>CM032118.1:3610000-4210000 GCA_018894105.1 Jacaranda mimosifolia | reverse complement strand
ACTACATGGCAGGCAATGGTGGCACAAGTTTTCTCTATCCTAGGTATTCAACTATGCCATTCTAGCCTATCTGTGTGATATTCAACCTTGATATGATTCTCATGTCGTAATGGCGTTCTCCGCATTGTACAGTGCCATTGGTCATTTCAAAAAGCAATTTGCCTATCTTGAGGAAAATATTGGGAAAAGTGGGCCTGTCATTCCTCCTGAGAGAAAACATGTTTCTCTTCCCAGGTCTGACTTTATTTTTGTCGAAGTATTTTATTGGTGGGGTTGGGGTATTTCTCTGGGCTGTATTTGGTTATTAACAATAATAATAGCCAGGATGCTTCTACTATCATGTTAACATGACAAAACAACTCAATGCCAGTTGAGATAGACCATGGTATTTCCATATTTGTTTTTAATAGATGAAAGAATGGACTGATAAATTCCTTAATGGAGGTTGGAAAACAATCCTAAGAAGAAGAGGAAAATTTATGGAATTCCACATCTATCCATGTCTGGTTGAAGACTCTGGTGCTGAAATGATGGGCCCGAATTACCTATCTCTAAGGCTGAGCAAAGAATAGATATGTATTGAATTATTTTTGTTTTTTGTTTTTGTATGGAACTAGTTTGCTTAGCATTACTCAGTTGAGATCATACTTTCTCAACGCGCTTTTTAGTTTTTACTGCTACAAGAAAAGGCAAAAACAACGTGATACAACATAGGGATCTTCATTCTTCGGATTGCTCTAACAACCCTTTTAGTATCTGTTTTTGTTGTTCATGTACATTTACAAATTACATCAGTTAAAGAAAGCATTGATTTACTATTATATGGTAAATTAACAGTATCAGGCTGTTTTTTGTTTTTATGCAGGTCTTCTGTAAACTCCTGTACCGTTCCTCCCAAAACACAACCTAATGTTACTGCATATGATAACCGGCAAATTACAGGAGAAATGTCCACGGGGGCCATTTCCGCAGATATATCAAAGGTTTCACGGCCGCCACCACGGGTGCCTAATGGTATTAAAGGATTCCCATCTTATATTCTCCTTCAGTTCTTACTTGTAGCCAGTTTGTGAAATGAAATTCACCAAAGCCATTTGAAAGTGATGTGTCTGAACTCTCCACAGAGTAGATATATATATATATATATACACACACTATTGCGAGTGAGCTTTATTAATAAGTAAAATAATGAAAGACAATCAAAATGTTTAGTAACCATACATGTTTCATTGTAAGAGGAGGGGATAAGTCTATTAAACACTGGTGTCACTACTTGAGCCGTTGCTTAAATTTTTTCGGTTTTCTGAATCTTTTCCTAATAAATTCAGTTGGCTGTAAATTAGTTTGTCTGCACTTTCCATTATCTTTTCTGTTCTAATAAGCTTCCCTTTGTCCTTTGCAGCCAAACCCGGAAGAGTAGTGGGACCAGTTACGAATGATTCTCATGATGGAAGGGCATATGTTCAGAATGCCATCCTGCCTCAATCAATATCTCCACATTGTTTCTTTAGGACCAACTCAGGGAAGAATCAAGACAACAAGTATAGGATGGAATCTGAGATGGAAGCATCTCAAGTCAAACAACAGTCTAAACAATACGTGCCAGTTAAATCAATAAATGGTATGACTACTGACATCGACTGCAAAGCACAGCCTCAGTACACACCGTCCAAGTTGAACCCTGGGATGAGTTTTGACGTCAATAGTAATCCATATTACCAGTCTCAAGCAAAAGCAGGCATGTTCAATAGTCAAATTGCTATTGATGCCAAATTGTTGCAAGCCCAATCTCAGTTTGTTGCAGCTGGGGCTGCTGCTGTTGCTGTTGCTGCTCATCGAGAGGTTGGTGCTGTTCAGATTGGACTAACTTAGATGGGATTTATCAAACATATTTGGCTAAGAGAACCGTCCTCTCCAGTGACTTTAAAAGGGAAAAGAATGCTGAACAGTGTAAAGCATTTCTAGTGAATGGGATCATCAGGTGGTGAGGGATGATGTATTTGTGAATCTGAAGCTATTCACATTTTTAGTTAGGTTGGTTCTTCTTGTGAGAAGAGTGAGCCGTTGTTTTAGTTTATTCGTCTTCTAGTTTAGTCCCTGTATAGCAACAATTGTTTCATCTTTTTATATATAAATATACTTGTAATATTCAATGTTCTTGATCTCTGGTGCTCCCTTGTTCTAGAGGCATGTTTAAAGGGATCCTGTACTTTGCAAGAAGTAACTGACACGATTTGCTTGTATTAAGAGTCCCACCATGTTCAGCTGCCTGTAACGTGGGCTTCCTCTTTGCCAGGCACATTCTTGTGGGATTTAGAAATGATTTCACTTATTCCATTCGATTCCTTCCAGAACGAGACGAACTGTTATTCTTTGTATTCTCGTCCCCAATTTTTTGTTTTAGACTCAGTTTGCTGTAACGCTGGTCAATTTTTCTTGTTCTGGGCTGTGCTTGTTCACTTGCACTGGTGGCCAATTTTGGAGCTGGCTGTTTTGCCTAAGAAATTTCTCTCCATGCCCTGTTCGCTAAAACAACCATTAGTGGTTAAGATTTAAGAACTCGGGATTGAATGATTGGGATTCTTCTTCAGAGCAAATGTGATGAAGGTGACAAAATGGATATCTGTTGAACGTGAAAAGGGTGAAGGTAGGTCCTTGGGGTACATCAAGCATATGTATCCAATTATCTGAGTCTCTGTCCGAACTTATGCAGACTTAGAGGGTGTTTGGCTAAATTTATTTTAAATATCTTATAAGCTCATATATCTCATAAGATATTTTTGGAGTTTATAAAATGTTAGATCTTGTTTATAAAATAAGTTGTTAAAGCATTTAGATAAAATAAGATTTTGAAGCTTATAAGATGTTGATAATGACAATTTTGTAATTAAAATAGTTAATAATAAAGAAGTTTCTTAAGATCTTAAAAATAAGATAGGATCTCCTATCTTTTTTTAAAAGAGTTTATAAGCTCCAATATCTTATTTTAGTATCTTATAAAATTTTTTTTTTTTTCAAAAAAATTACCAAATACTTTTTATCAACTTATAAACTCTTATATATCTTATAATATATTTTGAGAAGCTTATAAGCTCTCCCAAACATCCTCTTATATAGGAAATCATGTCTTTCGACTTGTCTTCTAATGCGATAGGACCTTTTAAAAGCGTGTGCAGTAGATGGTCTTTTGCCAATTCTGCTTTCTAAAACTAATATTAGCTGTAACAGTTATGTACTTCTGTCACCGTCTACTAAGATGACTAAAAATATTTTTGAAAAAAAAGGCATACAACGTATTAAAAAAAACTCACATTTCAAATGATATTTCTTTATCTCTAAAGATTTTCCAACCATGCAACCACTGTTCCATCTCCATTATCCATTTATCCATTGAGCTTCCCCTGAATAATCCTTCTTTTGTCGGATCATTGTTGATATAATCATAAAAAAATTATTTCAGGAGAAGTAATACCTAATATATTCTTCAGTATTCTACAAACTTACAAAAGGTAAATTTAGTATCCAACTTACCTGATTACTAGATTTTTATCATAATTTCAACTACATGGTTCCACACATGCTTTGCAAGATTTCCACTGTCTTCTCTGCCACATTTAGCTTTATGCATCCATCAAATTATCAAAGTTCTGAGTAAATTAAAATGTCATTTTACAATCAAAGCAAAGTTGTGGTCAAGTACTTTGGAGCCCAAGTGAAAAACATAAGCAGCTGTAAATTCAGACATAAAAATTGACACTTCTCTGTATGGCAGTAAATACCAGCACCAAAATTAAAGGATGTATAGTTCAAATAAGAGCAAAAACAGAAACAGATTATATAAAAAACTCTCCCAATTCAAACTTAAGCTAGTCATCTTCCTTCTCTACCTTGTTCTGCTCCACCGGCTCGTCTTCAGTTTTACTGGGGGCACTTTGTCTCCAGATTCCTGCCAATGCGCTACCAAAGATAGAATGACACACACTAGAAACAGCACACGGCACTGCCGTCAATGGATCCCCAAAGTGCTGAGTCGCAAGGACGACCCCAAGAACCGAATTCTGAAACCCAATAAGCCAATTTGAGTAAATAAATCTCACAACAATTTCCTTACAGAGATCAAAGTTGACACTTACAATTGTTATTAAAACTCACTGATTCAAAAGAATTTTCTTTGAGAAAAATAAGAATACCTGCATGCCAACTTCAATAGAAATCGTTCTTGAAGAGGATACATCGATCCCAAGCATTCTTGAAAGTATGTAACCAAAGAAAAATCCAGATGCGTGGAGAAGGGCAACAGCCAGAACCGCTTGTTGACCAGACATAAGGATTGCAGAAGAGCTCTGAGCAATTGCATTTCCGCAAAGAACTGCAACGGTTGCTACAGCGATAGGTGGCATCAAGGGACAAACAATTTTAACGAGGCTTTGGAAGTACTGATTGAGAAATGCACCGGCTAGAACAGGAAGAAGCACAACCTGAAAATTGATGCCTAAAACTGTGAGTGCACTATACAGAAACTGATCTTGGCTTTAAAGCTGGAAAAGACAGAAAAATGACCTGCAAAGTTGACATGAACAGACCCGCGGCATCTACAGCAACATATTGCCCGGCAAGCTTTGCTGTGAGAAAAGGGGTCATAACCTGTAGATACAGATAGCACTATGTTAAAGAGAAGGGGCTGGGGGGATGTTATTTCAGTTAATAGATGCAAGTTTGAAAGCCGAAGAACTAATATAAGTTACTAACCACAGCGGAAAGGGTGCTTGCAGCAGTCATCAAGACAGAGAGAGCCACGTTTCCACTGTGGCACAAAAGTCGTCAGGACTTTTGATGAACATGTTCAATTAAGTAAAGATAGCTAGTGCAAAGATTCACATACCGTGCAATGTATGTAACGATGTTACTGGCCGTCCCTGAAAGAAATACAAGAAAAAGAGGATATTTATGGAAGACCAAGTTAGTACGAGATAACACACAGAGAATGTATGGCATAGCATATACCTCCAGGGCAGCAGCCCACCAGTATTAAGCCAGCTGCATAATAGGATGGCAAATTTAAGAGCTTGCTCACAAAATATCCAGATAATGGCATCACCTGCCACCCCAAGTCACTCTTTTAAGCTCACACTGAAGTTAAAGGAATATGTCTATTTGACATCACACACAGCATGGTGGCGTCAACAAATGAAATAATTACATCTCAAAAACATGTAAGTTCAGAAATTTGAGAACTTTTATGCCAACAGCAGGAAAATCAAGATACCTCCACTCTAAATTGTCAACATAATTTCGCAAACATATCTTTCTTCGCATATATCTTTTAGAACTAATCATATAGAAATTCCTCCTGCTGCTGGAATTTGGATATTGTAAAGCACACTGACAGAGAAAATAAGAAGTTTGTTCATAACCCAACATCCATGGTCAAACTACCTTCTTGACAGAACCCATTTCCTCAAACAAATACGAGAATGATGTGGAACTGTACACGTTAGAAAAGATAGAAACCGCACCAACTCATTGAGTTCATTTCCAGAGAAGTCATATACGTGTATTACACTGAGTGCGAAAGGTTGAAAAGAAGAGGAGACCGCTTGGAAGACAAAAATGCTACGTGATATGGTTATTTAACAGCATGGCCTAGCTTAAAAAGCATTTTTTTTAATAATGAAATTTTTATTCGTAAGGTAACGCTTAGTTTCATTTAGAAGACAAGTCCATGCTCCTCATTCCAACTGAACAGCAAGTTTTCAGAAGGTAACAAAAGCATGCAATCATTGTCCTAATACTAGCAGTTTAATGGAAGAAACTTTGTGTTGATTTGGAGTTTCACTTGAAATGAAACCATAAATTATAGCGAAACCTATTAAATAACTTCTTAAAATAAGTTTTTATATCCAAAAGACCTGTCAAAATATTTTTCAATCCAAACAACCTATCCCATCAACTTTTCATTCAAAAAGAAACCAAACACTTTAATCTTTACACCAACACCATCAAGATCTAATAATTTTTTGCCTACATTGCCCATGACTTCTTAGATTAAGAAATTCAACAAATAGAAAATTTTCAATATAAATTTTTATTTAAGATTTTCAAATTGATAAGTAGTATCAATGATTATTTTAATTTTAATACATCAAAATTTTGGAGAAAAATATTCACTTGAATTTTTTTAGTTATAAATTATTATAGACATTTAAAATTTTAAAATTGAATGAATTACACACACACACACACACACACAAAGAAGGATTAAGATTTTTAAAAAAGTTTTTACGACACATAAATGGATACAATGAAAAGAAAAGTACTTTTAAATATCAAAATAAAAAATTTCTTAATTTAAGTGGTTCAAGGAAAATGTCAGTTAAAAAAACAACAAAATTGTAAAAAGTTAATAGTTCAATGTTTTCCAACAAAAAGTTGGCAGAATGGTTTCTCTAGATAGAAAATTATTTTGATGGGCTTTTTTGGACACGAGAATTTATTCCAAGGCATTTTTAGTAATTTTCCTTGCAATGTAATATATTCCTAGCAGGCTTTTCCAAGAAAAGTGAATCAGGGGAGAAGGGAAAATATATTCCCAGAAAACTAAACTAAAACAAACAGAAAACTCCAGATGTTAACTAAGTTGACAAGATAAAATCAATGCGCAGTGAACTGATAATCAAAATTAACATGAAAAATTCATATAACCAGATAAAGAAAATCAGGACGAGCAAAAGACTACCGAATACTGCAACACGAAACCGCTGAGCAATTCCTTGGGCATAGCCAAGGCGCCGCGAAGATCATCGAAGGTCAAAGTCATGCCCATGCCAAGCATGGTGATGGTGATGCCCATCACAGTCCATTTGGGCTGGACCCAATTGAATGAGGTGGGTCTTACAAGCCCCAGCAAGCAACCCAAAGCCACCCATATCGGAAAAGCAGTGGAGATGGCCTCGCCGACTGCTTCAATCCAGCTCTTCTTATCTGTAGTCACCACGTTCGACGAATTGCTGCAGAGAAGAGATTTCGATCTGTGTTCTGAACTCAGATGGGTCGTTGGCGAGCCCACGAAAATGGGCTTCTCGAAATGAGATTGGAGTTGAAGATTTTTGAGTTTTAGCCTCGGAAATGAGATTGGCAAATGGGATAATTTGAGTGGTCGTGGCGGCGGTGACGCGGCTGAAATCGGAGCTCTGCAGACGCCAGCATAAGGTGTAGGAAAATGACAAGTGTTGATAGTATACATATGCATTCTGTTCTCGTCTATGCAGCAGCGCACTTCGTCTTCCGCAGGACTATGATAGCAGCGAAGCTTTGGAGGACCGGCGGCCGTCAGCGGCGAGTCAATTATTTTTCATCAAATTCATTGTTTGTCCTCTGTTCTTGTTTTTCTTTCTTTTCTTGTTCAAATTTTTTTATTTGATGTTGACAGAGATTCAGAGAATCCAACAGATTGTTAATGTAGGAAAACTTTATGAATGGTTTGGATTTATAAATGAGATTGATAAAACGTGGATTACACTATTAAATATAATATAATGCTGTATTTGATAATTAGAATCACGTATTTTGAATATATAATTATTTTATTAATCATTTGTTTGAATATAAAAATTAAATAATTAAGTTAATAAATTTATTAAAATACTTATTATAATAAGACAAATGAAAACCCCCCAATATTTGCATTCATTCTCTGCATGCGAATAATTGTAATAAGGTCAATTTTTTATTCATCCAACCATTTGGATTACACAATCAAGGGTTAAGTGACTTGATACACAATCAATTTAATACATGATTATTTATTGAGCCTACAATCAATCTTGGAATTTTGTCATAAAAATATAACACTTGACATAGATTGATAAAATTATTTATCAAGCCATGTCCAACAAACCAAAAGAGCCTATGTTGCGTATTTTATCAATATGATCTCTCTTTTCCTTTTGTGATTTGGTAATTTGTTTAAGATTATGATATCCCATCTATGATTTATATGATCTATGATCTATGGTCCATAGGACCATAACTCAACACATCCGGGACATGGATCCTGAGATCCGTCAAGCATGATCTATGATCGGTTCTTCTCATCTAAAGAAAAAGAAAAAGAAAAATTGACATATGATCTATTGCATGTTAATTTTGTTCTGTCATTGAAATTGCTGCGTAAGTGTGTTAACTCTGGTCTGTGTTTGATCAGTATGTTCAGAGGCATATTTGTGATTGCGTGTGGAGTTTCATTTCATATTTGGTGCTATTAAATTGTTATTTTTCGTTTTTATTAATTTAATTTTGCCAAAAAAATTTGAAATTCATTTTGGCCAAATTATATTATAAATTTAATACATAGAGTTTTTTTAATTTTAAAATATATTATATATATTTATTCGCTAATTTCATAGTATGTCCTACACAAAATAATATTATATTTATAATAAATCAATTTTGGCAATGTTTTCAATTAATTCGATTAATTGAAAATTTATTAATTCTTCTGAATTACGAAAGGTAATCGAAAAATTGTGTTTTGTCCAAAATAAATTAATGAAATTCATTGTTAATTTTATATGTTATGAAATTTGGTAAAATTTCATTTTTTATCCTATAACTTTTCTCAACTTGCGTTTTTGTCCGGTATCTTTAAAAATTACAATTTTAGTCCTTTTTTTGCTGGAGTCGGTGAAAGTCATCGAAAAAATTGATGTGGAAGGCCAAGCACATGGTCAGTTTAAGAATTTGCCTCATTGGCCAAAAAACAATGGCTGACTTGTTTAAGGGACATGTCTAGCGTGCCTATTTTGTCCTTTTGCAAGAGGAGTTGGCAAACACATTTAAATGGGAAAAAATGATAAATTTTATGAAATGCTTAAGAAATTAGAAGAGTAAAAAAATCTCCCCATCCTCAGAAGTTATACATACCTCTTTTTGAAAAGCCCAAATCTCTCTTCCCCAAGCCCTAATCCCCAAACCCTAATCGCTCGAATCTAAAAACTTTAGAAAAAGCTTTAGGGAAACCAAGCATCGACGTCAAGAGTGCATAGTTTGGCGCCAGTTATCCTGGAGAGATGATTCAAATGTGAGATCCACAGTACAACGATGACCCTCCACTTGAGTACGGTTAGTTTTCGATTCGAACATTTCTTACCTTTTTATGTTGTATTTTTTTGTTGGTATATGATGTTTATTGAACTATGTATGTCTATTGTTTGCGTTTTTGAGTGTATGTCTTGGGGTTTTGAGTTGCATGCTGTTCAATATGGAAAGTAATGTACCTTTTTTGTTTGTTGCTAAATAATATGCAATGTTGGAACTATAATGGTGGTCCCTCTAGTAACAGTGTCGTGGAATTTTCTTAATATTTAGTTTAGGGTTTTGTATTTTGGTTGTTGACTGGTGGTCTATGTTTTAAATTTTTTAACCCAAAAATTCTAGGGTTTAAAGTGTTTATCTTTTTATAAAATAAAACGTGGGTTCCAATTTTTCTATACTTGTTCAAACTTGTGGGTTCTAGTTTTCTTGTATGTGTTCAAACATGTGGGTTTCATTTGTCTTTATGTGTTGTAACTTGTTTTTTTTATTTTTTCTTTATAGTATACAGATCCTGACAGTGGGAGAATAACTTTGGCTGTGAATTATGGGGGGGGGGGGGTGAATTTAGAACTATTCTTGTTGTAGAATATGTTGGGGGGGGTATATTTTTAAGTTTGATTATGTAGAAGTAAAATATATATCTACAGGGGCATTAAGACAATTAAGTGACCATGTTGGGTTCGGTGGATAAAAGAAATACTTTGAAAAGACACCTAATGGCTTCAAAGAAGT
Organism: Jacaranda mimosifolia; assembly: GCA_018894105.1. Lineage (NCBI taxonomy): Eukaryota > Viridiplantae > Streptophyta > Magnoliopsida > Lamiales > Bignoniaceae > Jacaranda > Jacaranda mimosifolia. Next base: position 4,200,175 of record CM032118.1, on the reverse strand, counting down.
GAAGAATAATGATGAATTGCATGAATTATGTTTTGGGGATTTAACTGGTGTCAGTGAAGTAAAAATATATATAGAATGGGACATAGAACCTCGTGGTAGTGAGTCTGATAGTGAAGATCTAGACTATGGCATATTTGATAGTGAAGATGAACATGATAGGGGAAGTGATGATAGTGAATTTGAAGAATATGTAAACTTTGATGTTCAAGAGGGAGGGCAGAGAGGTAATGATGGGACTGAGGGGTTTGAGAGGCCTAAGGAACTACAAGACTTGCATATAATAAGGGGAAACAACATTAAGGGGGTTGAGGGATCTGAGGGGCTGCAGGACTTGCAAACACTAGGTGGAGACAACACTGAGGGGGCTGTAGGATCTCAGGGGCTGCAGGACTTGCAAACACTAGGTGAAGACAACACTGAAGGGGCTGAGGGATCTCATGGGCTTTAGGACTTGCACACACTAGGTGGAGACAACACTGAAGGGGTTCAGGGGTCTGAGGGAGTTCAAATAGATCATATGTTGAGTGAAACAATACTGATGGGATTGAGGGGCTGGTAGAAGATATTGTCTTTGAAGAAAAACAAACTAAGTACAGTGGGGGGGGGGGGTAGAGGTTAGAAGACATTTTGTTTGATGGAAACAACCTTGAAAATAGGAATGATTTTCACATCCAACAAAGAACTGAAAACAACAATTCATTCTCATGATACCAAAACAAAAAAAGTATAAAGATAACAAAAAATGACAATATTAGGATTCATGCTAGGTGTGATGATAAAGGCTGTGATTGGAGACTACACGCTACTAAAAGATGTGATGAAACTGCTTTCCAAATTAGGGAATAAAACCCCAAACACAAATGTGTACAAACATTTAATGTGAGAAATGTGAAATCTAGCTTGCTATCAGGGAAGTACATGAATAAATTTAAGTCTAATCCAAATAGGAGTGTGAAGGGGTTTAGGGTAGAAGTAATTGAGGAGATGAGGTGCAACATAACACATACTCAGGCTTATAGAGAAAGAGAAAGGCATTGGAGATGTTGGAGGGTTGTCCTAATGATTAGTATAAGCTTTTGTGGGATTATGCAAATGAGATAGAAAGAACCAATCAAGGTTCTATTGTTATTATAGGCACTGATCAGTCTATCGGGGAGAACAGATTTGATAGAATTTACATTTGTTTTCAAGCATTGAAGGTGGGATTTTTACTTGGGTGTAGACCAATACTTGGGATTGATGGCTGCCATTTGAAGGGTCCTCATGGGGGTGTGCTCTTGACTGCTGTAAGAATTGATCCTAACAATAATATATACCCTGTAGCTTAAGTTGTGGTAAACAAGGAAAATGGAGACACCTGGTCTTGGTTTTTAACTTTGATTAAGCTTGATTTGAACATGGAATGCGACACCATTTAGACCTCTATGTTAGATAAACAAAAAGGGCTTATTCAAGCCTCTTTTGATATGTTCCCTAGTGTTGATCATAGGTTTTGTGTAAGGCACTTGCATAATAACTTTAAGAATGCTAGATTTAAAGGTGTAACATTTATGAATGCACTGTGAAATGCTGCCAAGGCAATCACACCAAATGAATTTTTGAGAAGAATGAAAGAATTGAGTGATCTTGATGAAAATGTTGCATCTTGGTTCAATGACAAACCTCTTTGTGAGTGGAGCATGTCACCCTTTGGTACAACATATAGGTGTGACATGTTGTCGAATAATGGCTCTAAAACATTTAATTGCAATATTCTGGAAGCTAGGGGCAAGTATATCTTCAACATGCTGGGGTAGATAATGGAATATCTAATGAAGAGGCTACATATGAATAGGGACATAGCAAATGAAAAGTGGCAAGGCCTTTTTTGTCCTAAGATTCAGAAGATTATTGAGAAAAATATTGAGAAGCAAGCTGATTGTATACCTATCAAGAGTGCTGAAAAGCATTATCAAATTTCATGCTTTGATAGGTCTAGATTCAGTGTTGATTTAGATTAGGGTACTTGTGGGTGTAGAAGGTGGGATTTGACAGGCATCCCTTGCAACCATGCTATCAATGCTATAATATGTCATGGATTGAACATAGAGAACTTTGTTCATAGCTGCTATAGGGTTGAGATCTATAAGAAGGTCTATGCTTCAGCAATTATGTAATCAATGGCAGAGATGAGTGGGAAAAGACTAACATCATTCCACCTCTACCTCCAAATCCTGGTAGAGTTGCTGGAAGGCCAAAAATGACAAGAAGAAAGGAGCTTGATGAAACTGTGGAAAAGATCAAGAAAAAATGCAGAGGAAAGCCACTTATGAGCAAGAAGAAATAAAATATGAAAATACAGCAAATAACTGTATAGTATGGGTAATGTAGAGGAGCAGGTCACAATGCCAGAGGGTGTAAGGGAAAGAAAAATGAAAGTGAGCAAACTGAGGGTACAACTGGCACTGAACCTAATGAAATTGAGCATGCTACTAGGATGTAAGTCAAGCAGATGTGTTTAGCCAAGTGCTAATTGAAGCAGATAAAAGGTCCTTCGCAAATGTTTTTGGGCCTACTATGTCACCTTAACAGAAGCTTCGCGTATAATTGAATGATTACTTGTGTCATTGGATTTTTTTCTTCTTTATTTCTTTATTTTTAATGATGGTGTGTTTCACTCTTCAAGTAAGAAAGAAAGCTTTAGTGCCAGCAACACAAAAAGGTAATGATGACGGCATAAGATAGAAGAGAGTAAGTATTGCTTATATATATTGAAATGCTTATTTCTTAAAATGATAATGTGTTTGTAGTATTGAAGTGTTCAAGTATTGCAGGTCAAAATCCCTATGCCACCAACTAGGAAAAGTAGAATGAAGGAGGCTCCTGATTCAGGTATAGAAGCACCATGTCTTACTTAATGCATTAATCCAAAAGTAAGTAATGTACTTGACAAGCCACTTGTGCTATTTTTTCAATTGCTCAATGATTTATAACTTTTTGTAGGGACCAACTACTGATTGTGGCCAGTAGTCTCCTGGATCAAGTTCACATGTGTTAGTTCCAGAAATAAGTAATGTATTGCAGTTATTGTTGTATTCTACTTTTGTTATAATGTAGTTATTGATTTATGCATTAATTGTTACTTTTTTTGCAGTCAACTTGCTTTTTTTTGCAAGAGCAGCCATTAATGCAAGGGTCCCCCAATGTACCAATAGTTTCTTGAGTCCCAAGTGCCTATTAAAGAATCAAAAGTCAACATCATTACATTTACACCTTTTGTTGACAAAAAACAGGGGTGTGTATAGAAATTAGAAAGGAACAATTAGCATGGCCAAAGGTGGGAAGAGATATGTTACAATGTCCACCTTAAATGCTGCTGTAAAATAATGACAAGAAGGGAAAAGGAGGAAGGGAAAGAAGACTAGCTAGGACTTTGGATATAATCTTTTGTCTTGGATGATGTTGTTCTTTTGAAGAGAAACAATTGTTCTTTTGTATTTGATGAGGTTGTTCTTTTGTCTTGGATGATGTTCTTTTCAAGGGAAATAATTGTTTTTTTATCTTGGATGAATGTGTTCTTTTGAAGGGAAACAATTGGCCCTTTTTTAACAGACACATATATTGTTTGTTGCTTATTTTGGATAAGTGAATTATATAACACATTATCTTTTTGTTTGAGTATTAATTTGTTATGTTAGTTTGTGTTATATACTGACTTATTAGATTGTTAGTTTGTGGGATTCATTGGTTTCATTTCATGGTTTCATATTAAGTGCAGCCTCCCTTGTTTTTAATTTGTAAGATTCTATTCACTGGTCCCCTCATATATGCAAGCAAGTGTTTAATGGTCCCCCTACATATGCAGGCTTGTTTTAAATTATACAAACTAAACCAACTATAAAAAGTCAACCTTCCATTCCAAGAATTGCAGAAAATTACATGGCCCCATTCCAAACTAACATTACATACATTAAGACATTACTTGTCTTCAAATACATGGCCCCATTCCAAACTAAAATTACATAGATTAAAAATTGCAGAAATTGAGTTTACAAACATCAATCTCTACTTCACTAAGCCAATCAATACTTCAAGAAAAAGAACCAAGAAATAGCAAGGGACAATTGGAGAATTTTCTTGCTTCATCTCAAACTACAAACCTCAGCTTCAATTTCCCTCAACCTTCGCACCTTAACTTCAGATTTTCTCAACCCCTTCAATTCAGCTTCATAACGGGAGCATTTGACCAACAAACTTGGTATAATTGTAGTTGCTCTAGCACACATGGGTGGATCGTCCCAAGCAAAAAACCCACAACCTCCTCTCTACATTAACCAGAAAAAATTGGCGAAAATCCCAATGAAAAGGTCAGTAAAATGGGAAGAAGAAATGGAGAAAAATTGGAGTAAACTTCAAATAATGCAGTGAAAAAAAATTTCGGACAGAGAGCAAAAAAAATTTCTTATTGCAGCAACTTGTCTCTCTAAAATCTAACAATAAAGCAACAATTTTTTTGAGTACTGGTAGCAAAAATCACTTGTTCAAATGCAAAAATAATTTTTACTTCAACATAGGCAGCAAAAATCCTCCTACAAAGTAGAAATTCAACAATATTGGGTGTTATATGCAATATTTACCTTGTATTCCTAGCATGAGTGGAACCGCCTACCCGGATTGTGTTTTGTCCATGAAATTCAAATACAAACACTCCTTCCATAGTAACAGGTTAGAGGTCCATCGATGGCTGTCATTTTTCTTTAATGGTATTTTTTAGGGTAGGTGGAAGTGGTGGATTAAATAGAATAGGAAAAAGGGCGAATTGGAGGGAAATTTCCCACCAAATAGCCAACTCCTCTAGCAAAAAGACAAAATAGGCACACTGGGCATGCCCCTTAAACAGGTCAGCCATTGTTTCTGGCCAACGAGGCAAATTCTCAAATTGACCACATGCTTGGCCTTCCACGTTAGCTTTTTTTGGTGAAAAAAGGAATAAAACGGTAAAAAATTTGTTACTTATAGAATTAAAATTGTAATTTTCAAAGATATAGAGCAAAAAAACAAGTTAGGAAAAGTTATAGGACAAAAAATGAAATATTGTCTATGAAATTTTATATTTTTTTGCAAAAATTAGTAAATTGCAATTTGAGTTGGATTTGAAATCCTGCTCGTCCTTCAAGGACATCCACAAACACATCCTTTGACACTTACCCCACAAACATGTTTGAAAAACCCACATCCAATCAAGTTGTGGCACTTAACTCATGTTTTTAAAACCAAAAAATGGGAACAACTTCATATGCAATCGCAACCTTAAGCCTCATATTTTTTATGGGATTAATATTGTCATCTCTAACTATATAGGATTTATATATAGTTGTCTTTAATATTATTTGTGGGCTTGTAGTTTAATATAAATATTTTAGTTTGAATTCTTAAATTCTTAGCTTCTATGAGATTAGTTGATCCTAAACAATTCTCTGTATAGTGAAATAAGGGTGATTTAATAATATTTTTTGACACATAATTACAAACTAATCGATTTAATTTGCAAGTATCTTGAGCCGAGGTCGAAGTTCAGCTCGACCTCAATCTGCCTATATTCATGCTCAAGATTTATAAATCAACATATAATTAATATTATTTTTTATTTTATTAATAAATATCTATTGTATTCTATTATTTATTTTGATCTTGAGTTAAACCTTAGGCTCGAAATTTGTCTCACTAAATAATGTGGTTTAATCACGCTAAACTTTAAGGCAATTAACTTTTTAAATATTATATATGCAATTATAATAAAATTAATTTGTTAAATAATTCTTTAAACAACAATCTAAATATGAAATTTAACTCTACGATTTATAATTAGTATAATTTGAATTATTTGCTATATATTATTAAGCTTAGACAATAATTTTAATGTTTTAATATATTCTCAAATATTTTGCAAAAAGATTAAAATTTTAAATTAAATTGTACCTTTTTAGTTCGAGGGGCCAAAGTATTATGTGCTATAGTTGAGAGGAGCAAAGTAAATTCACCTTTCATTTTCTTTAATTTATTTATTCATTGATTTTTGTGGTATATATGTTAAAGACTATTGTGTTTTATGGATGTCTTTTGTGCATTATTCAATATTGGAATGAAGCAAACAAAAACTTATTTTAGTATATAAAAATTTTATAGTGTTTTCATCAGAATAAGACAAATAAAAGTCAGAGAAATTGAACGTAATTTAAATTATTGGAAAGATATTTTAGTTATATTAGATTTCACTTAACATTGAACAAAATCATAAATCATTTTTTTTTTTGTTTTTAAGTAATATTTAATTTAATCAATATTTTAAATTTACTTTTTAATTTAATATTTCTTGTTAATTAGATAAACATTGTCTTATTAAATTATCATTTTGTACATGACTTGATAAATTTATCTATCTAAAAAACTCAAGAGCAAAAATATCTATAAAAAAAAATCGATTTTTTACTATGTAGTGTTGTATCTTTATGGAGTCAGTGAAAATATTAAATATTTTAAAATAAAAAATTGGTGGAACGAGTTTTTCTTTTTCCTTCTCTTTTCTAAAGATCATTTAAATCATCCACCAGTATTGTTCATGGGGTTCCATGCCATAACTGGCCAACACTATGGAATAAGAAGGGCACCATCTCTGTTGCGGGTGGCGCCACATTTATGGTATCATATGAAGTATGGGACCTTAATATTTATATGAATATTTTCTTAATATTTAATCAAATTTAAATTAAATCAAATTAATTTTTAATTCGTTGGATCTCAAATTTAAATTAAATCAGATATCGGGTCCTCCTCAAGTGTCACATCATTTTCATTAATGAGAAAAATCCTTTTAATGCACCATATGTTGGCAAAATTTGCAGATTTTCTTCAGAATTGGTGGGTAAATACTTGATTATTTCCTAGTGCAGTTTTCTAATAAACATAATGCCAGCATATAAAATTGTAACCTAATTTGAAATCGTCCTTGAGGTCTATCCAGGTCAATCTATTTGTGTTCGTTTGATTCTTGAGATAGAAAAAATGGTGGGATCAGCAAAGTTTGAATAGGACACAGTTATAACACTCCAATACCTAAATAAGATAGAGATTCAAGGTTCGATAGAGAAGAATTGAAATTAAGTGAATAGAAAAATAAAAATAATAGCATAAACCTTTTTCAATTTGGAAGCTTGTGGCTATTTACCCTACTAACACAAGTCTAATACTTAATAGTGTAAAGTTAAATGTTCAAATCTGCCGAAACTCTGACATATGTGTATATATATAAAAAAAATCTTTTTAATTTGGTATAAGAATTTTATTAAAAAATTAATTTTATAGACCTATCACATCAAACTCGAATAAATGGTTAAAATACTTTCCCCTATCCTATATAATGATGCGAATCATGAACTGTATCATGTGTCATCCTTCAAGTTGGATCGAGTCGACTAGGATGAAAAAGGCACGGATTTTCATGGCTCAATGTGTTCTTCCTTTTTACTATGAGGGCAAAACTAACATTTTAGGTCTCTATCCATAGCATAACCCGAATTGGGTTTAACGTTAAAATTCCAATCAGGATAGCGTAATGTCCGGACGAGAATTTTCCCGTAGGTATCATAGCTATTTATAGGCTATCTGCAGACAAAACCATAGACACCCATAGTTAATACCATAAAGCCTCTGCAGTTTTTACCGCATTCTTGTGTTGTCCGTGAGCTGAAATTAGGAGTTCATATACTTCAAACGGTGACTCATTAATTTCCAACGGCTAATCAAAAGGCAAATAATACTCAAAAATGGCCCACACATCAGAATCCAATACCCCCAACCCCGTCGGTGATCTCACATGAACCTTCACAAAATCCCCCTACAATGCAACGTCTACCCTTCTGATCATAAACCACCCCAAACAAAGAATCATCTTCAGATTCTAAATCTTTTCTTTCCCCTTATAGCATTTGCCGCAGTATAGTAAATGGAAGCATTGTGGAATTTAGAGGACAAATGGAAGCTGTCAACACAAAAGTGTGTAGTCTTATTTGCATGCACTTCCTTCCTAGTGATAGGCATATGCGTGGCCGGAGCGTTGAAGAGGAGGAAAACTAGGAGAAGAGCTGGGAGTGTCCATCAAGAACCACCATGCAAGGAGACAGCGCCGGCCGTGTGGGCTGAGTCACCAGCCTATTGGGGGCGTCGGTCGGTGATGAAAGTGCTGATGGGGTCAATACGGTGGAGCGGGCCGAGCAAGTGGGAGGAGGGATTGAGGGGGAGTCAAAGAGAAGCACCTACTCCTTTGCTGGTGAAGAGGGACGTTGGTGGACCACCTGATGTTGGATCGCAGAGCCATAATTCAACTTCAGCTGTGTGGCAAAGGCCTATTCTTATGGGTGAAAAGTGTGAGCTTCCAAGATTTAGTGGGCTCATTCTGTATGATCAAAAGGGCATGCCACTTCATCAGTGTGAAGAAGGACCTATACATAAGCAGGTAAATCCAAATGGCATAAGTAGTTTATACATGCGCACAAAAGGCATAAGCTTCTAATTATATGCATCAAGGGTCCAGTCTTATCTAAACTAAGAGTGCAGTTAACTAATTAGTTCGACTAGGCCACTGGCCCAAAAGCAGTTCTTATTTCTTGGATTGCAACCTAGCTTAAGGCATAGTTAACTCGGTCAGTGGACTGAGTTCTGCCATTGTCATTACAGTAGATTTAGTTCCGGCCAGTGCAAATTTCAGTAGAATAAATGGTATACATGCAAACAGTCTCCGTATATACCAAAAAGGGAGTTAAAAAAAGACCACCTTGTCCATATGCCAATTCCATGTTTGGGATGATTATTATTCTGTTTATAAACTAACATATATATATATCTGTTTGGGACATGTAGGAGAAATCATCTCCAGTTGTAAGAACTACACTGAGGGACTTGCTATGATCACCTGCTGGCCTCTGGAACTTGCATACTCTTCTGGTTTGCGTTGAGGAGCTGTGTTTTGTCCTAAAGTCGTGTAATACTAACTTGACAGTGTAGTGTGATTAATACATAAATGCAAGTCTTCTATTTTGGGTTTTTTGTATAAGTGCATTTTGATAGTCATGCATGATCAGGGCATATCATGATTAAGGAAAGTTGAACTCAACCATCCATCCAAAGCTTCTGCATTGCTGAGGCAACCAAGTTTAATGGTCGATTAGCTTTTTATCCAAAAGTTAAAACGAATTCTAGTCCTTCTTACACAGTTGTTTTTTCAGTACAACTATTGGAACGTTGGTCAGGGTTGCTTGTTGAACTTGAAAATGTAAATAAGCATGTCATTATCATACCTCAAAGTTGTCTTTCTATTCATGAGAGTATATACATAGGGCAACCCCGAGAACTGCTCTGTCAACTCATTTCCTGATAATTCTCCTGGTCTGAATATTAGATTATATAAAGACAACTTTAAGGTATGATAATAACATGCTTATTTGCATTTTCAAGTTCAAATTTATAAGAGAAAAACTAATCTTTAGGAGTGAAAACTCACAGAGGAGACAGAAATATCCAAAGGCAAAGATGTCCCTGCAACCACAGCAAAATAGCTCATCAACTTCAGATTAGCCAAGATTATTACTTTACCGACTGCCCCCCCCCCCCCCCCCTCTCTCCTTCCTCATTATCAACCAAATACGAAATCCGAACATGTAATAGCTGGAAAAAAAGATAAGTGTTATAACATTAACTACTGGTACTTAAGTATAAACATGTGATTTACCTTCCTCCTCTGCACTAGTGTAAGCTTCTTCTTGATATATAAACATTTCTTCTCTGTTGTTGCTTTCATGGGAGTAAGTTTCCAATTCACAATACTAACAAATTAAAGAAAGCTGGTCCAATGCAAGCCAGGGCTGTAAATGGGTAGAGTTTTACCCTACCTAAGCCCTTACCCAAAGAATACCCAAAAATAATACCCATTCTTTTACCCTACCCAATTAGACCCATTACCCATTGCGTCTATGCATTGGGCCAGCTGTTCAGACCCTAATGCAAGGCCACAGCAAACATCTATTTTTGCTACACATTAGGCTGGATTTCGTACTAATGACCCAACCAGCATCCATATTACACGCATTGTTAGTTTGGGAGTCATTTACACAAGGCTCATCACCTCTCTGGAATTTAATTAAGTGTATAATTCTTCTCCTAAAACTTTTCTCCAATTGTTCATAAAATTGATTCTCTCTCTAAATTCTTCTTGGATTATAACAAATTTATCTCAAGGCATGCAAATCCGTGGGAAACTCTATAGAGGTGAGGAGGAAGAATTGCTTGGGACTTGTTTGTGATCAAGGTGCCTAGGAGTGCTTCGAATCCATTATTGTACAGTCAAAAGACTTATAGGCAAGTTTGATCCAATCCACATAATATCAAACACCTTGAGTGATATTGATCCAGCATCTTAATTCTGATTCAATATGTCATCTAAAAAAGAGGATAAAGGGATTAACTAAAGACCAAGGGTTGTATTTCTTCCAACAAAGAAAAATTCTTGATTTTATTCACTCAAGCACCGAATTAATCATAACTAGATACATTTGATAGCATTATCACAATATAATCAGAACAAATGCCACTTGTTATAATCCAGAAAGTAAAACAGAAGTGCTCAATCGAACAACAAAAGAACAAACAAGAAAATGTAAGAAAGTTAGGAACTAAGAGAAGAATTAAGCACCCGCGATTTCCAACTGCATCGATCTTCGCAAGTGGACAACTTTTTAAGTGAGCCCAGAAGAAATATCAACCTTCTTCTCCCTCCCTACAAAACCAGAATCTGTCTTTCTCGAAATTTTCTGGCTATGTTTTTCTACATTTTCCCAAAAAAATTTCCAACTCTCAATTTTTTTTTAAAATGGACACACATTCTCCAACCTTTCCTAAAAAAAAAAACTCAAACTTTATACCCAAAAAACTTCTCTCAATTTATCAAAAAAACTCTGCACCCTAAAAATCACCCATTCCTCCTCACTTTTCTTACTCTACATTTCACATCACTCATTCATTTATCATTCTCCCACTTCACTCATTCACACACACACACACACACACATATATATATATATTAAAATTTTACTAGGTAATTTTTTTTTAAAACTCATGTTTACAAATTTAATTAAATTAATTATCAAAAAAATAAATTAAATTTAATTAAATATTATTTATGTTATTACTAAATAATTTATTTATTGAATAATATATTAAATTAATTAATTTTACTTATTAATTAAATAATGTATTAGTTATATTTAATATTTAATGTGTTAATTAAAATTATATTTATTTATTTAATAAATAACTTAAGATGTTTTAATTTGATATAACAAATAAATTAATCTTCTTCAAAAAATATTCTTCATTAAATGTTAAATATCTTCACATTTAGTTAAAATTATAATAAAAAAATTGATTATAGGGTGATACTTATGTAATAATTTATTAAATTTAATAAATTCATATTGATATGCTTAAAGTAATTGTTAAGAGAATCAATTAAATTTAAGTAAAATTATATGATTATTACTAAGTAGTTATTATTTATATATTAATTATGTTTCATATTTTACGTATAATTAAATATTACATTAATTTTTTAATAAATAATTTAAGATGATGTAATTTCATATAATATAATATTATTTATCTCTTTAATTTGATGAATTGTTATTAAGTCTTATATATATATAAATTATTGAAACATTATTTATTTAATTGTAAGCAATAAATAGTTAAATAATTATATTTTAATTAATAAACAATAATTAGTTTATAATTAATGTATAGTAATTAATTTTTTTATAAGTTGATATTCGCAATTATGATATAAGCTAATTTTTTTATAATTAAAATATAATTAGGATTTCATGAATGCTTAATATTTATTAATATAACCAAATAATGCATCATTTACTAATATTAAATTTATAAAAATATAAGTTTTAAAATAAATAACCAATTATATTAATTACACTCATATTTCAACCATTACAAATATATATACACATACACACATCATCCAATTATAAAAATGCATACTTATAATACAAAAAAAAATCACTTTAACTCTACAAATTTAATAAAAAAGCAACTGATTTGATATTTACAGTAAAATTTGTCTCTACCCAAAATATAAAAAAACAAACAAATAATTCTCAAATTATTTTTCATATTTTTTCCAAAAAAAAAAAAAACACATGGCACATTTTCCAAAATTTCTCCCAAAAATCCATTCCCTTAAATTTTTTTTCTTCTAGAAAATGGCCAAAACATAAAAGAACAAGCCCTCTGTTTTTCCTAGTCTTTTACGCATTGGTAATATGTTCTCCCTCTGTAGAAATTTTTGAGTCAAACAATAATCAGTTAAGAAATTCGGCTCCTAGGTTTGGGAAGTGGGAAGTGGAAGCTGCCAAAAATGGATGCTGCTATAAAGGAGTGTGGGTTGGGGTGCAAACAAGTCGAATCGGCTCACGAGCCACATGAGCTGAGTTCGAGCTAGCTCTATTCGAGCCGATATCGAGCCGTCTGTATTTAGGCTCGAGGCTCGCTAGTCAGTATATAATTAAATTTTATTTTTTATTTTATTAATAAATAAATATATATATTATTGCTATTTTTTTTATTTTGAGTTCGAGCTCAAACTCGATCTCAAGCCTGCAATTTTTTATAATTCATTTGTCAATTCAAGCTGAGTTGAGTCGAGCTCAAAATTTTTATCCAAACTCGACTTGGCTCGATTGCACCCCTAGGTACAGGATGGTTTCTTGTGTGATAAAATTATTATTTCTTTATTTATGTACTAGCTGCTTATGTACACAGTTGCACCCATATAATTTTTTATATAAAATATTTTTTTTAAAAATATATTCAAATTGTAGTCCATTTTTAAATCATAAAATTGCAAATTGATACTTTTTTTTATTAATAAATTGTAAATTAATTCAAAAAAGAAGAATGATGGCAATCAAAGAATTCATTAAAAGAATTTGTAAATTATACTAGTTAAATTACTATTGACGTGCTAAATAATATCATTTAACTAAAAATAAAAAATAGATTACTAAAGCTACGCAAAAATAAATTTTTAATAATTATTTTTTTTAATAATCTTTTTTCAAATTTAATCAAATGATGAGCATAAAATACATTGCATGTATATATTTAAGATATTGCCCAAAGAGTTATCAAAAATATTATTTTTTTCATAAGTATTAGAAATGTAGTTGTAAATTTGGTGGTGCAAAAATAATTTTTAATAATCTTTTAGTAATATTTTTATATTTTATAGTTAAAACTTTATTGAGTAGTGTTTTCAAATGTGGTTCTAAAGGTTAAATTTGGAGTACTAAAATTCAGTATCACAACTATCTCAATATCCATAATTTTTAAGTTTACCCTATATATATTTTATTGTCTTTTTAAAATTTAGAAAATATTGAAGGACAATTAAATAAAAAAGTAAAAAAATAACTTCCATATTATAGATACAAAATTGTCTTTTTTTTTATAACAGTATAGACATGCACATGAGCTGGTTATAATTCAAATTACTAACCTTATAAAACGTATGCAATCAGGGCAAATGACACTCTACAAATTAAGTAGTGCAGAATATTAATAATTCAAAATTTTGTAAAAAATAAAATAATATTAATAAATCTGATAAATTTGAAAAGTATGTTAAAATATAAAAAATACTTTAGACCACTATGTCCTGCCTTGACACGGAGCTATCGCTACTTTCAGCTCATTACTTTGTGGGCTAACTCAAAGCCCAATTAACCCTGTTATCTTATTGGGCCTTGGCTACATTATTTAAGTGGCTTTATTACTTTAACCATAGTAAATTATAATTGTATTAGTTTTCTTTTTTATGATTATAATTGTAAATGCGGCTTGTATATAACACAAACTTTATTAATAGGCTAAAGACTTAATAATCAAGTATGAATAATATACATATGTATTTGGACTTCGCATCTTACTTTTAGGGTGTAATTCACTTTATATGATCTGTTTGAATATATTATTATATTTACGCTAACTTAGTTTTATTTTATTTGTATTGATGAAGAGATTTCTTAGTACCAAATTATAAAGATGTCAAAATAAAGAATTTAGTCCATGTGTTAGAATATAACGATAAAGATATTGAGTCTTTTTTATATTTTGTTGAAAAGCACTATCGTATCCCTTATTTTTTATTGAATTATTAGGATTATCTTTATTTTCTAATGTATTATGTCTAATAAGATTTGCATATCTTAAATCATTTATTTAATATAATTGATCAATGATTAATTAATCGACACAATTTTTCTTATTCTTTTTTTTTTTTACACACCCACACGCATACGAGTCTGTTTAAATTTGAATCATAAACCTTATATATACAAGTGTAAAAATGATATTACTCAAATAATTGACAAGAGACTTTGATTTTCCTCCCAAATTAATGTTCATATTTTAGTCATATCATATAAGGTGAATATGGCCTTTGCATACATGTATATTGAGTCGAATTATTTACTTTCTTTGATAGATTTTTACATTAATGTTCAACTACTTTGATAATAAAAATTGCAATCTTTGGGGATGTTGATTGATATTATTGAAGTATTAAAAATAATTAAATATTTAATATTACATTCAACAAAATAGTCAAATTGATTGATTAATAGGACTAATGGAAAATTAAATTTTGTACTATTGTAATATTGTGATTTACACTTAATGACTTGGAACACATATGGCCTGGCAGCTGTTTCATTTCCAACACACACACACACAAGATTCTTCAAAGAATTTTAGATATGGTTGCCAAATCAAACTATGGAAATATAATTCCTATAAGCTAATCATTTCTACCTATGACATGTACTTCCATGTGCAAAATATAATTTATTTGGTACCCCATAACATGCCAACATAATTAGTATGGTTTGTGAAAATAAATAAATAAAGGAAAAAAAGGTCTTTTTTGCCAATAACAGGAATAATTATATTGTTAATTAATGTGTGGTTTATGCAGTGCAAACAAAAATGGCCGAGTAAGAATAGACATAGTAATATTGTTGCTTGTTTATGTATTATTAGACTATAGTTGGGTCATTAGTTGTTACCTATATGAATACTATTTAATTAATTTGAGACTTATTATCTTACATATATTCATATATATGATAATACTAATATCTTGTACTGCGGCATATCCTTATATATATAAGGAATTCACCATTGTACGATTGACCGGCGATTACTAACGATTCCAAATTTATGGAGGTGAGTTGCAACCTGTAATTCGAATTGAGAGCAAGTTTTTGGCGTTGGCTCATCCTCACGGGATCTCGATCATTTGTCCCAACCATTGTAGCATATGTGTCATCCATGGCATAAAAGGGCATAATGACTTGACGTCTTCTCACAATTTATCATCCATAAATATACTAAAATAGTATCTATATATATTATGATGCATATGGATTTCATAACACCTTGAATTTATAGTTTGAGTTGAAATATCTTAATATGGAAAGAAAGAAATCCGTAAGAAATAGATTGGAGTTACGCTTTTTTAACCAATGTTTTATTAATGTTAAATTCAATATTGGATGATAGAGAATATAAGCAACAATTGGAAAAGTATTAATCAATGCATACCAACTCGATAGGCATAAATTTAATGATCGTTGCTAATGATGGTTGGATATGAGAGCTGGAAAGTTGGGCCCTGGCCCAAAGTCAACCAGGAGGTTGACTGGAGATGGATGTGAGGATAAGAGCAGGTTGAGTTCTGCAACCAATCAACACACGTGAGGCTAGATGAGGAGGCTCTAGGCTAAAACATTCAAATGTTCAAATCAGTATAAACGACCAGGATTTAAAGCAGCAGAGTGAGGGCCAAAGTTATATTGAGCATACCTAGTGGAGCGGTTGCATTGGGATATGATATAGGGTGGCCCAAAAGGCCCAATGTTTCAGACAGCGGCCCAGGGCCCATGATCCACGTCGACCCTGTTCGACCAGGTAGTGGCCCCAAAAGGCCTAGCGTTTCAGACAATGGCCCAGGGCCCATTATCCACGTCGACCCTGTTCGACCAGGTAGTGGCCCCAAAAGGCCCAGCGTTTCAGACAACGGCCCAGGGCCCATGGGACACGTCGACTATGTTCGACCAGTCTCCCACAGGCCCAGGTGGGCACATCAGAGCCCTCGGATAATATTGACCATATTCGACCCCCGTCAGGCTGATAGGAGGTCGAATTCTGCACAGTGCTCTGCCATCGCATTAAATGCGTTGACTGGCACCACGCCACCGCATTAATGGCGCATGCAATCCCCTCACTGTCTGACACGGCAGGTGCCACCCCGTATACCGTCTTGTCCTGTAGCATGAAAGGACATCTAGCTGGCAAAATTCAAATGGGGGAATAGACTAATTGCTCCTTGGAGGAGGCTGAAGACCCCAAGCGTAAGCTAGGGGCTTACCGGTCATTTCCTACAAGGGGAAGAATATATAAACTCCTCTGTCTTGCCTCACAAGGTAGACACCAAGACACTCTGAAACTACCTTACTCCCTTGCTAGATATTGCAAAGACTGACTTAAGCGTCGGAGGGGCTAAGCCGAGGGCCACTCGGCTAGCCTAACGTTTGCCTTGATTGCAGGATTCTCAAACATCATCAACGGAAAATATCTACCTTTGGGGTTAAACCCAATATAGATCGGAATCGGAGTACCTGTATTACGATTCGGACCCTCATCAGGATATGTTTAGTTCCTTGTGGGAGGTCAAAATATACATCATGCCCTTGCTTGCGCAGTGAAGACCCTTAACTCTATATGAGGGCTTTTAAGTCTCTCTTTGTCTGAAACCCTCCTCCAGGTGGCGTGCCTCCCTCTTTTTGGGATATGGAGGGGATCTTCACATTTAACATAAAGGCACGCCGCCCATCATTGTGTTTAATGCGGCATAATGGTGGTCGAGTTGCATTTAATATGATAACAACTGATGGTGGGAAACACCTACTTGTCTTGTAGTCGACTTCTTGGGTCGAGATACCTCTCTGATCGTGGGCCTCTCCACAATACTCTGGTCGATTGAAGGGCTTCTTCGGGTCGAGATACCTCTCTAGTCGGGGGCTTCTCCGTCATACTCTGGTCGATTGAAGGAATGTCGACAACTAACATTGGTCGACTAGCTCGATGCATTCTTGGGTTTGGGCTGGTTTTATTGAGCCTGTTGGGCTCACCTTACTTCCCCATATCAATTGCTAATTTAAATTTATTTCTTATGCCCATTTTCAAGCTTCAATATTTTTTTAACATTTCAACTATTTATTATTTTGAACCAATTATTTGGGATCAAATATAATGGCATCATAATTCCCAGCCCGGCCTTACATTGTTCTTTGGCTCGCAAAAAACATGAGAAAAGTACAGTGCAATTATTTATTGACATTCCACCAAAACTTAATAAAAAAGGAACAAATTTTTCTGTCCTTTTCCAAGTCTTTCATTCTCATGAAGGTCAATTCCCATATGATTTTGGCCATGTTTTATATTTGTGACTTCGAAATTGCATGCCAAATATAATAAAAATCTGTTTTTGTTATCATAGTTAGTAATTTAGTATAAATCGAAAATGACAGCAAAAATGAAAACATATTGTGTCCACATTAATAAGAAAGTGATGTTGACACAAAAATTAGGCATGATGTATTAATTCTTTATGCCTAGAGAGTTGTGGTCGACAAACTTCAATAGTTAATTCAACTTAACAGAAATATAAATTTGGGAAAACTACTAAATATTCTTCAAATATATATTTATATATAAGAACACTCATTAAAATATTTTTCAATTCGAAATATTCATTCTATCAAATTTTCACTCAAAAAAGAACCTAACAGTTGATTCGTAGACTAAGTTATCGTTGAATCTTTAAATTAACAAATTTCATGAATTAGGTTTTTTAAAAGTAAACTTTTTTTTTTTAATCCAGATTGTTTCTTGATCTGAATCAAAGATGATTTTAGCTCTAATAAATTATTTTTTTGGAAAAATGTATTTCTAGGATTTTTAAATATAGACAAATTATAGTAGAGATAATTTTAATTTTCAAAAATAAATGAACTAAATAAAAAGATTATAATTTATTAAAATTCATAAATTAATTTTTGTAAAAATATTTACTGCAAATAAGTGAATACGATGAAAAAAAATTAAATTTTACAATTAAATGTTAGTAAATAGAAATTTCTTGATGTAAGAAATTCAAAACATGGTAGACTTTAATAGTTGGACGTTTTAGAATAGAAAATTTGTGGAATGAGTTTTTTAAATTGATAATTAATTTTATAAAATTTTTAGATATAAAAATTTATTTTAAGAGTTCTTTTGGTAATTTTTTCTATAAATTTTATTAGCTCAAAACTAGTTCAAATCACTCTTCAACAACTGATATAAAATAAAATAATTTAGACATTTGGCTACATCTTCCACAAAAAAATTTCTTGCTTACAAATTTATTTTCACCCAAAACCAACAAACTAAAATTAAATTTATAATTTTAGACAACCTTAATTTTGTAGTGATACTATGTGGTTTTCCACCAACTAATTGTTAAATGCACTTTATAGTGTGAGATGCACAATTTAGTGGACTGCTGCCCATATGTAGTAGTAGTAATCAATTCTCCTGTAACTTAGAAAAAATATACATACCTACCCACTTTAAAATTAAATAGAGAGACCACATGGAAGGAAGTGAAAACAATATTGTAATGAGAAAGAGAAAGAGCACACCTACCCTGCTGGCTCTTCTTCCAACTCTCGGTTTGGTGGCCGATGAGTTGGAGCAGAAATTGTAATTTTGGAGAGTGAAATTAAATTTTTGAAAAATATCAATAAAATTTTAACAAAAATATGCGTATAACTAATGATGGCATGATCCATATCCAATATGAAGAGCTTGTTGCTTTGTAATATTATTCTGCTGACACACATTTGATGGACGCTTTTGTCAAGCTCTGCAATATTATTCTGCTGACACACATTTGATGGACGCTTTTGTCCTAAAAAGACGTCCTGAAGGGTGAGAAAGGAATACTTTATAAATTATTGCAAGTTATTCGACCCATTCAATATGGGACAAGATAGGATATTATCATAGTCCTCCTATCGATGAGCTTGGGAAGAGGCACATCGCCGACATTTACCATATACAGCGTCAATAATTATAACTAGATAAATCTGTCACTAATATATAAGGCCAACCTTATTGAAGTATTATACCATCGATATACATTTGATGAGTCGCCTTTTACAAAAGAATAAAACTCCCCACCAAATACGTCGATAAAGAATACTTCGATGTGATTGATTTTCCATATCAATGACGGATCGATTTGATTATCATCAATATATAATTTTATATAGAGTTGAGGGAAAAACACTAGTTGTTATACCAGCCGTCTCCGTGCTCCATAAATATTAATTTTCAATCTTATTAAGTGAATGATATTTAACTATGGCTCATTATTCTACTTCTATTTATAGATACACACACTCTTGAGGGCCCAAGAATTTAAATATGATATCGGCAAATGTTGTTTTATTAAAGTAACCCTCCAAATCTTAATTAAACAGCGTCACATAAGTGCAAAAGCGAATTTGCTTGCTCCAACTTAACTAGCCACGTTTTTAGTAGCCGTTGTCCCTAAAAAATTGTGAGATGATTCAAATTCTGCACTTATATGTTAACCTCATAATTTCTTTCTTACCCTGAATTGCTTGTAGAACTTTATTTTATTGTCAAATGTTTCATTGATTTTTATTTTTCAAAATTTGCATATATATGAGGGTGATGTCTGATATGTGTACTTCTTGTTTATAATTGATGAAGATGGGTAATTTGGTGTCTTTTGATGTGAGAACTATTCCTTTTTTTCTTTTTTCTTTTTGTTTTTCCTCCTCGAGCACTATCTTATATGTCTTTCTCCAATTTTCATTTTTACCCATTTTCTCTAATCTTTTCATATTTCAATCCTAACTAAAATATTGTTCGGGAAATCCAATGACTCTTAGGGCTAATTTGATTGGAATGATAAGGTATGATAAAATATTTTTATCCTATCTTATTATTCGTTTGATTGAAGTAATAATAAACATTCACGCTCACATCAATACTAAAAGCCCATGTTTATATGTGTAACTGCCATAATAAATTAACCTGCCACCTCCCATCGATTTATTTATCATGTTAACCAAACTATATCACAATGATAAAAAAATCACACAAATTATCACATGTGAAGAAAAGTGTTACGTGTAGGATTTTTCTTACTACCTTTGCAAGGGTAGCTGGTTTTTCTCAATTCAACTTGAATCTTACTATCTACCTTTCAGTAGTACTTTATTTCTTGAAATCATTTGTGATGAGATGTGATTAATGCTATCAAATTCTTTCTTTGTCTAAGTATAGTTCTTATGTCCTAATTCATAAATGAAGGAGAGGCTATGCTCAACCAACTAATAAAGAAGATTTTTAATAAATCACCTACTGATATGGATTCATTAGAATTTTCAATAAGGGCTAGTTTGATTGGATTTTAAAATTACTCATGATTATTTATCATGGGATAATTTGTGTTATTTTTTATCATTGTATTTGGTTAGCATAATAAATAAATCCATGGGAGGTGGCAGGGTTAGTTTACCATGGGAATAACACATATAAACACGGCTTTTGGTATTTCATGCGGGCCAGAGTATTTATTGTCATTCCTACTGACAAATAATAATGTGGGATAAAATGACTCTATTCCTTCTTATCATCCCAAGCAAACTAGCCCTAAATGTAAACTTAAGTCTGTTGGTGTTTTAGTTGCAAGTTAAACTTCTTGACCGTTGTTTCAACATAGTGAAATTGTGATAAGTTCATCAGGTGTCTTAATGATTTTACTTCTCAATATCATATATGCTACACATATATCCTTTGTGTTAAATTTTCTTTTATCAACATTTTGTTGGTGGTCATGATAGCAGTATCAGGACTACTTTGTCTGATTAGCATGCCATCATATAGACATACAATAACATAAGAATTCCTTTATATACAAACATTTCTTACACTCGGCAATTCTAAAACTATTTGATAATATTGTCGTCTTATGAAATTTTTTCATGCCACTAATTTGGATAAGCTGAAATTTATCAATTTAAGCTCTTAATTATGGACTAAGGGCTTGTTTGGTTTCATTTTCAAAACTTATTTGCACATTTTCTACTATTTCAGAAGTGAAACACATATTGTTGATTTTGCCTTAAAATTTGGATTGAATTGATGAGAACCGGAAGAAGAATGGAGCAAAATGAAGCAAGGGATCGAAATGGGCACGAGGAGCACAACCCGGTGTGCACTGACAGGATGATGCACGCTGGGGTGCGAGACGTGAGCCAAGGCGTGGGGGCTACTGGAAATAGGGCAAGGAGATGCAATGCTGCGCCGAGGCTCACGACATAGTGGAACGGAGCAGGAAAAGACACGTCGTGTGCCCAGGCGTGAGGAGTGCCGCGCCTAAGCACAAGCGCTACTTTGACCATACGCCTTGGTGCAAGTTGTCCACGCTAGGGCGCATGGTAGATTAGTTTTTCTCGGCAAAGTTGGAGACCCACGCACCAGGGCGCAAGTCATGCACGCCACAGTGCACGATGCGAAGGCCCATGGGTTGTTTTGTGTTTTCGGGGGTATAAATTGCAGTTTTCTTCCAAGACAATTTGAGACAGACATAACACGAGGGTTTCTATACTATTTTTGAGTTAGTTTCTCAAGACGGAGTTTATAACAAGGGTGTTAGGTGTTCTCGTGAGATTTGTAAGATTCAAGTTTGTACTTGCACTTTGATTTGAAATTAATAAAATTTCTTTTTTTTATCGGGTGGATTAGGCACATCATCGAATCACATTAAATCTTGTTGTGATGTTTTATCGAATTACTTTACTGTTATTTCATAGTTTCCAAAATAGATCCTCATGGGTTGCAACACTTACATTTTCATTTTCATTTTCAAAACACATTCTCTAATAATTTATTTATTTTCTTTTATTATTTTATTATTTTTATCTCTCTCTACCTACAACTTATTAAAACCAACACGGTCATTACTTTTTCAATAATTTATTCAAATACAAACACATTTTCAACTCATTTCTACTAACTAACTTTTCAAATTTTAAAAATGATGAAAAATGAAAATACAACCAAATGGGCCTTATAGTTTTCATAATATGTCGGTAATCAATTGATAGATCTTCTTTGGCAAATTGCATAATATGCACTTGATTAGATTGCATTGTAACTATGGCTGTAAATGGATATTCAAAAATCTATTTATTGTTCGTATTTGTATTTATTTATACAAAATTTAGTTGCATCTATTTTAAACGGATATTATTCATATTCAATTAGTAGATATTCGATTATAAATAGATACAGATATGATAAATTCATATCCGATCCATTAAATATCCTCTCCGAATATATATTTATAAAATAATATATTGTTTATATTTTTCAATAAAAATTTTGTAATCCATATATGCATATATAAAAATTATAATTGAAGATTGGAAAGAAAAAAGAATGAATTTAAAAAATTATTGTAATATAGAGAAAAAAAATTGAAGAATAAAGTTAATCAACATAATTATTGTTGGTTAACTTTATAATTAATATACTTAAATGTCATTATTACTATTAATTAATACTAATAACAAATTATAAAGTCAATTATTAATTAGAAATTACGCTATTTGTTTGATTACTTTCTTTTTAATGAAATTGTATAGTTTCTTCTATTAATTAAAATATGTATTTGTTATAGGTTCATAGATTCACATATTTGGATATTCGTAAATAGATATCTAAATAATTATCATCAAATGTGAATATCAAAAACATAATTTTGAATACGAATAAGTTTAATCAAATATAAATGTATCTGAATAATTATAATCGAATACGGATATATTTGAATTCGATCGATATCCAATGGATGCGAATTCGGATATCATTTTTATATATCCGTCAAATCTGTATCCGAATATTCAAAAAGTTAAATGCATATAAATATGAAAACAGTGTGTTCCATCTGTCTAGAAAAAAGAATGGGTCCATGGAGTAGCTCTTCTTAATCAAATCTGTATGTAGCATGTACATAATATGCATGTAATCAAATACAAATTTTATCTTTCTTTTTGGAATGTCATATCATATACCAAATCAAAAGTCAAACCTATCACGTTCATAAAAAATACTTATCCAAGCTTAGATGTATAAATGAGTTAAGTCGAATTCAAACTAGCTCGACTTGAGCTGAATCGGGCTCTCTATAATAATAATAATATATTATTATTATTTATTTTGAGCTCAACCTCGTAGTTGGTTTTAATTCACTTGACAACTCGAACATAATTCGAGTGGAGTTTGGGTTTTCATCGAGTCAGACTCAAGTTTAAAATATTATGCTCATAGAAGTCGACCTCCAAAATTTCTCCCAATCTCGACTCAAACTCAACCCAACTCAATGACATCCATATCCAACCTTTAATGTTTTGCTTTGAGGCTTCTAGTAAAAAAATTTCTTTAACTCATTTCTTAGTTCGTCCAACCAAAAAAAAAAAAAAAAAAAAAAAAAAAAAAAAAGAAGGGAAAGAAGGTATTTACTTTTGTTAATTATAAGGAAAAAAACAAAAAATAATAAAAAGTGCTAACGTATACACATGAAAATGCAACCACTTTTAACTTTTGGCTCCCACAACTATCTTCTTTTATGGGCAACCTTAATAGTTGACGTGAGCAAGCAAACAAGAAACTTATTTTCTCACAACATATATTGAGAAATGAAAGTCACATGAAGTGCTACACATGAAATGTACCTTTGAGGGATAATACATTTATTTGTATAAGACAACATATGTACACATGAACCGTACCTTTGAGGGATAGTACATGTGTATGAGGTTTATACGGTACGTTACAACATGTATGTATTACAAGGTGTATTAATTATAAAGTGGAAATAGTAAAAACCATCATAAATACAATTTTCCAATGTAATCTATAAATTTTCCTCAATAATATTTAAATTACTAGTATCTATGCCAAAATCTAACATAATCTTAATAATAATGAAAGAATTACTAGAAATGGGAAATTTGATTCGCTCTCTTTAATTATACAATAATCTTGTCACAAATTTTGTATATCTAAACCAACTTTTTTTTTATGATCTTAATTTTTAAATGTAATTCATATTTTTCTCAATATTATTCATAAATATCAGTATTTATATCAAAATTTATTAAGCAATTACCAGGAATAGAGAATTTGTTTCGCTCTATTTAGTTATATAATAATCTTGTCTCCTATATACCTATACCAATATTTGATTTTTTGTGACCTCAATTTTTGAGTGTAATCTATTTTTTTTCTTAATATTATTTATAAATTACTAGTATCGATATAAAACTTAGTATAATCTCAATAATTATGAAAGAGTTGTTATGATATGAGAATTTGATTACTCTCATCAATTATACAAAAATCTTGTCACACATTCTATATATTTATATCAATATTTAATTTCTATGACCTCTATTTTTTAATGTAATCTGTATTTTTTTTCTCAATATTAATGATAAATTATAAGTATTTATATCAAACTTTAAATTATGAAAGAATTATTATGAGTTGAGAATTTAATTCGTTCTCATCAATTATATACAACTCTTGTCACAAATCCTGTATATCTATGCTAATATCTGATTTTGTATGACATCAATTTTTTATTGTAATTATATTATTTCTCAATGTTATTTGTAAATTACTAATATTTGTATCAAAATTTAGTATAATCTCTATAGTTATGAAAGAATCAATATGAATAGAGAATTTGATTTTCTCTAACTAATTATACAAAAATCTCATTATACATTCTGCATATCTATACCAATATTTGATTTATTTTTTTTAAATAACCCTTCAACTCATTGAACTCAATCTTTGAGTACAACTATTAAATCAAGTCTTTAGAAAAATCAAAACAAATGATTATTAATATCTATATCAAAATTTAATGTACTTTTGATAATTATAAAAGAACGACTAGGAATAGAGAATTTGATTTTCTCTCATTAATTATACAAAATCTTGTCACACATTTTGTATATCTATGTCAATATTTGATTTATTTATTTATTTTTACAATTTTGGAGTAAAAACCACTTAACCCGAACTTTGAGTAAGTAAATTAAACCAAATTTTTAGAAAAATAAAAAAAAATGATGAAATCAATACTAAAGCCTCAAATTAATTAAACACGAATCATATGTGGGTCACTAATTCCCACTATCCATAAGTTAATTAACAAATCAATCACACTAATTACGTGGATTATAATAATAAATTGTTTTTAAATTATAATTAAATTTTATTAATTCTTTTTTCCATGCATAAATCTCCATCTACCCACTTGGGGATCTCAACCCTCACCAAATTAATTTTTTGTCCTAAAACACATACACACACACACACACACACAGCCCTCGTGCTCTAAATCACCTTCCCGTCAAAGGTCAATTTCGTCATTTCGCACATTCTCCCTCCCCCTCCCTCAACCGTCTTTCACACGTATTTTTATACTCCGTATATACACTTAATTTTTCAGTAAATAAAAATATATAATTAAAGGGAAAAGTCAAAAACTGCATGAACCGCGTAGAGATACAGGGAAAGTGGGGTGGGGGTGGGGGCTATGTGTATATATAGGTGGAGAAGTTGCTTGATGCTCCTCGCTTCTCGCCACTCAAGTCGCTTCTCTTGGTCTAAATTATTTCCTCCGAGTCTCTCTCCGATTTCAATTTTGTTTCCTCTTTTCAGGGAATTTTTGAATTCTTTACCGATTTCTTTATTCTTTGGTGGATCCTGATCTAGATAACCGAAAAAAATGTGAGTTTTCTAGAGATCCCATTTCATTTTAACTTGATTTCTGCCTGGATTTTGCTTTTATGATATGGGCTTGTGTTAATTATGCTAGATCTGTTTGCTTTTGTGTTTTAATATGATGTCATTGCGGCAGTTCATCCAGATCTATACGTTTGTGTATACTTATGTATATGTACATTTCTAGTTGCTCTTTGTATGTGGTATACGACGTTGTATTTGTAAGTATAGGTGTTGTTCAAGTTGAAGTTGCTGATTAGTAATGGAATATCTGATTGGATCTTAACAGCTGAATTGATCTGTTTTAATGGCCTGCCTTTACCCAGTTTGAATTAGGCCTTTTTTTTTTTTTTGTTTCAATGAAAAAAATCTCGGGTCTGTTAATTGCTTGAGCAAGATTTATCTTGTCTAATTATTTTCCTACTTGGTCTAAATGTTTAATGCTGATCGTTTTTTGATTAATGATGTGAATAGGGGTTTAGAGAGTTATTTTTCCTTGCTGGCACTTTCTTCTTTGCCATAAAAAGCAATCGGAACAAACAAAATTACTGAGGTGCTGGTTTGCATTTAAAACATGGAGTAGTAGATTTCCTACGATCTTGGTGAAAATTGTGAATTTAGTCGCAAAGCGCTATCCTAGTTAGATTTATCTATATCTTCCCGCTGTAATTAGATTTATTCTATCTTTTTCCACTCTAATATAAAATGTGTCTTTTTCTGCGAAATAGATAAAGTTGACTTTAACATTCTTGCTCGTTGCTTTTAGCCACCGGTATTAAGTGAGCATTAGATTTTCAGTTGAATGAAAATCTACATTCTGGCTCGTTGCTTTTAGCCACCGGTATTGAGTGAATATTTAGATTTTCAGTTGAATTATTCTTGTTGCTGTTTTTTTGTGCTTAAAATATTGTGTGGGATCTAAGACTTGCTCTATGCAGGTGTTGTTAGATTTGACTCTGTTTTTTCCTTGCAGATATCAAGCTAAAATGTCATCATTCTCGCCCAAGAATATTCTCATTACTGGGGCTGCCGGATTCATTGCATCTCATGTTGCAAATAGGCTCGTCCGAAACTACCCTGAGTACAAGATTGTTGTCCTTGACAAACTTGATTACTGTTCCAATCTGAAAAACCTTCTCCCCTCTAAACCTTCTCCCAATTTCAAGTTTGTTAAGGGTGACATTGGCAGCGCTGACCTCGTGAACTATCTTCTCATTACTGAGAACATTGACACTATTATGCACTTTGCTGCCCAGACCCATGTTGACAATTCTTTTGGCAACAGTTTTGAGTTCACCAAGAACAACATTTATGGCACCCATGTTCTTTTGGAGGCCTGCAAAAATACTGGCCAGATCAGAAGGTTTATTCATGTTAGCACAGATGAGGTCTATGGGGAGACTGATGAGGATGCTGTTGTAGGAAATCACGAGGCCTCACAACTCCTCCCCACAAACCCTTACTCAGCCACAAAAGCAGGGGCTGAAATGCTTGTTATGGCTTATGGTAGATCTTATGGACTGCCTGTTATCACAACTCGGGGAAACAATGTTTATGGTCCGAACCAGTTTCCTGAGAAGTTGATTCCCAAGTTTATTCTGTTGGCCATGAGAGGTAAACCTCTCCCAATTCATGGAGATGGTTCCAATGTACGAAGTTACCTTTACTGTGAGGATGTTGCCGAGGCATTTGAAGTAATTCTTCACAAGGGTGAAGTTGGTCATGTTTACAACATTGGAACGAAGAAGGAGAGACGGGTGATTGATGTTGCCAAAGACATATGCAATCTATTTAACATGGATCCTGACAAGAGCATTCAGTTTGTGGAGAACAGGCCATTTAATGATCAGAGGTACTTCCTCGACGACCAGAAGCTTAATAATTTGGGTTGGTCTGAAAGGACCACTTGGGCCGAGGGATTGAAAAAAACCATGGAGTGGTATACCAGCAATCCCAATTGGTGGGGCGATGTATCTGGTGCACTGCTTCCTCATCCTAGAATGCTGATGATGCCTGGTGGAATAGAAAGACATTCAGACGGAACTGAGAAGGATGAATCCGGTGAGTCCGAAGTAGCTGGAAATTCAAACCAGACCAAAATGTTGAATCCGGCTTCTAAAAACAACCCTTTGCCTCAGAAACCAGCCTTCAAGTTCTTGATTTATGGTAGGACTGGCTGGATTGGTGGTTTACTTGGAAAATTGTGTGAGAAACAGGGGATTCCATATGAATATGGAAAAGGACGTCTAGAGAATCGTTCATCACTTGTGGCTGATATCCTTGCTGTTAAGCCAACACATGTTTTTAATGCCGCTGGTGTAACTGGCAGACCCAATGTTGATTGGTGTGAATCTCACAAGACAGAAACAATCCGTACCAATGTTGCTGGTACGTTGACCTTGGCAGATGTATGCAGAGAGCACGGTATCCTGATGATAAACTATGCCACTGGGTGTATATTTGAATATGATGCTGCACACCTTGAAGGTTCTGGAATTGGGTTTAAGGAGGAAGACAAACCCAACTTTACTGGTTCTTTCTATTCAAAGACCAAGGCCATGGTAAATCAACTCTATCCCTTCAAATTGCGTTTTTTGATCAAATTTGATAAGAGTAGCATTTTATGCCTTTGGTATGTTTGCTAATATTTTCTAAATGTATTTTCAATCAGGTTGAAGAGCTTGTGAAAGAATATGACAATGTTTGCACACTCAGAGTTCGGATGCCGATATCTTCCGACCTGAACAACCCACGCAACTTCGTCACTAAAATTTCCCGGTATAATAAGGTGGTTAACATTCCCAACAGCATGACAATCTTGGATGAGCTTCTTCCAATTTCAATTGAGATGGCAAAACGGAACCTTAGGGGCATATGGAACTTCACCAACCCAGGTGTTGTCAGCCACAATGAAGTCCTCGAAATGTACAAGAAATACATCAACCCAGATTTCAAATGGACCAACTTTACTCTTGAAGAGCAAGCGAAGGTTATAGTTGCTCCTAGAAGCAACAATGAATTGGATGCCTCCAAGTTGAAGAAAGAGTTTCCCGAGTTGCTATCCATCAAGGAGTCGTTGATCAAGTATGTTTTTGAACCAAACCGGAAAACCCCTGTTGCCTAAGTGTTTGAGATTTTCGACTAGTGGGTTGGTTTGCATGCATCTGGTGTTAGTTGATATGGAACTGGTTACTTCTGTATGTTAGTTTTACTTCTTTAAGTTTTTTTGGTACTTCTCTTTCCTTTTTAAAAATCTATAATGGTGGAATTGATTCTGACAGATGTGTCGATAAATTAAAGTTTGATAGGCACCTTTTGCTTAGATTGATCATGCATATGTTCTACAAGTGTGCTAGGGTGTAACATTTTTAAGTTATCAAGTGAATTTAATGGGACGTGATATTTATTTTTTTCAGATCACTCATATGAGTGCAAATTCTTTTGTCCTATTTATTTGTGTACACCTTAATTGGAATTTGGGAGTGAGTTTTTGTAACACCCCTAGAAATGCATTGATTTTTATAATTTATTTAAGTATTAATTTTTGAGAAATTTTATTTATTTATTTGAATTTTTCAAAAAAATTGTGGGTTAAAATGCAAATAAAAAAGACTTAATTGCATCATTTTCAAAAATTATGAGGGTCAATGTGTAATTTTAATAGTTAGAGGACCCAACATGAGGGATATCACAAAATGGTGGCTAAATTGAATTTAATAAAATTAATGGGAGTCAATTCATAATTTTGAAAAGGTTAAATTTATAAAATTGCCATTTTTCAATTACTCCCCCATATTTCATTTCTTTCGACTGAAACACCCTATCCTTCTTGTCTCACCGGTGAAACTCCGGCCACCACCCCAAACTCGGAAACAACCTCATAAACCTCTTCCCCACTTCACCCTGAACACAAATATACCCTCCACTACTTCCATCTCTGGCAAAACCACCAAGAAATGTGAAGCCCGATTGGAACCGTGGCGGAGCTTGGTGGATTTCCTTTTTCAGTGACAAAAACGTACATGTAACTAGTGGGTTTGAAAGGGCGCAGCTCAAGGAAGAAGATAATGGCCTTTGAATGAAGTTTTCGGCGATGGCGACAACGATTGTGAATTTTGGACGAAACAGTCATGGTGGCGTGGAGCTTCCAAGCTGAAATTGGAGGGCAATCCAGCGGCGAAGGCTTAAATTGAGTTGAGTTTTGGGTTGGTTAAGCTGAAACGCTTCTTTTGGTGGTGTTGGTGATAGTCTCCAGTGGCGGTGGCGGAAGAACAGAATCTTTGCTTTGATGAAATGAACGTATGCATGAGGTCTGATCGTGGAAATTATGATCCGATAGTGAGATATTGGTAAATAATCGGAAGAAAATGATTTTTGTATTGCATGTATATATATACAAGTTCAAATCATATCTAACATTGTATGATCGAAAAGAATAAACGGATCAACCAAAAAATATAGCCATGCATGGGAAATCCAACATGCATGCACGTATTCGAGCTCGAAAAAGCCCAAAATTATATTATTTCATGTGATACATGGTTAGATAAATCTATTAAGTGAAGAAACCCCTAATTTTATGTAACCATGACTTGAGTGACAAAGTTTTATATATATAATTTAGGTCACTATAATCGATGTCATGTAATGTTATAAGGTTAAATATGTAAATTAAGGATTCCATTGTATTATTTTACCAATATAAGATGAACTTTGTAAATAATTTATATATCCGGTGCGAATATCATGTTATGGCGATAATACCAAAGCATAAACCCTAACCATAATATTAGGTGGTAACTACCGGCAATGGGATAGCTATTGGAATGATTATGAATGTTAGACATCATTAGGGTTGAACCAGGGTTTTGATAGAAAATTACTTTTGTGAATAGGTGATGGAGGTGTTTGCCCTAAGGATCAGTAGATATTGACTTTATTGCCGAGGTTGATAAGTTGAGGATCCACTAATCTGGCACTCTTATACCTATCGCTTTCCTTGATAAACCCCTGTGAGGGTTGGTATTGATTTAATTATCGTATTATGTGAATCTACTAATTGGTTATTGCTTGTATGAGCTTATTTTGTATCTGTCATTGAACCCGTTAGGTTCTGTTTATTTAATATTTGTCTTCATTATTGTTTCTTGATTATGGAACCTTTATGGTTCTCTTGATTTGAAAATAATTGGTATTTTATCCATTTTATTGAAAAGGACTATTTACAATCAAACTCTGTGAAGTTCCCTGAAATTGTTCTATTTGAAACTAAATTGTACACTTGAGTGGCTTGTGGTTTTAAAACTATTCTAATCATAAATTGATTTACCATTCTGGCGCCATGAACTTTCTCAGTTTTATCGGATTGTTCTTGTTGAATTGAAAATTGTTGTTGTCAAATATCGCATTGGTTTTCTTGATTGTTCAATGCATCATAGATCGCCTTGATAGCCTAATTGTTCAGTTATTCTGCCATGTTGGCAATTGATTGTTCAAAATATTGACTGAAAATGATACAGGAGAATTGTTAGGCCGAGAGCCTTGCCAAGTTGTCATGCTTGTGCCATCGTTATTGCCAAGCCATTGTGCTTGTGCTACTGTTTTGCCAAGCTATCATGCTTGTGCCACTGTTATTGCCAAGCCGTTGTGCTTGTGCCACTGTTTCACCAAGTTGTCATGCTTGTGCTCCTATTATTGCAGAGCTGTCATGCTCGTGCTACTGAACTGTTATTGTTGATCGATTGTACTATTATGAAGGCACAAGGGTATTCTGATATACATATTTTGCTCTTTTATTGAAATGCATATTATGTTAAGTTTGTACTATTAAATTGTATTTTGCTCATAGAGCAATAAGGCTGGAGTGAATTTCCAGTCCAGATTGGGCTGATATCATAGGCCAATTGAGCTGTCTGTATTTCCTCCCGAATTGTGATGGGTTGAGATGCTTTATACCTCCCAAACAGCATCAGTTGAGATAATCCCGGGCCTTTTAAGTTGACGATTACAGCTTTCCGACCTAGCAATTGCTAATTGTTTGGAAATTGTCATTTTACTTCATTCTGGAATATGATTGTGCTTCCATAGTTTCAAACTGTTGAACTCCATTGTTATTGATTGATTCTTGACAGCTGTCTGTTGTTTTGCCTTATTCCTCACTAAGTCCTTATGACTCACCCTCATACCGTTTATTTCCTTTCAGACAGGTATGAGATTGGATGCTTTGACTGAGGGTTTTGACTTGATGTTTTGTATTAGTGTTTGGTGAATGGATTTTTACATATGAATTCACCATTTATTATATTTTCGTATTAGCAATGTGTAATATGTTGGGACGAATGTAAGACTTTTAGTATACATGAACTATGTTGCTTATGTTGATATCTTGGTTTTGAATGATTGATGGGTTATTAGCGTGAATTAAGCACTCTAATATTATGGTATTAAGTTTAAAGCATGTTGTGAGTTGTGATTGTAGTGGTTATTGGAGAATTTTGAAAAAAATTTATAGGCATATCGGATATGATATTGCATGCTATAGGATTGAATTGAGTGGCATTCTGGCTTATGGGTTATATTTCGAGTGGGGTGCCACATGCGTGGTATCAGAGCTTGGGTTTGGAAACTAGAGCTACAATGGGATACAACCCTTAGATGTTTTGCATATGTTGAGAAATTCTGTGTGATTCAAGGATTTGAGATGAATTTGATTTACTTGAGATTGATAAAGGAAGTTATGTATTATAGGATGGCAAATGGACATAGGGAAGGCAAGGAACTTGTAGAGGACAATGAGAGCATGGAAGCCCTAAAGGAAGAACTAGGGCTCTGGAGGCTGACAAGGAAAAGCTGAGAGAAATATGCCTATGTATTGAGGAAAGGCTTTATGACTTGAGAGAGACTTTAAGAAATAGTCAGGCTGAAAACAATTACTTGAAGTTAGCAATAGGGGCTAGAAGCTACATGGTAGCAAAGTTAAGAGAGGATCCGGAAAAAGGAAGAGTGACGAGTTAGCATTGCTGAAGCACAACTTGAGGGACTTCCGACTATCCGAAGGCACATGGAAGAGACTTTTCGGTTGTTAGAAATTGACTCCAGGAGAATCATGGATATGAACTAAATCAACATGAATGAGATCAAGGAGGTGATATCTTATTACGGTAGAGCTATAAACCAGGTCATAGGTGTAGGCATAGGCATCAATATTGGTGTTGGACTATCTGGAGTCCACCCCTCACCCGAGCGTGGTCATAGGCCTGGTATATGTATAGAGGAGGTACCTGCGAGGATACCGGGAGTTGCACCTGCAGCAAACCTAGGGGAGGATCTTGCTGACGAGGAGCAAACGATGGATCCAGTACTGGAGTTCTTGGTAGATGAGCTGCATGAGGATGCTGATGTGGAGATCCTGATAACTAATAAGGATACAGAGATATCGATGGCTGAGGAGAATATGGAGATACTGATACCAAATGAGGATATGGAGATACTGATACCAGACGAGGATGTGGAGATACTCATGCTAGATGAGGATGTAGAGATACTGATACCAGGTGAGGACGTGGAGATACAGATGGATGATGAGGAGGGGGATGTGGAGTCCATTATCACGGACATAGGAGACATGGACTAGATAGTTTTTGATGTAGATACGAAACCACTATGTATATAGACTAATACAGTTCTAACCCGTAGATAGGTTAGTATGGGCTATAGTTACTCAGATGTGATGGGCGTCCCTTCGCATTAGCCTCTTCATTTTTTTATGACTAGGCATACAGTTAGCTTAGCCAATTTTGAAATTTTTTGACCTATATATACTACTGTAACTGCTAGTGCTAACTTGATTATGAATGAAAATTTATCCTCGGTTACTATATAACTTATATAGTGTGCAAAATTGCCTTTATTTCTCGCTCTCTTTTTAAATTCTAGAAAATTGAAAGAATTGATTTATGATTTAAACTTTATTTACAAATAAATGGTAACAGACTTAAGTATCAAGGAATCAGAAGACGATGGCATCCCATGAGAGTAATGATGTTCCTGCCCCAGTAAGAGGAGGTCGTAGGGGAAGGCCAGTGCTTAGAAGACCCAATGTGCCCCAAAACCCTAGGTGGGAGGTTCTTGCGAACCAACAACCCTGGCAAGAGGATGAAACTTCACTGACTAATCTAATTGACCAACCTCCTATAGGTCAACCTGTCGAACCCAGGAATCCTGGGGGATCGAGGCACCAGCCACGTGGTCAACCTAGAGGTGGTAGGGCAAGAGTCGTAAATGAAGTTGCAGATGATCGAGCATTGGAAAGATTCTTGCATTTCCAACCTCTTAATTTTTTGGGAAAACCAGATGATAGAAAGATGAAGAAACGGATAGACAATCTGGAGAATATATTTGAGACCCACCACTACCCTAATGAGCAAAAAGTTTGATTTGTTGCATTCTTATTAGCAGGGCCGGGATACAGCTGGTGGAAAATGGTGGATCGAAAATGGACGACTACAGGAACCCAGCAGACCTGGGCAAACTTTACTAGAGAATTTATGGACAAATATATTCCTCTAGTAGTTAAGCAGGCAAGGGAAAGGGAGTTTCTGAATCTACTCCATGGAAGTCAAACAGTTAGTCAGTATGAGGCTACCTTTAGTCGATTGATTCAATATGCCTCTTATATACTGGAAGATGAGAGTTGCTAAATCCGACAGTTCATACAAGGATTGCGACTAGAGTTCAGAAGAGGATTAGCTTTCTTTGATATGCTAAATCTCAATGTGGCAGTTAGCAAGGCTCTACAGTTGGAGTCAAAACTACAGGACATTCAAAGAATTGAGGATAGAACCCAGAAGGGTAGGCTGTACCCAGAGGGCAAAGTAGTGCAGGAAAGAAACAGCCCCGATTGCGGATCAGGAACACAACGCCTCGAACACCCCAGGCTGGCAAAATAACAAATCAGACCTAAGGAGGGACACAAAAATAATGTGGATATTTTAGGAGATTTGGACATGAAGAAGTAGATTGCTGGATGAAGCAGGGCATGTGTCTAGGTTGTGGCAGTGACTAGCATTTTTTGAAAGATTGCCTTAGAAAGGAAGGCCTGGCGGCCGTAACGAGAGGAAAGCAAGTGGTAGGAGCTAAAGGGAAACAAAAAGTGCAAGCTCATACCTATGCTTTAACGAGAGAAGACGCGCCAGATCTAAATGAAGTGGTAGAATGTATGGTCTCTATAACTGGTATCTCTGGTAATGCCTTGTATGACCCCGGTTCATCTCATTCTTTTATATCTTCTACTTTCTCTCAAAAGTTAAATAAGAAACCTGAAACTATGACCTATCAGATAGAGGTTCTGACCCTTTTAGGGATAGGGTTAACAATAGATACTATATACCAAGATTGTCCAGTGTTGATAGGGGATGAGGTATACCCAGCCAGCCTTATTCAGATACCCATTCAAGGGTATGATCTGATTCTTGGGATGGACTGGTTATATAAACATCAAGCGCATGTGAACTGTTTCACCAAGAGTATTACACTTAGGTATAAGAAGTCAATATCAACTCGCCAAACCATGGATAATGCGACTTCAATGTCACTAATACATCACTCAAGGCTAAGAAGATTCTAAAAGAATGAGGGCAGGGATTTTTGGCATACCTTATAAATAAGCCTTGAGACACGGCCAAAATAGAAGAAGTGGATATAGTGGCCAAGTATCCTGAGGTATTCCCAGAGTAATTCGATTCGATACCTCCTGATAGAGAGATAGAATTTTTTATACACATTCTACCAGAAGCCGCACCTATATCTAAGACTCCTTATAAAATGGCCCCAGCAGAGTTGAAAGAGTTGAAGGATAAACTTCAGGAGCTGTTGGAGAAGAAGTTTATAAAACCAAGTACCTCTCCGTGGGGAGCCCAGTGTTGTTCGTTAAAAAGAAGGACGGATCCCTGAGAATGTGTATTGATTACAGGGAGTTGAATAAAGTCACTGTCAAGAATAAGTACCCTTCACCGTACATGGAAGAGTTGTTTAATTTGCTACAAGGGTCCACAATCTTTTTGAAGTTGGATTTAAGGTAGAGATATTACCAGTTAAAGATTGGAGAAGAGGATATACCAAAGACTGCCTTCAATTCCCGATATGGTCATTTTAAGTTTATAGTAATGCCGTTTGGTTCAACTAATGCCTCAGCGGCATTTATGGATCTTATGCATTGAGTGTTCCGGTCATATCTAGATAAATTTGTGGTTATCTTAATAGATGACATCCTTGTATACTCAAAATCTCAAGAAGAGCACTTATCTTAGCACTCAGAACTTTGAAAGAGCATCAATTATATGCTAAGTTTAGTAAGTGCGAGTTTTGGATAGATCAAGTAGCTTTTCTGGGACATATTATCTCCCAGAATAGGGTAGAAGTTGATCCCTCTAAGGTAGAGGTGATAGTCAGCTGGAAAAGGCCCGAGAATGTAACAGAGGTTCGTGGCTTTCTGGGTCTAGCTGGCTATTATTGGAGGTTTGTACGGGACTTCTCTAAGTTAGCTAGCCCATTGACTAAGCTAACACAGAAGAATCAACCATTTAACTGGGGTGATGATTGTGAGAGGAACTTTCAATTACTCAAGAATAGATTGACGACGGCCCCAGTCCTGGCTCTTTCAGATGGATTGGAAGATTTTGTAGTTTATACAGACGCTTCTAAAGAAGGGCTTGGGTGTGTACTGATGCAGAGAGGGTGTGTCATCGCCTATGTATTGAGGAAGCTCAAATCACATGAAGAAAACTACCCAACTCATAACTTGGAGTTAGCTGCGGTCATATTCGTGCTATCAAAATGGAGACATTTCCTCTATGGAGCCACATTTAAGGTATATACTAATCATAAAAGTCTCAAATATCTGTGCACTCAAAAAGATTTGAATATGAGACAAGTCGATGGGTAGAATTCTTTGAGGATTATGATTTCTCAATTGCGTACTACCCAGGGAAAGCAAATGTGGTAGCAGATGCCCTGAGCCGCAGAGCTAGAATAGCTCAGATGATAGGAACAACAAAGTTGAAGGTTCTAAAGTCAGATGCCATGATAAGGATGAGATAAAAATTTTGGCTTGCTAGAGTAAATGTGCAACCAAATTTGTATGCTAAAATACGACAGGCTCAAGCTAATGACAAATGGGTATCATAAAGAAAGAAAATATCAAGAGGTTTGAGGAATCCGAGTTTAGTACCGATAGGCAAGTTACTCTTCTGTTTCCAAGAGAATCTACGTGCCGGAAGAAGTAAAAGGGAGATTATTGGATGAGGTACACAAGTCAAGGTTTGCGATACATTCTGGGGGTATAAAGATGTATCGAGACTTGAGAAAGCATTATAGTGGAGCGGAATGAAAAAGGATGTCGCATATTATATATAGAAATGTCTAACCTATCAATTAGTGAAGGTGGAGCATCAATGGCCATTAGGACTACTCCAACCACTTCCAATACCTGATTGGAACAAATCACCATGGACTTTGTAACAGGCCTACTGGTGGCCCAAAGTGGATATAATAGCATATGGGTGATAGTAGATAGATTGACTAAATTTGTTCACTTTCTAGTTGTCAAGACACAGTACAAAGTTGAGAAGTTGGCTAAATTATATATCAAGAAATTTCCAGATTGCGTGGAACCCCAATCAGTAGTGTGTTAGATCGGGATCCAAAGATTACTCCAAGGCTTTGGATGGCTTTGCAAGAACGTTTGGGCACAAGGTTGCAATTCAGCTCCACTGCCCATCCCCAAATAGACAAGCAGTCGAAGAGAACCATACGAATATTGGAAGATATGTTACGAGTTTATGTTTTAGACTTTAAGGGAAGTTGGGATTGACAATTGCCTTTAATTGAATTTACGTATAATAACAAGTCCCAGTCCACGATTCAAATGGCTCCATATGGAACGCTATATGGCAGAAAGTGTGGATCTCTATTACATTGGGATCTTGAAGAATACAAGAGCAGTGACCACAAGACCCCAGGAACTATGAGACCCGAACTAATCTATGAGACTATTGAGAAAACACAGATCATTAAGCAGAGAATGAAAACTGCACAGGACTGATAGAAAAGTTATGCCGATAAGAGGAAAAGGGTTAGAATTTGAAGTCGGTGATCAAGTATTTCTTAAAGTTGTTTTGAGGAAAGGTGTTCGTAGGATCGGCAAAGGCAAAAAACTTAATGCAAGATACGCTGGTCCTTATAAGACATGTGAGAAAATCGGACCAGTAGTGTACCACCTAGAGCTGCCCCAGAAAGTGACAGGCATTCATGATGTTTTTCGTGTTTTGCAACTTCGAAAATATCATCTTGATCCTTCTCATGTTATCCCTTATGTCTGTGTGTATTTGCAAAGTGATCTAACATATGAGGAACAACCAGTTAGAATTCTGGACCGAAAGTTTCAAGAACTTAGGAATCGAAGGATTCCTCAATTGAAAGTTCTCTAGTGCAATCATAACGTTGAGGAAGCAACTTGGGAACCAAAAGATCTTATGCGCCAGCAATGCCCTGAACTCTTCCAGTATTCAGCTGAGAATCTAGGGACCAGATTCTTTTAAGAGGGGGGGAGAAAGGAAGAGTCTGTAACACACCTAAAAATACATTGATTTTTATAATTTATTTAAGTATTAATTTATGAGAAATTTATTTATTTATTTGAATTTTTCAAAAAAAAATATGGGTTAAAACACGAATAAAAAAGACTTAATTGCATCATTTTCAAAAATTATGAGGGTCAATGTATAATTTTAATAGTTAGAGGACCTAATGTGAGGGATATCACAAAATGGTGGCTAAATTGAACTTAATAAAACTGATGGGGGTCAATTCATAATTTTGAAAAGGTTAAATCTATAAAATTGCCATTTTTTAATTCCTCCCCTACATTTAATTTCTTCCCATTGAAACACTCTCTTATTCCTCTCTCATCGGCGAACCTCTGCCTATCACCCCAAACTCAAAACCAACCTCATAAACTTCTTCCCTACTTCACCCTGAACACAGATATACCCTCCACTACCTCCATCTTCGGCAAAACCATCGAGAAATGTGAAGCCCAATTAGAACCATGGCGGAGCTTGGCAGGTTTCTTTTCCAGTGACAAAAATGTACATGCAACTGTGGGTTCAAAAGAACGCAGCTCAAGGATGAAGATGATGGTCTTCGATTGAAGTTTATGGCGACAGCGAATTTTGGACGAAACAGTCACGGCGGCGTGGAGCTGCCAGGCAGAAATTAGAGGGCAATCCAACGGTGAAGGCTTAAATTGAGTTGGGCATTGGGTTAGTTGAGCTGAAACGCTTCTTTTGGTAGTGTTGGTGATAGTCTCCGGTTGCGGCGGACGGGGGCAGCGAAAGAACAGAATCTTTGCCTTAACAAGAAGAACGCATGCACGAGGTCTGATCGTGGAAATTGTGATCCAATAGTGAGATATTTGTAAATAACAAGAAGAAAATGATTTTTGCATTGCTTGTATATATATAAACATTCAAATCGTATCTAACATTGTATAATTGAAAAGAATAAATGGATCAACTGAAAAATATAGCCATGTATGGGAAATCAAACATGCATGCATGCATTTGAGCACGAAAAGCACAAAATTGTATTATTTCATGTGATATATGGTTAGATAAACCTATTAAGTGAAGAAAATCCTAATTTTATGTAACCATGACTTGAGTGACAAAGTTTGGATTTATATATATAATTTGGGCCGCTATAATCGATATCAGGTAATGTTATAAGGTTAAATATGTAAATTAAGGATTCCATTGTATTATTTTACCGATATAGGATGAATTCCGTAAATAATTTATATATTCGGTGCAAATAGCATATTATGGCGATAATACCGAAGCATAAACCCTAACCATAATATTAGGTGGTAACTACTGGAAATGGGATAGCTATTAGAATGATTATGAATGTTAGACATCATTAGGGTTGAACAAGGGTTTCGATAAAAAATTACTTTTATGAATACGTGATGGAGGTGTTTGCCCTGAGGATCAGTAGATATTGACTTCATTGCCGAGGTTGATAAGGTGAAGATTCGCTAATTTGGCACTCTTATACCTATTGCTTTCGTTGATAAACCCCTGTGAGGGTTGGTATTGATTTGATTATCGTATTTGTGAATTATTGTTGCCCATGTGAGGGATCTGCCAATTGGTTATTGCTTGTATGAGCTTATTCTGTATTTATCGTTGAACTCGTTAGGTTCTGTTGATTTGATATCTGTCTTGATTATCGAGCCCTGTGTGATTCTCTTGATTTGAAAATGATTGGTATTTTATCCATTTTATTGAAAATGATTGTTTACAATCAAACTCTGTGAAGTTCCCTAAAATTGTTCTATCTGAAACTAAACTATACGCTAGAGTGGCTTGTGGTTTTAAAACTATTCTGATCACAAATTGATTTACCATTCTAACGCCATGAACTTTCTCAGCTTTATCGGATTGTTCTTGTTGAATTGAAAATTGTTGTTGTCAAATATCGTATTGGTTTTCTTTATTGTTCAGTGCATCGTAGATCGCCTTATAGCATAATTGTTCAGTTATTTTGCCTTGTTGGCAATTGATCATTCAAAATATTGACTAAAAATGATGCAGAGAATTTTTGGGCTAAGGGCCTTGCCAAGCTTTCATGCTTGTGCCACCATTATTGCCAAGCTGTCGTGCTTGTGCAACTATTTTGCCAAGCTGTCATACTTGTGCCACTATTATTGCCAAGTCGTCGTGCTTGTGCCACTGTTTCACCAAGCTGTCATGCTTGTGCTACTGTTATTGCCGAGCTGTCATGCTCATGCCACTGAATTGTTATTGTTGATCGATTGTACTATTATGGAGGCACAAAGGTATTTTGATATGCATATTTTGCTCTTTTATTGAAATGTATATTCTGTTGGGTTTGTAATGTTAAATTGTATTTTGCTCGTGGAGCAATAAGACTGGAGTGAGTTTCCAGTCGAGATCGGGCTGATATCCCAAGCCAACTGTCCTGAACTACGATCGATTGAGACACTCTATACCTCCCGAACTATTGAACTTCATTGTTATTGATTGATTCTTGACAGTCGTCTATTGTTTTGCCTTATTCCTCACTGAGTCCTTATGATTCACCCTCCTACGTTTATATCCTTTCAGATAGGTATGAGATTGGATGCTTTTACTGAGGGTTTTGACTTGATGTTTTGTGTTAGTGTTTGGTGAATGGATGTTTACATATGAATTCACCATTTATTATATTTTGGTATGAATGTAAGACTTTTAGTATATATGAACTATGTTGCTTATGTTGATATCTTGGTTCTGAATTATTGATGGGTTATTAGCGTGAATTAAGCACTCTGGTATTATGATATTAAGTTTAAAAGCATACTGTGACTTGTGAACGTTGTGGTTATTGGAGAATTTTGGAAAAAATTTATGGGCCTATCGGATCTAATATTGTATGCTATAGGATTGAATTGAATGACATTTTGGCTTATGGGTTATATCCCGAGCGGGGTGCCATAGTTTTTTTGTCATATATTCTTCCACTGCTTTGAAATTCCTATATTGTTCTAATGCTTTGATATTATATAACTGGATGGAGAAAAAATTGATCAAATTGTTTATTCTCAGTTCTCACACACGTAGGGAGTATAATGTAAAAATGGAGGTAGGGAATTGTGTGTGTGTGTGTGTGAGAGAGAGAGAGAGTGTGTGTGTGTGTGTGTGTGTGAGAGAGAGAGTGTGTGTGTGTGAGAGAGAGTCTGCCGGAAGGATACTGCTGATATATATCAAGCTTACCATGCATGGTGCAAAACCACATATCTTTCCATATAATTCGCATAATTTAATCATTTTATAAGACAAAAATAGCCATTTAATAGCACATAATCACCTAAATCTTTCTAGGAGCCTCACAAAATCATTTCGCTTGCATTGAATTCTCCACTTCAAACAAGCAGCAAAAACTGCACTTAGCTGGACATTTTTCATGCTT
This sequence comes from Jacaranda mimosifolia, assembly GCA_018894105.1. Classification (NCBI taxonomy): domain Eukaryota; kingdom Viridiplantae; phylum Streptophyta; class Magnoliopsida; order Lamiales; family Bignoniaceae; genus Jacaranda; species Jacaranda mimosifolia. The sequence goes on along the minus strand of CM032118.1, from coordinate 4,158,100 downwards.
GCTGTGGCTGAATTCGTGAATGCCCACTGACCAAAGGCGATAGGCCATGGATTTACAAGATCCCACGTGAGGGCCAATATGGTCAATGCCAATGTCCCATGACCCGCCCAGAAAATCAAATTGCCATTTAAAAGGATTGAGAGAGAGAGAGAGAGGCGCAGAGAATTGATGCAATTGAAAATTTAAACGAAGAAAAGAATAATAATTAAAAAAAAAATCACTTGCTATATGTGCATATTATAAAGCGAAACTTGAAAAAGGCCAGACATTCTGGCTGCTATTAGCAACAAAGTCTCAAACCTAGACTACTCCAGAGCTAGGTTACCAGAACTTCAATATGTGAATAAGCATCATAATCCAGAGCAACCTCAACGGGAAGAATTTGAGATGGATGCGTCTGCTATATGCTTCAGAAAGTTGACAACTTCTTCTGAGGAGTTAAGCAGATATCGAGCATTTGTACGAGTTCGTCCAACAGCACAAGAAAAATAGTTCTCCTTTTTCAGATCGAGCACATTCCAAGAAGTATTTTCTGGTGACGATCGCTTGCTGCTGCTGCTGCTGCCACCAGTCGATTTCTTGTCTGCGTTTGAACCATGCTGCTGACTCCTTCCATGAGACTTGGAGCTGCTTCTCCCAGAGGGAAGCTTTGGAGATGACCTTTTCTCACTGGCATGCTTAATTGCATCTGTTATTTTGCTTCTTGGTACACCAATGGAATCGGGGGGAAGCTCTGGTTCAAAAAATCTGTATACATCCTCATCCTGAAGTAAAGAAAGCAAGGTCAGAAAAAATAAGAACAAATATTTTAGGTGCTTCTTTTTGGCACACATGGAACTAGAAAAAATAGTAAATTGGGAATATAGGGTAGTTCTTGAAATTACATTCCAATGGTAAGGAAGAAACAGCGTATTTGAAAACCATAATCCACCAGAATAGGAAATCTTTAGTGCCATTACACATGCAAATGCACTTTTGCGGAAATGAAATAAGTTCCAGTTTAAAGCTTTAATGCATCTTCCCTGTCGGGAAACCAAGACCTCCTATGTATTCTCTTTACAACTGTTGGTTATTTTGCTACCAGAGAGAGGTTAACTCGTTGAGATCAGAGATTTCCCGATGTTTTTATTGAATTCCATATTCGGCAATAACAGCCGACTGTTTGCTGCCAAACACTGGCTTAAGGAACTTGTCAACAAAACAATTGCCAGAGAGCAGTAAAGTAATAAATATGAAGAAAAATTAGAAAAAGAATAGAGAATTTACCTTTCCTAGGAAATGCCCTATGCACAAGACATAATCTATTGGTGAAGAGATGGCTTTGCTATGAACAATCTCTCCCAGTATACGGTCAATAGCTGCTCCCTGAAAAAAAAGGAGTAAAGGACCAGTAAGAGAAATGCTTATTAGCAAAATCAAAGAAGTACATCTGATAAGAAGTTGGTCCTCAAGTAATCAAATATTGAACAAGCAATATAGATACCTTTGTGACACCAACTGCTCGCACCTCAACAGAACGGCTTCCTTGCACAACGTCAACAGAAGAGTTAGATATAGGGCCAGTCCAGAGATGTTGCAACATGTCTCTAGCTTGCAATCTTCCAAATTCAATATCTGAAATTACAGAAAGTAGAATTTAGGAAACATGGTGAGAAAAACTAACGTACGTATATCAACATAATTGAACTTTTTACCTGCATATTTGTAGATCCATACAAGTGAGGTTTCACGTTGCTCAAAATGCGATCTTGGTGTTCTTTCAGTGAAATACTCAAAAACATGCTGAAAATAGTTGTCGAAAGCACCAAGCAATTTGGAGTTCGGGTGAGAATGTACTCATTATATTTATATATATGTGTGTACATATATAATATTAAACATACCTTCACACTATCAACCCAATCCATATTTAAGTGCTCTGGCATTGTCGTCATCCATTCTCCTTTTGTAGATCGTAAAAACATCCCATTCTCAGCTGCCAACCACATGTCATATTCTCCAAAGTTCTACAAAAGCAATTATTTTCATAAGGTATAAGAGCAACAAACAAGGCAAAGAGCAGACAATAGATGGCGCACATCATCCAGTACGCTTCTGTCACTTCCACTGAGCACTACGATTGTTGTATTTGGATCACTACAAAGCTTTGTGAGGGGTCCCTTCAAATCAGGATGCAATTTAAGTTCCATCTCTTTAATCTGATCTCCTCTTATTCCAGGAGTATCAATTGATTCAGTTAGTGCAGCATTAAAACCCTGTAATAATAAACAAGTTAAAAAAATTGTATTAATCTATTGTGTATCGTCAAACCCCTCACCCACCTCCCCCGCGCATGACCAGCACATTGTGGTGAACCTTGAGGGAGATGGGTAAGGGGGGTGGGTTATTGTTGGATGCTAATATCAGCACCCTACTGTCATGGTTTCAAGAAAAAGAAATATCACATGCAAAGCAATGGCTCTTGTTCCCCACGACAACCAGAGTTTGACGAAAGTAGATTTAGAGATATTGTTTATGCAAGTCTGTTAGATGGACATGCACAACACTAACACTATGTTTGGGTTAAGGAATTTGATAAGGAAATGAAAATATTAGGGAAAAGAAAAACAAAAGTAAAGAAATATAAAATCTCAAATTTGTCTGGTTGTAGAAGAAAATAATGAAGAAAAGAATGGAAGATGAATGTGTTGGAGAAGGAAAGAGAGCTCAAATGAAAATTTCCCTCGTTTTCCTCACCATTTTGTGAGGAAAAATCATTTTCCTCAAGTTCATTATATTTTTCCCTAAGTTTTCCCTTCTTTAGCATTTCCTTTACTAACCAAACAATCAAAAATATTTTCATTAGCATTTACTCTTCTTTTCTCTATCAAAATCCTTTAACCAAACATATTGTAAAGTTTTTCTGTGGTTGAAAGTTTTTGCTAAGGAATCTGTTTTACAGCTCCAAAAGAGATGAATCTCATTATTTAGAGACAAAATGATGATGAAGGAAAGCATTTAGCATATGACAACCTAGAAAGACTCAGATAGCAAGAAACTTCGTTTCTAGAAGAGACTAAAAATATACTTTCCACTTGTACAAGCTCATTTCAGCTAATGATAAGTTCAACTAGTCTGTTTAGTATGCTGCATCAAGAATTATTATCTGTGACACATGTGCAGGAATATTGACAGTATTTCAACCCTGTCCAGAAAAAACCATCACTTTCAAGTTCAATCAAATCATGAACAGTTATAAGCATTGATAATGTTTGTTCTGCAGCTTTAAGAACAGCAACAAGTATTAAAGATTTGATATTTATTATCTTCTTTTCGCCCCACCAATCCAAATGGCAAGAAAATCTACTACTTATTTTTTTTTAAAAATGATAGGAATCGTAAACATTTTTAATCCCTGAACATATATAGAGCACATAACAAATTTTCTCTCTTTTATTTCTTTTACTTTCCACATTTCCAGTTTTATTTCCTTTTCAGTTGAGACATTTTAAAGCTTTCAGTCATTCTATTCGAATTGGCACTTATTATCTCTATTTACATATAGTAAGTTTTAGCAGTTACTTTCATTTAGTGAAACAGGTAAAACATTTAAAGTTATATCAATTGCAAGTGGATATAAAACAATTCAAAATTTTCGAACTACTCACATGTAATTTTGTTTTGAAAATACTTAATTATGATTTGCTTTAACTTGGAAGTTAACAAAGGCAGTACTCACTTTCAATCCTTGGACAGTATTTTCGAGAATAAAGTTTTCTGAGAAGTAAATATAACAAAATAGAGAGAAAGATAGTTTGTTTGAATAGGTGAAGCTTAACCAATGAGAAATCACATAGCCAGTGAAGTCATTTGAGTTTCTTTGGTAAATTAACTTTCAGGTTGTGCAACACATTGATTTCAAGGTTAATCATTAGAAGTGCACCGGCATACAAGCTGTTTATAGGAAATATATTGCAAAATGTTAGATATTGTCCAGGAGAGGCAATCTTCCAGATGATACTTCTCAGTCTCACCTTAATTTTTTTTTTTTTTGCAATAATGTTAGAATTAAAATATATATATATTTATATATATATAAAAGTGGTGCAAGAAAAGGAAGAAGAGAGGGACACTTGAATTAAAGAGTGGTTCTACATACTCTTATTACCAGCTTTAAATAACAGAAACTACATAGCATTAGCTGATTAGCGTATAGTTGTAATAGGACATAATGGAAGTCCCTGAGCACAATTTATTAATATCTTCTTATGCTTTTGAAATTTAAAACTCAATAAGTGAAAAGGAGCATACCAGTATAAGTAATCGGTTATTAGCCTGCAAGTAACGACTGATTGCGTCGCTGAAAACAAGTGCAGGTGGAACTTTTCTTATTCTCTGCTGAGCTTCAATAACAGTATCATTCAGTTCGCTGCAAGCATCAATCCGGACATGCTTAGGTTTCAGGTAAACCATAGATAACAGGTTTCCAATTTTAGCATGTAAGAGCTAAACTCTTTGTTCTAAGAACAAATGAAGTAAAGGAAGATTAGGCTATCATTATTGTCTTCGAAACTAGAACACGAAAACAAAAAATCTAAAGTAATCTGGGACAGCTGGTTAACTATTGTGACATTACATATCAGAGTCCCAGAGGGTTGCAACCAGTAATGATGTGATTTTGGCACACAACTTTCAAGTTCAATTAGGCATCAGATAGATGGCGCCAAAATCAAAAGGTTTCTGTAGTGTTCCTTGTAGTGCAGATGTCATATAAATTGCTAATAGCATAACATTTCCTGTATAATGAAATATACCTAACTTCCGGAAGAACTTCCGGAAGAGATACAAAAAGTTTTCTACTATGTTGCTTTTGTGATTTTTTAAACATTTTGGAAAGGAGAAGATTTCTGCTTTATGATCTTTAATCAATCATAAACTACATATCTTAGATGACATTATTTTGATCTAAAGTTCCCGCAGAGGATGCTGGTGAAACTTCAGGACCTCTATAAAATTCCTTGAGTACCTTTTATGTGTATCATTCCACCAATTATCAGGCATATTCAAAGCCACCTTACTATTTACACACCTTACGAAGAATTCAGCCCACTGTTGAGCAGTATGAGTTGTCACATGCTCAAAGTTATGCCGGTGACGTTTCTCTCTGTCTTCGGCAAGCAAATTCAAAGCTTGCCCTATTGCAGCAGCAACTTCTGTGATGTTCCAAGGATTTACAAGAATTGCTCCAGCACCAAGAGATTGTGCTGCTCCAGCAAACTACAAGTACCGACAGAAAGACTAGTTATAGTGGGCAAACCATAGCTAATCAGGCAACAAAAATGGAAAAGCAATTGAAAAATCGGTACATTGGTTTGACCAATCACAAGTTAGAGATAATCAAAGGTCAACACAGGTGGTCTCCCCAGCAAAAGATAAGTAGAAACTTTTAACAAAAATAAAACCATAAACTCACCAGCCCATGGATAATACACGTCCCAAGAGGTTGAGAAATATTTCAAGTGATCTATGTAATTTCGAAAAGAACAAATGAAAAGAAATTTTGTGTGCAGGTGCTGAGCTTGTGCACATCATAAGATTCATAACAGATTTGCACTTATTTCCTTCTTCAAACAACCGAACCTTTTGTAACATTAAAAACAAAGGTGGATTGAGTATCAAATTATTAAGCAAAGGTGGATTGAGTATCAAATAAAATTGCAGAGGAATATAATTACCTCGCTAAGGATGAGAACCCCTTTCTTGGAATCTTGACATGCCACAAACTCATAGCTGACAAGATTCATTCCGTCCCGCAAGGAAGTGACAAGTGCTACATCTGATGAATCAAGTCAAGTGGCAAAAATATCACCAGATTGCTTCAGTTAAGTTTTAAAGTATAACACTTTGCAAATATTATACTGCATTTTCCAGTATTTGCTGATCCACAAATAACCACATGATGATAAAGACTTTGGATTATCATATTGCAAGAACTTTGAGGGTATTGAACTTGGTCAATTTCTGGGAGCTTCAAGTTTGGTATAGGAACGAACGCTCCAAATTTAGTAAAACAGAAATTTCTATTTTGCTAGTTTCCCACCTTCAAAGTGGCCACAAGTATTACCCACATCGTATCATGATCTTGAAATACAAAGTGAAAAACTACATAAGTTAAGATGTTGGAGGGACAGAGAAAGTCTGCTGCATTATCAGACACGAATAAGCAACGCCAATAATCCTTTCTCTACAGATCTATGTTTCCATGAAGCAGCACCTCTGTTTAAGAATACTTGACAAGGAAACTCAAAAGGATAGAAATGTTTGGAATAAAAACATAGAAGAGTTGGGTTGGCTAGGCTCAAACTTATTTTTAAAAAAAAAAAAAAAAAAAAAGGGTTCAGCATGATGAAAATTCTGCATTATTTTCTAGAGAAAAAGAAATTCCAGAGGGGCTTACTTCATGTTTACTTTTAATGAGCCATTAGAGTATCTATGGTAACATTCTACTTGAAGAAGTGGTAGCCAAAATTTTCAGAGTAAAAAAGAAGTAAAACTCTCGCACATATAGTCCAAAAGGTTACGGATAATCAACACAGAAAAATGAGCATTTTTCCTAATTTTCTATGCTGCATTTCTTTTCACCAGAAAAGATTAACTGAATTTTCATCAGTGTTGCAATAATTTCTTCTAAGTTCATTATAATTGATGGTGCGTTCCCCAGACTTCATGTTCCATACATACTTAAGAATAGAGAGCTAATCTGATCAAACTTTAGAACATAAATCATGGAATGCCATATAATTTCAAATTATTACCGTTGTATAGTTCAAACTGTTTTACGTTTTGCATTGTCATTGGTATCAGTTAAAATGCAAAAAAGAAAAAGAAAAAGGAATCATTATTAAGAAGGATGACTAAGTGATGCATGGTTTAGTTTCTTCACTGCCTCAACTGGAAAATCTAACCCATGCTGGGTGTTGCCACACCAACCAAATCACAAAGCAAGTGTAAATACAGTTGCCATGCAATCAGTCACTCGTCTTGAAGAAACGTAAACAATTCACATGGCAACTGAAGAGTTACGCAGCGTGTGATTGGCTATGGGTACGGCGTTGCAAGATTTTTCCCACTGTGGTTGGCTAGGGCGACCAGGTGTTGACAAGACTTTCCAGGGCGCCACCCTCAAAACATGAGGTTTTAATGTAGTTCAAAATCAAGGTAGCTACTCCACTTAATGTTCAATGAACTTGTAAAGTTGGAGGATTTGTGGTCACAATTATAAGCATAAAAAGCAAACTAGGAACTTAGATTTAAGCAAGAGCTATTATTACCAGTGACAGCATAAAGTGCACACAAGGCCTGGAAGTCAAGAGAACGATCCTGCAGAAAAAAATAAAAATTTGCTTCAAATATCTTAAAGTCTATATGCAAACTTTAGTATCCAGAATGCATTTACAGCGTGAAGTATGCATCTGCCATGGATAGCGAATGGCATGCCATAAGGAAAATCAAAGGAAACTTGAAAATGGTATCATTTTATGCAGCTAACTTATACGAACACTGTGTGCAATGATTTTCGATAGTTTTAATTTCTCATGTATTTAAGTTCAGAAATAAATACATTCGAAATAACTTGCGATTATTTGGAAATTTAAAAGCATAAACCCTCAACTGTTCAAGAATAGAGTTATTTAGAACGGAATATCAACAAACGGAAGGCCAGAAAGAAGGATAAATTCTAGAAGAAAAATTTTACTGACTGTAGTCAAGATAAAATAAAAAACGCTGGGAGTAATGATCAGAAGACAAAGTGATCAGGTACTGAAGAATAATTCTAATGCTACCCAATAGGATGAGAAAAACCGAGGGAGGATGAGAAACTCTTCTTGATCTTGTCAAAATTTTTCAGTATGACTCAGCGCATTTCAGGTTGGCATAAGGACGATGGTCTGAGGTGGCATGTATCTAGTACAGCCCCAGGGCACTTCCCTTCATCTACTGTAAGAGATCTTTTCTCAATTCAACTACCGGAGTAACTGATGTAGCAACCCAAAACAAAACAGAGGGAATTTAGAGAGGACCCATGAGAAATTTTCTGTTGCCGAGATCCAGTAACAGTGAGGTTGAACAACAGAAGGAGTATAATGTTGATGAGAGAAGAAAGGATTAGACATCTCCGTGCATGCAGACGCATATTTAAGCAGCACAAACAATGTAAGCAATGTCTGCTGAGTAAAATTCTAACCAGATGATGAATTGGAACTGCAGTCAAAGTTCCAAATCTGCCATTGATCCGGCCAACAATTTCATGAACCTGGCTTGTAAGCTTTTGATCTATTGAGATCAAAAAAAGAAACATAATGAATGCCATTGTGGAAGGAGAAAAGCACGTAAAGATCAGCAGGTAAAAGAGAGCAAGAAAAATATAGAGAAGCCACCATAAGACCATACATTCCGGGACGTCTGTTCTTGTTGGTACAGCAATTTGCAGCAAAACCACCTTATCACGCCAGTCTGGGTTTTCTTCTAGAAACTTCTCAAACGCTAGTATCTTTTGGGGGATGCCTTTGATCATATCAAGGCGATCCACACCAAGCATTACCTGTAAGAAATTGTAGTTCAAATTCAATGAACAGAACAAAGTTTAAAAACTTGTGAGGAAGGCCAAACAAACTACTACACGGAGTTGGCAAAGGTTGAGTCCCAGCAAACTCAGCCCAATATTGAGTGGTTAAAACTTTACCATATTGGTTAGCTGAAACTTTACTCTTATCCTCAAAATTCATTAGTTTAGCAATTGAAACAGCTGAAACCTAAACAGATTAAATCATCTACTGTATAGTTGTCAAATTTTGGGCATGTGGAAGAGACATGCTATCAAATTCAATGAACAGAACAAAGTTTAAAAACTTGAGATAAGGCCAAACAAACTACTACATGGAGATGGCAAGGATGGAGTTCTATCAAACTCAGTCATCAGTTTAGCAATTGAAAGGGCTGAAATCTAATCAGATTAAATCATCTACTAAATAGTTGTCAAATTTTGGGCATGAGGAAGAGACACTCCTGAATGCCTTGCACAAAGAGCTTGGAGAAGAGATGAAGAACAAACCTTTCTTCCAGAAAATCGTTCTTTTAATTCTTTAATGTGTTCCCGGACTTCAGGAACTTCAAGAGCACGGATGAATCTTTCTGAATCAATTCCTATTGGGAACTGCATTCAACAGATAAAGGGAACAAAACGTGAGGCCTCTGATTTATGAGCCAATTTCTAGAGTATTGTATGCAGCACAAATAGAAGGAGTAAGTCAATCATTTAGGACAGGGCAGTATGCCCATTAAATTCCATGTGAACGTACCGCAGCCACACGAGTTAGCCTCCCTTGATCCTCTACTCCTTCAGGAGTACCTTCAAGTCCGAGAATACGAGTACAAGCACTTACAAAATGTCTCGCATAATCATAGGTGTGGAAACTGCAAATAAATCCAAATAATGATGAGTTTGCAAGTTCATATGAGATTAAGAAAACAAATTGCTCGAATATCAGACTTTGTTAAAATAAAGGATATTGCCGTAGGCAGTCTTCCTGCCATAAGAATTGGAAGCCATATTTTACTAAGAAAGTTGAACATAGGACACATGAAATGAGATTAATAGAGAAGCCTATTCAGAAGATTGCTATGACAACAACTACAGGTAAATGTAGAAGAGGACACCCAAAGATCAAGGTAAACAAAAGACATGATTTAAGTTTGGTGTGTGTGCTTTTAATGGACAACGTAGTCATGAAGAAAAGCAAAATTAGAAGAACAATCATATGTAAATTGAATTTCTAGTTTATTATTAAGAGAAACTTGAGAAATATTCAGGCGAATTTATTATTGGGTATATTATAATTCTGAGACTTTGAATAGAGCCTGTTCCTTAATATTTAATTACTTACTAGAATTTATTAGTTTGATATCTCGGGAGTAATACCTAGTACACATAAAAGTATTGGAAGTGCACCTGCCTTGGCTGTTGACTGCACAAGTATGGCTGCTTAACAGGCAAAGCTAGTAGATAAGCTGAGTGTTGTTGGTCTGAATTCTTAACTTTCTAGGCACAATATGGTATAACATGTGGCAAACAAATGTCAAAGAATGTGAAGGAAAAAAATAATGAGAAAGAAGCAAAAGAAGAATGCTTTCTTTTCTTTACATATTAGACATGCTGTTGTTACTGAATTTCATATATCCATCATAAGCAAGATAAAATGCTAGATACTTTGATAAATTACTGGAGTGACAAGCATATTACCCAACCAAATCAGCAGCTAGGACCGCATGTAGTAGTTCTGATCGAGATGGCAGGGTTCGGTGGATTTCAGAGGATGGAAAGGGAGTATGTAGAAACCACCCGACTTTCATCTTGCTGTTATATTCCTTCAGACATTTTGGCAGAAACATAAGGTGGTAGTCATGACACCAAACAACGTCACCATCTTCATAGTGTTTGTTAACAACATCAGCAAACATTTGATTTGCCTTCTTGTACGCAGCAAACTGTGACTGAAAACTCCTGGTAGTCGCAAGGCGGTCTTCTTGTGGAAGTCCAAGATAGTGGAACAGAGGCCATAAAATGTTGTTGCAATATCCATTGTAATACTGATGAACAATCTCTTCATCCAGGAAAACAGGGATACACCTCTGCAGTGTGCCAAAAAATGAATATAAAGAGCAACATCCAGGAGATACTAGTGGAAAATCAAAATTTTGTACTTCCAGAACGATTAAATATGCACTTTGTTTGAAAAATGATGGCCGATAAGACCAAATTCTCAAGATTGTTTCACCTTCTCAGCTAGAGCTTCAGTAAGGGCCTTTTGCCCAACCTCATCTGGTACGTTTACACCTGCCCAACCAATCCATCGTGCCTCAAACTCCTTCACACCTGCATCAAGTGGCATCTTACAAGCATAGGAGCAAATGTGTGGAAAAAATAAGACACATAGATAAACATAAGGTAACCTCATAGCTAAACTCCTAAAGTGAATTGCAATGAACAAGCAGCAGAAAAAGTACAGCACACGCTAAATGCTTACCCAGAAGAGCGCTTACTAGACCCCCTGCACTTATCTCAAGTGACCAGGAATCTTCACCTCTTCTCACTGCAGAAACAGGAAGTCTATTAGCAACCACTAAAAGTCTCTGTCTGATATGCCTCCCATCAGGCCTTTCCCACCCATCATTAAGAGCTAATTCAGCTCCTTCCAAGTTCTGTTCTACATAGGGAAATCCTGAGAAATCATTCTCAGAAATCTCAGGCCCTCTGTTGCCATCAGCACCGTCAGTTAGGAAAGGGAGTCTGCTGCTTCTTCTCAGCTCTCTTTCTCTCAAGAGCCTCCCTACTCGAGTATTGGGAACTTGTGAGTTGTCGTTATACTTGTTCACAGGCATATAGGCAGTTTAGAATAAGACCCCCAAAATGGGTTTTAATAGACTTCAAGTATGCCACAAAGCAATTGCCCTGCATTTTGATTAGCACAAATTGAGAACTAATCACGCCAGCAATTCTCTCAAGTATGATGCTAAGGATAAGTAATCCAAAATTGTTTCGTAGAAATAGTAAATTTGCAATTTTTTCTCAGTATAGGTTTTGCTTTTCTCAAATGAAAGGCATTGTTAAAGTGCATTTTGCAATTTACCCAAACAGAGTTAAAACTTGAAAGGGCAAGAAGAAAGAGATAACAAACAAATGGGATCCACAGAATTGTGCGAGGGGGAAAATGGGTCTACCATCAAGGCTCCAACATTAATAGCCGAGACTATAAATACCCACATTTACAAATTAATGTGGTATCTGAAATTCATCCCAATATAACACCCAACCGTGATTCTAGAGGATAAACAAATACATATGTTGTATTGAGTGTTTCCAACGCAGAAATATAGACATGCATATGCATATGCATATACATTCAGAAAACACATAAAGCACAGAGAAAGAAGAAAAAATCAAGCTTCGTTATTGAAATTTTGCAATTGATTAAAACTCAAAACACATTACATGCAGGAAAATCAAAGAGCTTTCAGTCAGTCCGAAGCGAACATAAAAAGAGCTGCAGCTGAGATGCACAGCTCCACGAAGTAGGAACTAACGTCAACTTTAAATGCATCAAAAATTGCAAGGTGACACAGCATAGTAAGCCGAACCGCCATATCAAATAGCTGCCCAAGAAAGCAACAACAATTCGAAAAACAATATAGTAACGAGGGCAAAAGGGAAATGCAACGCCGAAACTAGTGATAGGCCTTACAGAGTCGATATTAAGAATTTTTTTATCAAGCCGAAACGTATGGCAAGCTCACAAAAGCGCGGAGTGAATATCAAGAATTGATTTATTAAAGGGGGAGAGACAAAATAATGAAGGGCGGTGGTTGAGAGATTCTCCGGGTGGCCGAGAAATAGCATAGCCAGAAACAAAGAGAAAGCGGAGACGAATCCTCGTGTAAGCTTTAGAAGATATGTAGAGCCTCACAGCCATGCAGATGAAACCAAAGATTTTTAGCTACCGGAAAATATAAATAACGCAATAGAACTTTCTCGCCACTAAAAAACCTCAAAACCTGGGCGGCTATTGCTTGCAACAGGAAGTGAGAAAAACATAGACACTGTATTCGTGTGCGTCTGCTTGATAATTTACACATCAATATCAGTATCTTAGTATCCTCCATGGAATCAGCAGGGTTTAGGTTTGCTTAGTCCAAGTTTGATAGGGATGGGCGTATGATTAGCTTAATTAATTGTATTAATCAATGGCTCTTTGTCGGGGGGTGTACCTTTGATAGGTGGGTCCGAATACGGGATTCTGATATCCGGGTCCTTTGGAACATTTAAGGGCAAAGGAAGAATTGATTTTAATGTGAATTGGTCCCGGAAATATACTTTAATGTTATTCGCCTCATATTTTTTACCAGAAATTAATGAAAATACAGTAGATTGTCTGGAAGATACTGTAGAAGAGCCGAATTGAAAGCAAGAAATGGAGTGATGTAAATTAGGCCATAAAGGAAATCTCAATCATAAAGGTTCATTGGATTCACGTGAATGGTAAAAAAGATATGGCTCCATTACGTCGTATGCTTTCTCGAGTGCTTCTCTTTTCTTCTGATGGGATGTTGTAGCATCCATCTCAGATATCAAAACAAAATAGAAAAATCTTATGCTATAGTCGATCTAATTGATCTGATATGGTTCACATGTGTATATTATTTATAAGGTCTACTAGATCTGGTGTGCTGTTTTATACGTCTATTTTGTTTACACAATTAATACATGCCGCTTGTAATTTTTTTCACCTATAGATATTAAAAAAATACTACAAGTTCGACACCCAAAAGTGTGTGATATGTATATAAATAAACGCAATATTACTTTTGCCTCTTTTTTGTTTCTTGTTAAAAGTAGGATTGTAAATGAATATTCGAAAATTCATTTACCGTTCGCATTCGTATCCGTTGATACAAAATTTATCTGCATTTGTTTAAAGTGGATATTATCCATATCCGAATAGTAGATATCCAATTATAAATAGATACGGATATGGTAAATGCGTATCCGATCCGTTTAATATTCGATTCGAATATATATTTATTAAATAATATATTGTTTATATTTTTAAATAAAAATCTCATAATCCATATATGTATATATATATATTATAATTGAAAAATTGGGAAGAAACGAGAATAAATTTAAAAAATTATTGTAATATAGAGAAAAAATTGAAGAATAAAGTTAATCAACATAATTATTGTTGGTTGACTTTATAATTAAGATACTTAAATGCCATTATTATTATTAATAAGTACTAATAATAAATTATAAAATCAATTATTAATTAGAAATTTTGCTATTTGTTTGATTATTTTGGTTTTAATGAAATTATATAGTTCCTTCTATTAATTAAAATATGTATTTATTATAGGTTCATAGATTTATGTATTTGAATATTCGTAAATGGATATCTAAATAATTATCATCAAATATGAATATAAAACAATAATTCAAATAAGGATAAATTTAATAAAATATGAATGTATCTGAATAATTATAATCGAATACGGATATATCCGAATTCGACCGATATCCGACGGATATGAATTTGAATACCACATCCGTATTCGAATATTCAAAAAGTTAAACGGATACGAATATGAAAATAGTATATCTGATCCGTTTATATCCCTAGTTAAAAGAGAATATGCGGACGCAATATCAACATAATTCAAACAATCAAATAAGAAAAGAGTTTTACAAAAATACAGTATATTAAAAGATTTTGTATTTAGACAAAATATCCACTTAATTCAAACAATTATATAAAGTAGAGGTTTACAACGGGTTATAATGTTCTTTAAGGCTCTAAAGTCATAATAAGTGAAAATTTTAAAATTCCAACCCTATTATTTTATAATCGTATTTTCTGTTAATGGGCAATTCTCACATAATGCATATTAAAATAGGGTGAAACGTATTCCATGCATAAGCATAAATTTAAGGGAAGGTGAAGAAGATGATTGAATATTAAGTTTTAATATATAAATACATAAATCGATCGAAAAGAAAAAGTTAAGATGACATAGATAAACAATAAGCATACAACATAAACTTACTGGCAGCAAGGGAACACAGTACCAATTAAGAGTTTCATGAATACAAGATTAAACATATTATGTGAATATACTTTCACATTTCAAAGAAGAATATGCCTAAACATTACGGCCTAGAGAATAAGAAAAGGCATGTTATCATAAAAAAATAATCAGTGAAAATGGTCAGCAGCAGGTTCATAGAAAGAAAGATTTGCCACTGATTTTAGAATTCCAGACCTATAGGACTTTGACAAACATAAATATATTCGGTTAAAAATATGAAAAGGGAACAGAATCTGCATAAAGTGACTTGGTTTGTGACAATATGATGATCATGAGTAATACGATTTATTACCTAGTTATCTAATTGGCCATCCAATAAGTACCCAATAGACCTTAAGGGCCCGTTTGTTTTTGTTTTCTGAACCCATTTTTATTTTGCACTGAAAATAAAGATAAAAAGCCATCAACTTCTTTCCCATTTTCACATATATTTTCATTCTCAAAATTTTCTTCCAAACAAACTCTTACATTCTCTCTCCATTTTCACTTTTCATTTTTTCTTATTCACATTTGCACAACTTTAAATATAATAACACTATATTTTCCAAATACAACTCATTTTCAACCTTATATAATTATTATATTCAAACAAAACATCCAACTAATATTTTATTTTCAAAAATACTTTTATAATTAATTTTTTAGTATTCCTTTTTACCAGAAAATGAAAACGCCTTCAAAAAACAAATGCAAACAGCCTATAAATGCCTCAAAACCCACTTTACCCATACTTTAAATATCATTTGGTTCAAATAATTGCACCGTTCACAATATCAGGATTTGAAATACTAATAGAAAAAGCAATTATAGATTAACACCCATTTCAGTGGAACTCAAACTCAGTAACTTATTAATGGATAAGTTTTACATTTTTCCACAGCATTCAGACAAAACATTTTTACAAACAAGTTTCAATATAGGTTTATTTATTTATAATATTAATTTCAAGTTACATTTCAAAAGAATAATGACTTGGCTGTCTTCAGATAAAAAAAATGCATCACATCACAGGTGCTATCTCGGTCTAGTGATTTTCACACGTGATATGTGTGAGAAGTGGAGATACCAATTATAACTACATTCTTTTAGTTATTTAACAATTTGACTTTTTATTAGTTGCTCCAAACCAACATTAATTTTTTTTCATCTCAATCATGCGTGTCTCACAGTGTTTTGTTAATATATTAACCTCCTAGAAGATCAGGCAACTATAAAAATTTGTGAGCTATTATTGGTCAGATTCATACACTAGTTTGGT
Source organism: Jacaranda mimosifolia (assembly GCA_018894105.1). Lineage (NCBI taxonomy): Eukaryota > Viridiplantae > Streptophyta > Magnoliopsida > Lamiales > Bignoniaceae > Jacaranda > Jacaranda mimosifolia. Next base: position 4,142,163 of record CM032118.1, on the reverse strand, counting down.
GGTCCCAAGTGAATATAGACACGTGAAGAAATCCGCATCTGTCAGACCAGGTTGCAAAAGGGTTTCGGAATGCAGAAGGTACAGTGTTCAGAGGGGAATGTGATTGCACGATTCGAAATGGAATGGATGGATGGTCATCCATAGATAAATGAGTAACTCTCACGCTTCCATGCATGGAGTTTAACAGCAACTCCTATGTCGTAACAAAGAAATAATGTACTGAATGTGGGAATTTCACAAATATTTTAAGCAAAATAAATGCCTTAATTCTTTAGACTCGTATGTTTTGAGTTGGGTCAGTATCCAAAACTTGGACACTCTAAATCAAGCCAACTCAACAATATATTGTCTTCAAATGATTATTTTTCACAAATACCTACTGCATATATGTATTTATTAAGGACAAGTTTGGTTAGTGGGATTAGATAGGATTAGAGAAAGTTATTCTTTTTAATCCAATATTTGATTTGTGGGTTTGTATACAAACAAGCTCGTAATTTATCATTTGGGCCTGTATATATAAACTTAATATGTGGTATTATTAAACCTACCCTCTCCCCTGGGATAACTTATCCCACCTGATCCATAACTCTTCATTTGCAGCGAAAAAATCTTATTTTTCCTTAAATTCTTGTTTATTTCAAATTAGTAATTTAAGAGAATTAATAAAATGAATTATATATTATAATTTTATGATATGAAATTAATGATTCTAAACTTACATTATAAATTAAAATTTAATAAATTCAAATAATATTAAAATAATTTAATTTATTTTGAAAAAATGAGCATCGGAAATTGGAAGAAAAAAAAAAGTCAAGCTATCAATATTGAAAAATTATTAAATTGATTCAAATGTTATATTTACACATATCATAACTATAAAAAAGTTAATTTATTTTTATTCTAATTTATTAATTTTATAAATAAACATTTTTGAAAAATTATAAAAATAAATTAGAAATTATGGGTTAGATTTCTTCTGTTGAGAATTTGGGAAGTGATTAAATCAATACAAAAAGGGAGGAAAACAATTTGAAAAAAGTGAACGTGTCTCAGCAATTATTCATTGCAAAAAATAATTTGTGAAAAAAAGAGAAGAAAAATAATTGTTTGTCTTTTTTAAGCTAAATGATATTATGGTCATTTTATAAAACAATCAAATAACAAGAATTATTATACCTCCAACCAAACAACAATTATGTGAGTATATTTACAAATATTCATACAAACCAAATAATACTATAATAGTTAATAATCACACAACTTATCATGAGATAAGTTATCAAGAAATAAATTTAAAATTCAACCAAACTTGGCATAAGTGCATTTATTATTTTCCTAATATTTTTTACAACACTACTTGAGCATCGAGAATTTTTATCAAGCGAATCTAAGGATCCTAATATTATTTATGTACTTACAAGATGCATTTTAATGTTAGATCAATATATCCAAACATTTGCTCGATGGAACTTTCTTTTTTAATATAACCTTAATTACAAGATTTTCAATATTCAAGTCTGACACACATTTCTATGTCACAACAATTTCAAAGCACCTCAAATTGTGAGGTTCACGTGTGTTACTGGAAGGCACTCACGGAGGATTGTAACAGTTACGCGTGGAAACAATTATTGCGGCTGTTTGGTTTTATTTCCATTTTCATTTCTATTTTTTATTTTTATTATTTCTAAAATTTGAAAAATTAGTTAATAAAAATGAATTGAAAATAAGTTTATATTTTAATAAAATATAGAAAATATAATGATTATGTTGGTTTTAATAGGTTATAAATGGAGAGAGATAGAAATAATAAAATAGAAAGAGACGATAAATAGATTATTTGAAAAAAATATATATGTTATTGGAGAATATGTTTTGAAAATAAAAATGATGTTGGGTGTAAATTTTTAAAAACTAATAGTTTTTACTTCTAGAATAGTAGAAAATGAAAAAAACGGCTATGGAAACAAAACTAAAGGGGCCCTAAATTATAGTAATTTATAGTGCTCATCTGGTTTCATTTTCAAAATTTCTTTTCACATTTTCTACTATTTTAAAAACAAAACACATCACTTTCTATACATATTCACCTGATATAATTTTCACTTTTAAAACACAGTTTTCAATAATTTATATATTTTCTCACAATAACCTATATATCTTTTCTCTATTTCATTATTTCTATCTTTTTCCACCTATAACCTATTAAACCTAACAAATTCATTACTTTTCCACCAATTCATTCAAATATAAATCCATTTTCAACTCATTTCCATTAATTATTTTTTAATATTTTAAAAATAATGAAAATGAAAATTAGAAATGAAAATAAAACCAAACGGGCTGTCAATGCATTTTCTTTTATCAATATTTATAGACATGATGTGATAATTATAGTACTAATATTATCACCTAAAAAATATTATTCATGTTTTTTTTTTTTTGGGTGAATGGAGGAAAATAACCCTAAATACCCTACCTGCATTTGCTATATGATGCATAACAATAATTACGGAAAGCGTATCAAAAAAGATCTCATCAAAGGTGGTTGGAAGGACCAGCAACTAGGCCAAATGGGAAAGTTATAGGGGACAGAAAAGACCCGCATTTACCCTTGTTCTTTAATTTCTCTGTCAACAACGGCAAGTGGAGAAACGTATGGCTTTTGCAACAAGCACGACAGTCCATGAAGACTACGTTCCAGCAACATGGATATGAAGCTAAGTAAAAGACAGAAATTAGGGTGTCTACTTCACAGAGAATCATGGAATTAGTAAGTCTGCAACAAAGCTAGGTGCCAAGACGTAGTCGGGGCCCAGGGCGCCTGTCGAGAATGATTGTCACTTTACCCTCAGATCTTAGTCTGGACTCTGGAGGTGCAAATATCTGGCTAGTTCTGGGGTATAGTTGAAGTAGGGGGAAAAAAAAAAAAAGGTAAAGTAGATGCTTTTTATGAAAAACCAAAGAGATAAAAGAACCTAAAAAATTTGAACTCCACTATACCTGGCTTTATACAATCTACTTGTAAGATGGGATACGAAGTTATTATATACAGCTTATAGCCACGATCTATTATTCAGATAATCCTGCAGATTTCTGCACATTTCTCTATGATACTTGTGACAAATTATAAAATAAAAGATAACAGGGAAACTGCCTCGAATCATAATCCTATATTGCATTATAAGTTGCTGCTGGAACATAAAACAAAAATAGGTACTAAAAATGGACATTAAAATTACAATTCGAGGGGAAGGGACTTGATCTGTATCTGATTTTTTCTGGGAAACTACCATATTATTTGATAGTATTACAACTATTAATTCCCTTCACAACTCAAACTCCAGGACTGACACCAAAAGACAAAAAGCAGAAAAGGAAAAGAAAAACTACATAAAACTTTCTAATTGAAATGAGACGAATATTTACTAAGTGTGAATAAATACACTCAAACAGGGAAAGGTTTTGCTACTGTCTTGTCATTTACACCACTGAGATTACCCTATACTTTATCATTCAATATGTTTGGCTAAAAGTTCTATACCCTAATTTTACTTTCTAATCCAAATTTGAAAATGTAACCATTCACATCCCTGGAACATACGCTTTGTATTCTCAAATGCAGAAGCATGGGAGACAATGTAAAGCATTATATGCATCAAGAGCATCACATTGTCAGACTCATATCATGAGGTACAAATTCACATCAAAACTACCTCTGCCTAAAGCTTCTCTGAAGCTTTCATGATAAACTGTGTCCCCTCAACTTTTTTCTTTATTCATCAACATAGTTCTTTTATCAAAACCAGTTTGATTGTTTCCACTTTCACAACCTAATTAGTAGTAACACCACTGGTAATGTTACTATCGCCTTTGATATCCTCATCCTTATTTTCTCCCTTCTGGGATCAAACTTTGCCTCCTATTCCATCACAGCGATTGAGAATATCAAAGTTCTGGACCAGTGCTGCCTCCTCAACTAAATCCAAAAGTTTTCGAACATAATAATTCAGATTGAAATGGTAATCTTCTTTGGTACTTCATGAGTTATTCTTGTTTGCTGGTTAAGATAATTAAACATACCATTTTTTGTTTGCAATATTGATTCAGCTATTGATTTGAGTTCACTGAGTTTGGTACAAGGTTCAAATTCGCACATCAAATTGTCCAACGACTCAACATCAGTTTCACCATGCGTCTCCACATTGGGCTGATGGAAGCAATTCCATAACTATAGGATGCCATGAAACAATTGGACATGACACTTAAAGACATGGAGGCGCATCAAATACTTAATGTCTAGTTCACAACCAAAAGAGACTACTCTGATTCAAACAAATAAGTTAGCAGCTTTTGACTGCACCTCAAAGACCCTGGGCATGCTATATATGGATTACAATATCTGTATTCGTCGCCTCTTTCTGAAGGAAAATGTGCTGGCGTATCCTTCTATCCACACTCAAATAGTTTCCGGTTCTAAACTTTCACTCCTTTCCAAATTCCAAATGTATCCAACGCCCTCTGCCAGTATATGAAGACTGCTTCGATGTAAAGACTGAAGTGTGTATATATATATATATATATGCATGTATGTATATATTTTTGGTTTGGCGCCATTGATTTGAACGCACGACTACTAATTGCCATTGCAGAATTTTGGCAACTACCACAGCCTGAACTCAACCTAGCTTATACGTTATCTTTAATAAAAATAATATATAATCAACGACCATGCTATTTCGTTATTTGCAGACAATTGAAGAATCTATATGTATCTCCTAGCATTAAATTCTATTATCTGATATTCTTTTTAGAAACAAAGACATCTACATCTCAGGAAAAAAATAAAATAAAATAAAGTCTTAGAGACAACAAAACAGCAGCACTCGTAAGCAATTTCAAACTGTTAATTCACAGTACAATCATTAATCTGGATGCCAAAAATTCCACAGTTTTAACGCAGAACATTCACCAACCTAACGAACTAACAAGAAGCGTTCAACATTACGGAATATTAAGCACATCAAATTCAATCACAAACCGATGTTAAGTTACGTATATCTGCGGGGGGCAAAAATGAATAAAAAACTAAAAAGCTGCAAAACTAAAAACTAAAAAGCTGCAAAACTAACCTGGAAATTAAGCGCATATAATGTTGACGTCAGGCTCCATTAAAAAGCATTCCGGATTCCTTTCAGTCCGTTGCAGTGCCTTTTGGCAATGGGGAGAAGACGAATGAGTTCTCGAGAAGAAAGTGAAAAGGAGGGAATCAAAAGGCGGAGCTTAGCTTTATTATGGGGTATGGGGTTATATAGAGACAGAGCTTTATGTGAGTAGTTAAGTATAAACTATGGTGCTGGTGCGGTGCCTATTGAGATGCATATCAATATGCGTGTTTGTGTGTGTATGTGCGCTATAAAGGTGTGTATGTATATGTTGTATCTATAGGTTTCGAGAGAGCGAGAGAGAATCGGTTGGAGTGAAATTGTTGGCGGGTTGTACACTTTAATTCCTTTATTCTACTCCATATTTTATTTTCTATTGCATTCATCCAATAAAATATGAAATGAAATATACAGTAAAATAGAGAATTGAAATTGTAGATTGTATAGTGAAATTATATTTTTGCCATCATTTATATATATATATATATATAGATATGCGGGAGCCAGCTTGTACTGTGCTGCCCGTCCATTTGGAGGGAATTTGTTTTCTCTTTTCTTTTATTTTCAAATTGATGAATTCTTTTTTTTGTTACTGATAGTCATTATATGTGATTTTTACACGCACAAAAAATTACTTAAATTATTTAAAATAAATATATAAAATAATTAAATTGAGTAGTCAATTAGTATAATAATATTACCTTCGCACATATGAGTATGAAGTTAACCTTCAAACCTTAATGTATATGTGTGCAAAAAAAATAAAAATAAAAAAATGAAAAATTAAGTTATTTGAAAATGATAAAAAAGATAAAGAAGGATGGAGTTTTGACAATGTGAATTTATAATTTTTTGTAAAAAATACAATTGTAATCTTATTTAATTAAAAAAAATAAATGTAGAATATTAATAAAAATAGTTTCCAAAGTACTTTTTTTGTGTTGAACTCTTGATGTGATCATTCAAACTCTATTGTTCATTTTAATTGTTAGTATAATTAAACGACGTTCAAACTATGTAGATAAATTAAAAATAAATTTTATTTTAAATATAAAATAATTTTTATATATAATAGTATAGATGTAGTATGTGAATTAATACCAAATTGGTTTAAATTTATTCTCATGCATTAGCAAAATATTTATGAACCTTATTCCCCACCTTTTTATTTTTTAAGAATATTTTACTGTCAGATACAGCACCTATAAGATCCTAGCACGTAGTTAATTTACACGTCTGTATGCCTAAGACCCAAAAAAAAAGGATCAAAACCAACATGGTTAGGTGTATATTTATTAATATATATATATATATATATAGTACTACATAATGTAAACTAGGCTATGTTCAGTTACATTTTGAGAAAATAATTTTATTTTCTCAAAATTAAACCAAACATATAAAAAAAAATTCTCTAAAATATCAAATTAAAATTTTCAAAATATTCTCTTCTACCTTTTATTATTCTCAAAACTTTCCTATTTTTTAATATATACATATATATTACATATATCATATATTTTTTTTATTATTCTAGTAATAAAAGAATCACTCAATTTCATTTTCACCTCAAAAATCCAACAAAAAAGCATTAATTTGACTGTTATAATAGAATTTGTCTCATCCCAAAACATAAACAAATATATTTAATTTTTCCAAAATAATTTTCTTACTATTTCCAAAACAAAAACAAACATATATCACATTCTCCAATATAAATTTTACATTCACCAACCCTACTCCCAAAACACTAAATTCATATCCAAACATTACCTAAATTTCTTTCAAATTTTGTAATATTTTCTTTTTTTTCTCCTAATATCATAATAACAAAAATTCCTATGTCATTACCGTTATGGACGAATTTTTTAGTTATTGCCAAACCTATTAATTGTGTAAATTTATTATGGATTACATACATACATATATATTTATTTATATGTGTATTTGTGTATCTAGCTGTGTTTTCATAAATAACATTTATATTAGACGGCTGTATTCGAATCATGCTATCTTTTAAAATTTTCTAAAAATTTATATATCCTATATTCATATCGTGTCATACTAATGTCATTATATTTGAAATAAATGTAAAATACATGAAAATTTAAAGAACTATTGGGCATATAATTATTTAGATTTTACCAATACTATATTCATTTTAGGTATTATCTCTTGGACATGACCCTTCCTCCAATTCTAAATATATTTTTTAATTAAATATCATCATATATCCCATTATTATATACCCATTTTGTATCATCATGACCAAAGTTACATAAATTGAAAAATTATAAGTCTTAATTAGATGACAATACCATTAAAGTAGTTGAAAGTTTATGATTATATTTATTTAGCGATGTCATGGACAACAATTCCAAACTAGGGTTGGTGAAGACAGTCGTCTTTCTTTAAATTTATATAAAGTAATATTATATATTTATTAAAATTCAAATTTGTTATTTATTTTAAAATAATAATTTATGAATGAGTAAGGACTGGAGTAAAACCTGGAATTACTGGGGTTGTCCTTGCTGGTACAGAAAATGCCTGGGTGTACAAAAAATTGATACCAATCACAAGCTTTATTATTCCCGTTCTATGCATGCACGTGCTCCATTCAAGTAGATTCTTGAACTTCTATGCTATCACGCAACAATCTCTCTTGGCTTGAAGAAATAATATGGGTCTAAAGATTTTCACTTTACTCCATCATTGGTGGTGCCATGTTGCCAGGATCCGTATTTATACGGATTGTTCAGGTATCTGATATGTTTGTAGTTGAATACAAAAGTTCGAACATTGCATAACAGGAGGAGACAAAATCGCTACTACTGTTTCTTTCGCTGTCTAAGAACAAAATGTGGATTGTTTGTGGTAGTAGGACTTGATGAGAAGTTGAGAATGGCTGGAATGGAACAGTATTGAGGTAATTGGAAATTTTAAAGAAATATATTGTGACTAGTGGGAATCTTAGAATGCCAGTTGTTATTATGGTGCATGATTTAAGTTATAATTAAATTAGACATGACTCACATAAAAAGATATGAATCATCTTATGTTTGGACATTAAATTTAAATAATGAGAAAATCGTAAATCAACCTAAAATTTTGAAAAAAATGTGTCAAGATAGTTGGTGGGGATTCGAGCGAATATCCTCCAATGGTCAAATTAGTAAAAAATTAAAAAGATTATAAGGATTGTTTTCTAAATAGAAAGAGAAATGAGTAAGTAGATATTTTTTTCACTAATTGGTTACGATGTAAGCATTATAAGGAGGATAACAAGTGAGTCTATCATGCTATATATGTGAGTTGGAAAATCTTTGGATGTCAGTCGGTGGCGATGATGCATGTTTAATTGGAATCTAATTAGATTGAACATGACTCACGTAAAAAGATATAAATTTTGTCATGTTTGGGTATTAAATTTAAATAATGAGGTATTTAATTGTAAGTTAACCTAAAATTTGAAGAAATATATTAGGTAGCTCAGAATGTATTCGAGTGAATATGCTTCGACGACCAAATTAAACCTAAAAGATGATGAGGATTGTTTTTTAGATAGAAACTGAAAAGGACAAATGAAAATTTTTCTTACTCGATCACTGTCATATAAGGAGGATAGCATTATAAGCATCATCGTGCAAGCATTATAAAGAGGATAACACGTGAACCTATCACGTGATATATGCGAGTTGAAATCTTAGATTGCCAGTCGACATCGATGGTACATGATTTAAGTTATAATTAGACTCCTATAAAAAGACATAAATCATATCATATTTAGGCATTAAATTTAATAGTAAGGTAATTGAAAATTAACCTAAAATTTGAAGAAATTTATCATGGTAGTTGGGGTGGATTGGTGCGAATATCATTTGTCAATCAAATTTAAAAAAGAAAAAAAAATTGAGTAGATAATAAAGATTCTTTCAAAATAGAAAATGAAAAGAATAAGCAAATATTTTTTTACTTAGTTACTATGTAAGCATTATAAGGAAGATAACACGTGAGCCTATCACGTGGTATATACAAATTGAAATTTTGGAATGACAGTCGATATTAATGACAAGTATGTCATAATTAGTTGAATATGACACACGAAAAAATATATAAATTTTGTCATGTTTGAGCATTAAATTAATTAATAAGCTAATTGGAAACTATGGATCTAAAAGATTTGCACTTTTTTCATATTTGATATAGGTTGCTTGTGGTGGTGGGACTTGATGAGAAGTTGAGAATGAGTGGAATGCGAAGGTATGAGGTAATTGGAAATTAACCTAAATTTTATAGAAATTTATTGTTAGTATCTTACATGGTATATATGAGTGGAAATTTTAGAATGCCAATTATTATTATAGTGCATTATTTAAGTCATAACCAGGTCAGTGACTCATATAAAAAGATATGAATCATGTCATATTTGAGCATTAAATTTAAATAATGAGATAATTGTAAGTTAACCTAAAATTATGAAGAAATGTATCAAGGTTGTTGGTGTGTGGATTTGAGCGAATATCTATTAAAAAGATGATTAGGATTTTTTTTTTCTAAGTAGAAAGTGAAATGAGTAAGTAGATATTTTGTTTTACTAATTGGTTACTATGCAAGCATTATGAGGATAACAAGTGAGCCTATCATGCTATATATATGAGTTGGAAAATCTTTCGATGTCAGTCGGTAGAGACAGTGAATGCTTAATTTGAATCATAATTAGATTGGACATGACTCGTATAAAAAGATATACATTTTGTCATGTTTGAGTATTAAATTTAAATAATGAGGTAATTGAAAATTAATCTAAAATTTGAAAAAATGTATTAGGTAGTCGGGAATGTATTCGAGTGAATATTCTTCAACGATCAAATTAAACTTAAAAGATTATGAGAATCGATATTTAGATAGAAAGTGATACGAATAAATGGACATTTTTCTTACTCGACCACTGTGTAAGCATTATAAAGAGTATAACACGTGAGCCTATCACATGACATGTACAAGTTGAAAACTTGGTTTGTTAGTCGATATTGATGGTGTATGATTTAAATTATAATAAGACTCCTATAAAAAGACATAGATCATATCATATCTGGGCATTAAATTTAAATAGTAATGTAATTGAAAATTAACCTAAAATTTGAAGAAATTAATCATGATAGTTGGGGTGGATTGGAGCGAAAATAATCTGTCAATCACATTAAAAAAAAAAAAAAAGATAATAAAGATTTTTCTTAAATAAAAAATGCAAAAAATAAGCAATTTTTTTTACTTAGTTATTATGTAAGCATTATAATGAGGATAACATGTGAGCCTATCACGTAATGTACACAAGTTGAAATTTTGGAATGACAATCAATATCAATAACATAAAAGTATGCCAAAATCAGTTAGATACGACTCATGTAAAAAAAATATGAATTTTGTCATGCTTGAGCATTAAATTAATTAATAAGCTAATTGGAAACTAATTTAAAATTTTACGAAATGTATTAGGTAATTGGCCGTGGATTCGCCATTCAAGTAGATATTCTCCGACAATTAAATTAGTAAAAATTGAAAAAATGATAATAATTATTTTTAAATAGAAAGTGAAAAATTATTCAAACTCAACTAGCATCCAATTTCACTTAAAATTAGTTCTAGCTTAACTCATTTAACAAGCAAATCAAATTCAAACTCTACAAAAAATTCAATTTAATTTCTTAAATAAAATTTTATTCGACTCGACTCGATTGAACTGTATTTATTTATATCACTACTTACAACAACATACCAAAAAGTAGTGCATATGATTCCATCAATGATTATGTCTTAATAAACACACTTCTCAATTAATAAACATATATATACATATATATATCTCCTCATACACCATTACTTACCTTGATACCATTGTTTAATAATATGCACACACTTTGGAGGGGATAACATGAATGGCAATGAATGAGTCAACAAATTAAAGATTTTTATTTTTTTTCTTTAAGGATGTAAATAATCTTTTATATTTTCTTTTTCTTTTTTTTTTGTGGGATTTCTCTTGTTTTCTATTTCATGGTGATTGGCTATTGATATTATGTCATCATGTCTCTTTTCACATGAGATACCATTTTATATTGTTGTCTGAATGCTTTTCCCCCCCTCAAGAAAAGGTGGATATATGCCTTTGCCAAAAGCATGTCCTTTTTCACTTTTGTCAAAATATCTACACCAACTTGTGAAGATTTTAGATTCCTATCTAAGACTCTTATGAGGATTTATGTTTAAATTATAATTTAACATCACATATAGGGTTGAATAGAATTTATACTTTTGTATATGTGTATAATATTTTAATTTAGCTCAAGTTTTACATTTCAATGATATCAATTATAAAATTTCTATTGTTTTTTATTATATCATATTTTACATCTCTAAAGAAGGATTCCTCACCAAAAAAAAAGAAAAGAAAAGAAAAAAAAGAAAAAGAAAAGAAGAGAAAAAATCAAGTAATCTTTTTCAGACATCGACTATAAGATAGTTAAAAAAATAAAGAAGATTAATTTTTTTTCCCCAATCACTTACACTATGTCCAACTTTTGGGTTTATATTAAGAAAAACAATTTTTATTATTTTAAGTAATGTAATTTTGCAATTCTTTTTTTATACATTTTATATATTTGGATATTGAATTTTAATGAGGAGAATACTAAGAGGAAAACAAATTCACTTTAAATAATTCAACATTGTGTTCTATTTTTCCATGTTTTTTTTTTCTTTCTAGCTAAAATTTAAGTTTCAGACATAATAATTTGTGTGAGATGAAAATTTCATACACAATTTTGAATGATAGAAAGAAATTAAGAATGCTCTTTTTGACTTCAACTAATCTCTAATTTGAATTTATATGACTATTATAAATCCAAGTCACCTATTTTACAATTTACTTGGACCTAGTTAATCAAATTTGAACTAAACTTCCCTTGATTTCAAAGTTGCACATTTACAACGTTCCTAGTGAGAAAGGGGCAAAATTTAAGGCCTGTTTGGTTTTATTTTCATTTTTAATTTTTATTTTCATCATTTTTAAATTATTGAAAAGTAGTTAGTGGAAATAAGTCGAAAATAAGTTTGTATTTGAATAAATTGTTAGAAAAGTAATAATTATATTGATTTTAGTAGGTTATAAGTGGAAAGAGATAGAAATACTGAAATAGAGAGAGATGATATATAAGTTATTGGGAGAAGATATATAAATTATTGAAAAATATATTTTGAAAATAAAAATAAAAATAATATTGAGTGAAAATATATAAAAAGTAATGTGTTTCATTTCTGGAATAGTAGAAAATATGAAAACAGGCTCAGAAAATGAAACCAAACGGGCCCTAAAAAAAACCCAACTTTTTGCAAAACTCAAAATATGTTTTTAGTTGTCCAAACATGAAAGTGTGAACTTTCAAAAGGAAAACTCAAAGAATTGTGGAACCCATTAGTTAAATTTTCCTCTACATAATGAAGAAGACAAGTGAAAGGCAAAATGTCCTATAAAGTGAGTACACTATATGTTCATACTATAATGACCCCTAAGGTGACATAATTATTGTTGTTTGTTGTTCAACGTGAGATAATTTCTAAATCTTGTTCTTTCATGCATGCAGAAATTTGGTCGACCAAAACCTTGTCTTGCATTAGACAATATTGTATGTGCCCATATTGATGTGGACATGCACTACTACTTAGGAAATTTCTTTACAATTATGTCTCTTAGTTGCCCCTTTTCCTTTTATTAGTTATTACCACATAGAATGGTAAAGTCTACATGCAATGCAATAAGAGGATCACTTTTTTACTTTTGAGTGGGAAACTTATGTGAATTGAAATTTTAATTACCAAAGTAATTTTGATTTTTGGGAGGAGCTTGGTAAGTTTTTAGTGACCCTTTATTCATATTTTTAGGTACTAGCGACCCTTGCGCATAAATAATTTTTAAATGTAATCTATCTTTTTTGTAAATTTTTCATTCACAGTAGTAAATTTTTTCTGATATTTTATTTAATGATAATTTATTTGTTAGTTATGTATGTTACTTTTGGAGTTATTTTAGGTAAATCACAATTTAGTATAACAGTGTAAAAATTTTGCGTATAAGAAGGCTTTTTCTTTTTATATAATATCAATATAAATTTGAGTTCTCCCGACTTTTCTTTATGATACTGAAATAAATTGTTCAACTGAGTACTAGTTATTTGCATATAAGTTCTTTGAAATTTTGGATTTTATTAGAGTTTCTCTCTACCCTGTAATTCATTATCTTTTGAAAATTACTAGAGTGTCATTTTTTGAATTTATGATCTTCTTAAAATTATTAAAAATTCATTTTTTGAAATAAAAATATTAACTTTTACCTATGAGTACTGCTTTTTAATAATTAAAATTTTTGAAGGATTAAATTAAAATTAAAAATGTGGGACCAAATTAGAATTTTCCTTCTTACATAACTAAAGAGAATACATCTCTTACTATGACAAAACAATACATAATAATCAAACGATTTAATTTATAAAATGAATTAAATTTTAAAAAAAGTGAAAAATCAAAATCAAAGTCTAAGTCACATTTACTAAAAATCAAAAGTATAAATTTACATTTGTTTTAAAAATAGTTACATACCTTTGAACAGTAGATAATATTACAATCACATCACCTTCCAACATGCATTATATTCTTCTTTCAGAAAGTATCAAATGCAATAAAATATAGACCACGCCTTACTATTTGTCTATGAACAATGTTTTGAAAATCAAATCGACCGATTGGACCAAACTGCATTGTTCTTTTTTTATAAAGTATCAGATGCAATAAAATATAGACCACACCTTACCATTTGTCTATGACTATGAAGAAATAATGCATTTGAAATAACTCCCTCTTTATTTTTTAAGAATATACTAATTATATTACTAAAGATAACTTTTTAATATTTAAGCTTAGGTCATTATTTTAATGTGTATTAAAATTACGAATCTAAAAAGGTTGTGAATGGTTTACAAATATAAAAGTTACGATAATTTTTTTCGTATAAATATTTACACCATAGAATAAATTTTAGAATTTACATTTTTTTCTCCCACCTATTTCTCCTTTAAAAGGGGGGGGGGGGGGATTATGCCTCCTAGGAAAATAACTACTATTAATTCTATGCCTCGGCATTAATTATTTTTCTTCAAAAATATAGGCATCGAAGTAATTTGATGTTTAACATTACAATTTTTGATAAATTATTCAAACTAGAGATTTTTTATTTTGAAAAAATAAAATAAAATAAAACATCATTGCTCAACTTAAACATGGAAAAATAGAGATTTTTTATTTTGACAATGATAATCAACTCTAATATGCCACATGTTTTTCCTACAACCTAATTTTTTAAATATGAAAATAAATGTTGAATTATAAAAATATAAAAGGTATACCTCGAATCATTTCATGGATGAGCTTGAGATATGAAGAGAAGCTAGAACCAGCTGTAATCCCCACTCCCACTCGTTGTGTAGTACAGAATTTCTGCTGGTAAAATGTGACTAAACATATAGGGATCACATGATTAAGAGATGAAACAGACAAAAGGGAACATCATTTTATACATCAGGAATCCAGAAATCCATGGTTAATTAATACAGAATAAGGATTAAGGATACAATAAATTGGTCACCTAGTTAAAATCAAGATTTACATGAAATCTAGTAAATGCCCTTATTATTTAAAAGCAATAATCCTTAGGATCAGCAAACTATTGAGCAGTCGATGTAAGTGTTCATCTGAGAGATCTACGGCAGCAAGGAGAAAAAGAAAATTAGACTGAGAAAACTTGAGGTGTGTCGCAGTCTTCTTCTCATTCTATCGAACTTCACATGAAATCAAAATAATAGTTGGATTAGTAAATATTTGGAACTTCATTTGCAACTGCATAAAGAAATTATCATTGATTCATACCCGAGGTCATAAGTATGTCAACTTTGTTGCTGGTCAGACTGGTAGCTGGACACACAGAAAAGGACGATTTACAACAGAGCAAAGTGAAAAGAAGATAGGATTGTGTGAGAAATGTGAAGATTGTTCATACCTTCTGGCTCCATTCTTAGCCAGTCTTGCCCACACATCAAAGCTTCTCTAGTGTCTGGACTCAGAGAACTACGATGATGTTCAAGCACCCTGCCATTGTTGCTGAATGCTTCCTCGAGTCCAAGAGTAGAGACAGGAATTCCAAGAACATCACGGGCCATCATAGATAAGATAGGATACCTTGGGGCGTGAACTTTCCACCAATTCAATATGCTGAAGTCGTAATTGCGTGGAAAGACAGGTTCCTCCAAATACTTGTCCAGATCTGATGCCGTGCTCTTACTTTGTGAAGTTTCATATAAGAACTTGTCAAAGCCCTTAAGTTTATCTCTATTACCATTGCCAGTGCAGGGCAAGTTGTTTCCAGATTGACCTGATTCTTGGTCGAGTGTAGTTGAGCACTCGGAATATTCGTAAAAAAGTTCCCTAAGACCATCAGACACTTCTTTGATGCAGTTTGGAGCATCGCTGCCATAAATCTGCCGATAGTAGTACTCAACCAACTTCATTTTGAAACGAGGATCGAGAATTGCTGCTATGGCTAAAGCTGGGCTGCACTTGCTCCAATACACATCAAACTTGTTCTTCATCTTCAAGGCCACAGAACTAAGAAAATCATCAGGGCTTTTACACCACTCAATTAATTGAATGTGCATATCACATATCTCTGGAAAAATTATGTTGGCTGTTGAATATTTGTTTCCTACAAAAGCAATAGTAAACTCAAGAAGGAATTTCATGTAACCAGCAATAGAACTAGCCCATTCCCACTCCATCTCAGATAAAGCCATCAAGTAGGCAGGATCATGTTCTTGTAGCTGGCAGAAAGCACCCTTGTATTCTAATACTGCTTCCAGCATCATATATGTTGAATTCCATTGCATCTGACAGTCAAGAACTAGATGCCTCTCGCTGCTAATTCCTATTAGTTGAGCAAGTTCGTTGAATTTTCCCAAGATTGCTTGGGCACTTTTAATGTATCTTATGCTCTCTCGAATTTTATGCATCACATCATGAAATGCTTCCATGACCTCTTGAACAATGGATTTCAAAAGATGTGTAATGCAACGCACATCAAATAATTCACCATTCTTTAAGAGATATCTATTTTGAGATAGCCAATCTTTAATCCTGAAAATCATAATTTCATATGCAGAACAATCATCAAATGTCATGGAAAACAACTTGCAGCCAATAGCCCAGTCTGTCAAACTCTTAATGATGACTTCTGAAAGTATGTCGTCAGTGTGAGATGGATCCAATGATATGAAATTAAGCATCTTTGTCTGAAGCCTCCAGTCCTCATCAACATACTTAGCAGTCAGGCATATATACTCAGAACTCTCAGGTGAAGCCCACATGTCAACTGCCAAGTTGATTCTACCATGCAGATGATGAATAGCCTCATACACCTTCTGTTTCTCCTTCACATAGATCGTCATGCAGTCAGGTTCCACAGCACCATTATTATTAATCTCAAACATGGGCTGCAGATTCTTGACAAATATTTTGAATCCAACATGGTCCACCATGGCCAGGGATACCCATGTAACATGATCATTCGAGCAAGATCCAAGCGACTGTGCTCTTCATCAAATCTAACACTTCCGATACTGATAGTTTGGTTTATTTCTTCTTTTGTTTCCTCCTGCTCAAACTTAAGAGGCACAGAGCTAATTATTTCATCTTTTAATTTCACTTCTTCATACTTGATGTTTGGATGACCAAGATTACTTGGTCCAAGAGTACTCTGACTGAGAGTGCTTTCTTTTATCTTCCTCTTTGCAGGAAGTATTTGAGAAACATCATAATTGGATCTCTTCAGACACCGCAACAAATGATTCCTTAAGTGAGTTGTACCGCTATTACTGGAACCACTTAGTTTCTTTTTACAGTGTACACAAACAGCATATTGTGTGTCTGCCTTTCTGACCCTTTCAAAGTGATTCCACACAACAGAAGTCAACCTCTTCGGTTTCTTTGAGGGGTTCTCATCTGATATTTCCATGACATGGGCTTGGTATTAGGAATATTATCTGCATCAATCATGTGAACAACAACAGCAAGAGAACATTATATTTTATAACTGAATTGATAGTAATTAATACAACCACCATTAGCAAAGCAGCATCAATCCGACTACCATAGGAAAAATAATAATAAATAAATAAATAAAATCGACAAAACTAAGGAAAGAAACAGGGAAAAATGGAGCAGCAACACAAACTAACATGATTTTGATAATGTGAAAAATACTAATATCAAGAGACAATGTATGTTCAATAAACACAGATAGCAGGGTCAATGCAGCAGCTGCAGTTGGCCATAGAACATCAACAAATTAATGACAAACACACCAGCTGCAAACAAGGCGCTTCATGGTAAGCCTGTTCGCTAGGTGCATGCCTTCATTTATTACGCCTTCCATAGTTTAGCTTGATATTGTACAATTAAAAAAATGACTATCTGAAAAACTTATCAAACACCACGTCCTCAGTCCTCAAATATACATTTTCTTTTAGAATAAACACTTGATCTGGTAATATGAAAAGTAGAATGATACAATGTTTCTAATACGCTACAAAATCACATGATCATCCATTGTTTAGATAACTGCATCTAAAGAGGTATACTTCTTTCCCATCGCCCACTTCCTCTAATCTCACAAGGCAACCCTGCACCTGAGCCACAAACACATACCCAGAGCAGGCCTACCACATAAACCTCGCAGCAAGCATCCCAAAATAACAGATGCCAGAGCTATCGAGCCAATTTACACAAATGGAACACAACCCACTTGAAGACATACCCGTCCCCTGTTAGACTGCGATAAACATCATCCAAAGATGCTTCTGAAGTGTCGGTACTTTATCAACCAGGGCTTCAGGGAGCAAGACTTGGCCCGGCCCATCTTATTTACATTATTTGCTATATAGCCATCTTTCTATTAATAGCACTTAACATAATCCAAAATGAACTATAATCATCCAGTTGGGACATTGCAGCTGAACTATCAAGATTCAATCAAAGTGATTCCACACACACACACACACAAACACATAATGCTCCAATTTAACCTTTTTTCATGAGTAATTCGACAAAAACTTGAATATGAGCTTTTCATTTAATCAAAATTGATACCACACAGTAACCAAGAAGGCAAGAACAAAAAAGAATTTGCAGACAAACACAATTGCTGGGGCAGATAATTCCACTTAAACCACAAGACATCATTTTCATAATCAAACGGAAAAGAAAGAAAAACAAATTCAAAGTGTGAATTTCATCACACAACACAAGCACTGAAAATCTAAGCTCAGAAAGTGAGACTAAATCAGTGAGATCGGAGAAAATGAAACCTGCGACTGACAATTCTGGCCGGTGCTCAACTTACAGGGAGAGCCCGATCGGAGGATCCGAAAGAGAAAAATGGTTAGGGTTTGGATTTCAGATCATTACTTCGGTTTGGATATTGATATGAACCGGATTTGTTAGTACACCCGGGTACTGGATCCACTTTACTATGGTTTGGTAATGGTAACTGAAGACAAACCCGAGTTTGGATGTCGGGCTTGGTTAAGGGTTACGTGGGTTAGGTTATTTTATTTTTCTAATTATATTTGAAAATTTTGAATTTTTGAATTTAATGAGGATAATTTTTTAATAATTATCTACCGTGGGAATCATTACCCTCATATGTAATTTTATTTGCAATTATTTTATTTAATATTTGCTTGATGTAATAAGATTGCAATTTATTTATTGGCATAGAAAGAAAGATTTTTCAAATGTTTCACTACCAAAATAAAAAAAAATAAAAAATGTTACAGTCATTTTCTAGTAATCAATTAGTAATCAATTTTAACTTAAATTTTAAAAAAATAATGATCACTTAATGACCAACCTTTAATAAATTTATGCATGCAACTATTTGCACATTTCCATTCTTTTTAGTATTATGTAGGCAACATTTTATGCCAATATAAATATAACTCTTTAACAACTAAAACTCAACGATATATTTTACTGTCACAAGTTAAAATTAACGTAAAAGCAGAATCCATTGTAAATGTTAAGTTTTCAAAGTAATAATAGGGAAAGGAGAAAGATATTTCTCCATAAAAAATTTAAAAGTCAATATTAAACAAAAACTATATAAATTGAAAATTTATCACAAACTTGATTATAAAATATAAAAGTTGATACACTCAAAGTGTCAATAAATTTAGAACATCATGAAATACTTAGAATGCTTATAGAGAATTATGTTATGATTTAAATAGTCCTTCGTAATTTTGGCTTAGTACCATGAAAAACCAATGAGATAAAATGCACCTCTGACTATTGGAGAAAAATGTTTAGCTCAAAACGTATAATTTAGAGGGTGTTTGGGTGAGCTTATAAGCTCCTCAAAACATCTTATAAGATGTTTGAGAACTTATAAGCTATTAAAAAGTGTTTGGTAATTTTTTTAAAAAAAAGAGCTTATAAGCTCCTAAAATAAGATGTTATGAGCTTATAAGCTATTTTTAAAAAAGTAAGAAGACCTTCACTTATTTTAACTATTTTAATTATAAAATTATTATTGTTAACATCTTATAAGCTCCAAAATCTTATTTTATTTAAATACTTTAACAACTTATTTTAAAAATAAGATCTAATATCTTATAAGCTCAAAAAATATCTTATAAGATATAAGAACTTATAAGATGTTCATCCAAACATCCTCTTAGAACTTAATAACATTGATAACTTGCAAATACATGATTCATGATTTGTTTAAAAAAATATTTATATAATTAAAATAAATGTACTGTCATTCATTAATGCAATTTTCAGCCTCATTTAATTTATTTAAGTTATTCATGAGAAAATAACATTTTTCTAGAAGATATGCATAAATTGCTTTATAGGAGCATCAAATAATTAAATGATGTTGTAGTAAAAAAAATTAGAAAAATGCAAAATCTTGAAATGGAAGAATATACAAATTAGGGTTCGTTTGCTTGCCATAATTGTGTAGGATAATATATATAATCCAATGTAATTAAATGTTTGGTTAGCATATTTGAAATCCATTATTATTAAAAAGCCTAGTATTTTATTCTAAAGTGTCGGGATTATATATCTCACCCCTCTTGGCTTGATTAATAATCCTAATATTAGATGACGAAATTTAACCTGCATTATTTTATACACCAATATTTTTGTATATATTTATACATTTTTATATATGATTAGTTAATATATATATATATATCACTAAACCTTGATTTATATAACTACAATTTTATGAAAATACTAAATTATATCCATAATCAAACTTATTTTTATAAAATATTTATCTAAGAAATATAAAAAAATTTATATAAAAATGATTTCTTCCATAATAATAAGATTTCATGACTAAATTTTTTCCTATAAATTGGAAAATGAATAATATTATTTTAAATATAGATATGTACTTAATATAAAATATTATTGTAAATTACTAACTAATATCCATAAGCACATCAAGTATAATAGTTTAATTTGTGAAATAATTGTAAGATGTTAATAACATTATGTTATAATGAAATTTGAAAACTAATTATTTTCTATTTTCTAAGTAATAATAAATTATAAATGATTGAGAAGAAAAAAAAAGAGATTTAATCACTACATACACAACATATATTTAAATCCTTTTAATGAAAATATTTGAACTATTAAAAGAAGTTGAGGGATAAAGTTGAATTTTACATTTATTATAAATTACAATTCTAAACATTCAAACAACTGATTGTATTAAAATTAAGATATTCAAACTAATAATTCAAACAAGCGGACAAGATATTAGATGATAAGGATATATATTCCAGATAATAAATCCTATATCCAAACTAGTAATTCAAGCAAGCAAATAAGATATTAGATGATAAGAGTATATTTTTTAGATAATGATTCTATACTTATCAATCACATCTAATCATATCACTACAAGGAAATTGAGCCTTTAGAAAAAATTATTGGTTAAAAAAAAAAAAAAACCAAGATTAGGTTATGAGAATCCATACCCGATAATAATCTCACAGTCCACAGCAAAGTGGACACTCCCAAAGCCCAAAAACTGGGTCCGGCATTATCGACCACCACGCCAGCATACGATCCGCTGCCCATCCCGCCGAACCTCGATTCTGAGAGAGATCAGATAAGCAGAAAGGGAAAAATGGTGCGGAAGAGATTGCTGCTGCTGTTGAAGCCATTTGATGTGTACCCTTCTCATGAACCTTCTGCTCTCTCCTCCTCTTCCTCCTCGAACCGCCATAAGGTACGCAATTTTCGACTGAAAATTGGAGAAGACAATAGAAACCCATTTCGATTTACAGTTTTTTCCATTGATTTTCGGACTAGCAGCCAACATTGTTATTTATTTATTTATTTATTTATTTTTTACTATATTTGCCGTGGGAAGAAAAAAATTCATATTTACTTGAAGTATGTCATCTGTTTGATAATATGACAAAAAGATTGGTGCTACGAGAATGTAGTACATCCAAGAGTTGCTATTGCAGTATAGCTGTTTTTTGAGAATTATTGTTTTATGATAATATTTCAAACAGAGGAATTTTGTTAACTGTTCCATTCATTATGCTGTATTGCACATAGTTTGAGCAATTTTGGGAAGATTTGGGATGGCTTGTCAATTGTCATATCAGGTGGAAGCTGTTATATACTCAGGAAATTGAGTTGAACCCACATAATCAATATTAAGGATAAGTCTCTAAGGATGGTAACCAGAAGTTCCCATGGAAAGGGTTTATTAAAAAGATGGGATTTTTTGCTGCCTTAATTTTATGGTTGGCTTTGGGAGAATGGAGTGGAAGAAAAAGATTCATGTCAACTTCAGTTATATATGTGATGAGTGTAAAATTTATTTGCCCTGTTCCATGGATCCCACATACTGCATGAGGGAAAGAAAAATCATTGTAAGTAGTGATGATGGGTTTATTCGTATGATGGATTGTAGCTTGATTTTATCTTGGCCATGGATTGGCCTGATCGCCCAAAAATGGAGAAAGTGTGAAGAAAATCCATTGCAAAACCATATAAATGCAGAATGTTGTTGGAGAATTTCTTCTGATTAATGTTTGTGCTTTAAATAATCACATCTAGTCCAGCCTTGGTGATTTGTATTTCTTCATGGCACCCCAACGCTATCTCATTTGTACAATTATGAAAGAGATTTTGTTGGAATAATTCACATTATGAAATAGAGTGCAGTAACTCTGCTCGAGAGTTCTCGTTGGCCATTTGGTAGAACCAAACAAAACAATTGCTTCATTGTGTTTGTCTGTTTTATAATGTATTTCATGTATGGTTCTTTTCAAATTGAAGTAAACTTGAACAATCATGGTTATCTAGAAAACATACAATAATTAGTTGTAAAAATTATACTTTGCTATATTGAATTACCATGACATCAATGTTTCCATTATGTTGATAGATGAATAAACTATAAAGTAATATATTATGAAATTAGTATGTTGTATCCTTTTGTTTTGACATACATGAATTCCGAAAACAACTGTTTGATTTTTAAACACCTATGAGTTGGATTTTCTTTAGAGGCTTTTCTGAATATTCAATATTTCTTGCTCAGGTAACATTAGTTTTCTTCTCTTGAGGACATCGCAGGTATTAAGATACTTATACAACAGGACGTTGGCTCACAAAAACGCTATTAACTTCTGCCAGAATATTCTGACGAAAAAAGTTGTTGACTGGAAAGCTGTTTTTCGTAGTGATCTATCTACGCCAATCCGTGATGTAGATCTGGTGATAACAGTTGGAGGTGATGGCACACTGTTACAAGCAAGCCATTTAATGGATGATTCAGTTCCAGTTCTTGGAGTGAATTCTGATCCCACTCGAGCAGAAGAGGTTAACTTATTTCTATTTAACTGAAGTTATATTTCTATATCTTCTATTATTCTTTTTTAACTTCAGTTATCAGTGTGACAACGTAATTGTGTTATTTAATTAGGTGGCAGAACGCAGTGAAGAATTCGATGCTACAAGGAGTACTGGCTATCTTTGTGGTGCCACTGCTGACAACTTTGAACAGGTCTACTGCCTCTTAAACCATTTTTCTATCTTTGAAACTCCTTCACTGCTTAAAGGGTATTGCTAGGGAAGCTTCAAGTAGTAGCCAATGATGTAATTCAATTGTTTTGTGCTGCAGAGGATTTTTAGCTTTACTGAAATATTGCTGCTGCCCTTGTGAGAAAATATTCTGGTTCCAGGCATAAATCATTAATGTAATTTCTTTTTTTAGATATTAGACAGCATCCTTGAGAATCATTCTGAACCATCTGAATTAGCAAGGATGGCTGTTAGCGTCAACTCAAAGCTGATATCAACTTCAGCACTAAACGATATTCTACTGGCGCAGTCATGTCCAGCTACAGTTTCTCGATTTTCATTCAGGTAGGAAGATTGCTTGGTTGTCAAAACAATGCATAATTGTGGCACGTTCTAATTGGATAATTTTTCATTGCATTAATAGGATCAAGAAAAATGGAGAGCCTTCATCTTCTTTACTGCACTGTAGATCAAGTGGACTCAGAGTCTCAACAGCTGCTGGATCAACGGCTGCGATGCTCTCAGCTGGTGGATTGAAAATGCCTGTTTTATCCAAGGAGCTCCAATACATAGTAAGGGAGCCCATTTCTCCTGGAGCGGCTTCAGACTTGATGCATGGGTTCGTGAAGTCACTTGAGACTATGGATATTTCGTGGTTCTGTAAAGAGGGGCTCCTATATATTGATGGTTCCCATGTGGTTCATTCTATTCAGCTTGGAGATACAATAGAACTATCTTCCAGGGCTTCACCGTTAAAAGTGTATTTACCATCCCATTTGTTATCACATTCCGTATGAATGAATTGATGAAGTGTTTTGAGTGAACTTATAAATTTCTCAAAACATCATAAAATGTTTTGAGAATTTATGAAGTGTTTGACAAATTTCTTAGGAAGGAGTTTATAAGCTTTTTAAATAAAATATTAGGATCTAATAAGTTTTAAAAATAGTATTAGAATTTCGAACTTATTTTTGAAATTTTAATTTTTTTTAATTTAATTATATTAATTGTAAATTTACTTTTACTAACATCTTCTAAATGCAGGAGTGGCATACGTATTCATTAGATTTTTTGAACAAATTTAGCCAAATACCCTCTAAATAAAATTTGCTGAATGCGAGAATGCTATATCAATTTCTGTCCTGAAACTGCAGGTGCTTTGATCATTATGAGCTGTTATAGCAAGAACAAAGTAAAGATATATCTTACAACAGAGTAAATCTATCTACAGTATATGAGTGCAGTTTTGGTGTGCCTTTTCTGACTTCTTCATTCAAACTTCAGAAGAACACATGCAGAAGCTCTTAAGGCAACTTACAACTGCCTTATGGATGGCAAACCTCTCCTATCTACAACCTGAAAAAAAAAAAGGCACATGAGATATAATCTAGAGATGGAATTGTAGTTGTTACAACATTGTAATAGTTAGTTCCTTACGTGAACAATTGAGGTCGACTGCGGGAGAGCTGAGGTCGCTTTATTGGTGAAAGAATAAGGTTTCTGATAGTCATTGAAGGATTCCCAGCTCCAGCCCCACTGCCAACACCAAAAGTAGGGTGAGCACCGGGCATTCTGTTGCCAGTGTCAATTGGAACGGCTGACTGTTTAGCAGGTGAACCACCAGACATGTCGAATGTAGAGTTAGAACTGTTGTGTCTTGCTGGCCACATGTCATCTCTCGGTCCTGGAGTGTCAGGAGTGAGAACCGACCAATCTGCGACAAATAAGTGAACTAGTACTTTTTGGAAGGATACTAAGTAAAAATGAGCTAAATTCTAGTGTCTATATAAAAATGAAACCTCAGATGTCATATAGATAATCATTGGAGTAGTCTAATGAACTTCAGACTATTTTATCTGGAAAATGCTGTGAAAAGAACAGGGTTACCTTTCCTAATAGAATCTCTGTTATCCATCCTAGTAGCTGGATTTGAGAATAAATCAGGCTCTGGTCTGGGAAAGAAATGGTTTGCAGGCTGCATTGCTGATCGCTTCAATGACTCAATTTCATTTCTTGCTTGATCATACATTTCATCAAGTTTTCTTTTTTGCCTGGCAGTGATGATAAGACCATTACAATAGATGCCATAAGAGGACCGCGGTTGGGGGCATTATAAAGAATTCAAGTAGAGATTAACCTGCATTTTTCTGAAAACTTATCTTGCAGCTCTTGCTTATCTTTGGACAAATTCTCTATCTCTTGCTCCATCATTTGGCATCTCTTACTCATTTTCTGGTATGCAGTATAAATCTGCTCCAGTTTCTCTTGAAATTTCTCTTGCATTGCCTCACATTTCTGCCGGCACTGAGCTACTACCTTATTCATCTTAACTTGCATCTCTAAATCTTTTTGCCCAATATAAAACATTACACTTCTGTATGCACTTTTCATCACTAGGACCATTTAGGAAAAA
This sequence comes from Jacaranda mimosifolia, assembly GCA_018894105.1. Lineage (NCBI taxonomy): Eukaryota > Viridiplantae > Streptophyta > Magnoliopsida > Lamiales > Bignoniaceae > Jacaranda > Jacaranda mimosifolia. The sequence goes on along the minus strand of CM032118.1, from coordinate 4,116,348 downwards.
TCAAATTTATAGTTTTGAAGAACTGGGTTTACAATCAAGCCTTTTACTTATGTTAACATGCTAAACAAGATAAAACAACCAATTATCAATCATGCAACGGGCATATGAATTGCAGAATTGAGGATACATATCTGAGGAGATACTCCAGCCATGACCATCTGCATGAGAAGCATAGTAGTATGTGAAAGAATGCTCATAGAGCCGTATAGTAGATGATAATATAGCTTGAGAAAATCTGAATTGACAAGAGTAAGGAGAAAGATCCAGAGAGGACATAGGAATTCTAGGAGAGCTTCCTTACATTTACCCATTCATCATTTGGATTGATATCCACAGGCTTCATAAGACTGACCAGCAAAAAGATGGCATGTCAAAACCAAGTGAAACTTTATATATCCACAGACAACTAAATACTATGCTGAAGATGAACAAATTAGCACACACAAGAAAAGGAATGTAAGTTGGACTTTAAGCTTCATCTCAGCACAAGGGTACAAACTTTTGATTTATTGCAGGACAACAATGGTCTATGATTTCTATTAAAGCTTAATCCATATCTCTTTCTACAGCCACTGAAGTCTCTAAAAATTTTGGAAATGCTTTTGAACAAGCAGGAGACAAACAAACAAGTATTTTTTGGCCATACCTTTTAGAAAGCACTTGATCACAGATGGGGCAAGCACCATCATTACTGAGAATTTTACTGGCATCTTCAGGGCCTTTCGAAGTAATTAAGGAAGTCTTACAAAATTCACCTTATATAAAGAATTTGACGGGAATAACATAAAGGAAATTTCCGAATTTATTCCATGCATATTGGATACACAAGAGGTGACCACAGGTGGTGGTGAGAGCTCGTCCTTCCAATTCCCGCCAGCAGGCATTGCATCTCATTTCAGCGTTCAAGACAACTTTTCGCGTTCACTTTGCATTGTATGAAAACCTGAAAGTTGTGACCAAAAACTTGGAACATTTGTTTTTCTCAGAAGTTTTCATCTTCTGTTACACTAAATTTCACATTCTTGTGAAGGGATATTGGGGTAAACTAGAAACTAAAGTTCCCTGCCAGGAAACGTTAATGTAACAATTTATAGCCAAATTCAGTGTTAATAAATGATTATAAATATGTAATTCCAAATTCCACCCCATTAACCAACTGCATTTTGCTAAGCCAAATTGCTGGTACTTCACCATAAATTACTAAGAGTAAAGTGGATATATTATTTTCAGCATATAATTCAGAATAACGAAGTATTTCAAGTACATGAATCTGACATAAATTAACATACTAGATTAATCTTCTCCTATAGCTAACATATTTTACCATAATATAGTCAGATTTCAATTAAACAAAGTACAATGGAGAAAGCCGCATGAGAGTATAATTAAAGATTGTCAAATGCAGTCCACATATCAACATATATATTTGCCTTGGAAAAACTTCAATATCTTAGGCTTCCGTGCCCTTTAACAGTAGAACAATGTTAACCTGAGTGAGTTGAAGTTGCTCAAAAATATAATTTTATCATCTTATGGCTATTTGGTGTATTGGTGACAAAGCACCCAAAGAGATTTTCACATCAACTTGTAGACTTGCAGAACTATCATAACATATGTACAACCTAATAGTCAAATTACATAAAGTTGTGAAGTGCAGAAAAAATGATGCTCTCATAGCAAATAACAACATTTTAAGAACCTTCCAACAAATTTTCCATAATTATCAAGATCTAACTAATTAACAAAATCACAGATCACAACAGCAGATGCATTCAGCTGAGTTAAATGAAACTGTCTCTTCTTAAAATTGATAAATGTGGAAACATAAAAAGGAAATCAAAACCATAAGGAGCTCATAAGCTCAATAGTTCTTATGGTCCAAACATATTAAGGTAAAATCTTCATAAAACATTAATTTCAAACTTCACATGCACAACGTTCAACTGAAACCTCGATTTTCGGAGAAACTAGCAACACAGGGGATCAGATGAATAACTATTCCACAAATTCCAGAAAATAAATCGCAGAAACACAAACTCAAAATTTGGTAAACACCTTACCTGAAAATCAGTAATTCTCCAGAAAAAAATTCAAATTGCAGCCGAATTACTGAAGGCGAACTAGAAACCAAAAGTTCGGCAAAACTCAAATCGCTTTTAACTTCGGAAACAGCAAGTAAATTCGGAAATGCAGACGGAATGTGGCATCAAAAGTGTTAAGAGTTACTTGATCGAGGCAATTTCTCGACAACTCTCAGAAAATTCAGCGACAGATTGAAATATACTGCAATCCCTAGCTTGAAGTGTTAAAAATTTGCCGAGCGCTCGGAGAGTTGAGACTAATGGCGGGAATACGTGGGTTTTTTTAAATTTATGGTCGGGTACTGGAGCTCCGATTTCACTTACCCGGTACGTTATAAACAACTGCTAGACAAGACTTTGGTACTATTACGAATAAATGCAAATTATTTGCACTTCTACGAGCCCGCAACATAAACAATTAAACACAATAGTAGAGACTTAATTGATTATCTATACTTTATAATGCACAAACACGTCATAAAATCATTATGTGCAGTGTCACACGGTCTTGACATGTATCGAATACGACAATAAAGTATTCAAAAATTAAAATAAAAAAGATAAAATTCGACACGGTATCGGACACGGCTAAAAGACCGTGTCCGACACAGTTAGGACACGACGAGACTTTTTATTTTATTTTATTTTATTGAACTTTACAAAATTTAAGGGCTAATAAATAATATAAAATCTTTTTAAATAGCAAATGAAGTTAGTAAAAAAACTTCACTATAATCATAATATCCTAATAAATTTGGGGCACATTTGATATAAAATTTGGATAATAATAGCTATTGTAATAGTGGATGATTGTGTGAGATTGAATCATTTATTATTCTGTTTGTAGGAGAGATTAACGTATACATTAGGCACCATTGTAATCTTCAATAATCTCGTATGATGTATTTGATACTCACTACTAACATTATTTTTTCAAATTTGTCCCTATTAATGTAATGTAAAAAAAAAACCACATAAAACATTCTTTTAAAAAATTATATCATATAAAATAATTCTAGTATTATATACATAAAAATTAAAAACTTGAGAATATGAATTAAAAATATATAATTAATAATTTTCTATTTGGGATGACTTTAAAACTACATATTATTCAACACATAAAAAATTCTTTTAAAGAATCAACACATAAAAAATTCTTTTAAAGAATTATATAATATAAAATAATTCTAATATTATATACGTAAAAACAAAAAAATTTGAAAATTAAGAATATAAATTAAAAATATATAATTAATAATTTTATATGAAAGTACCTAAATTTTCAACTATTAAAGAAATATTATTATAAGAATTAAAACTAATGCCACTATTAAATTATTATTATTATTAGAAATAATTTATAAAAATTATTATTATAAGAATTAAATGTATTAAAAGAATTATTATTAGATTATTAAATAATAAAAGAATATTGTTGTAAGGATTAAAAGTATATTAAATTATGCTTGGTACTAATGCCATTATAATATGGCCATAAAAAATGGAGGCGTGCTGCACTGTTGCTACGCAATGTACCACAAAATGGCGCCGCAAATTGAAGGGCAAGCAAGGGAATTCGATGGCCACTTGGATTGGAAAAACCGCACCCCAAACCCGATATGTGAATATCACTTATTCGCGTCTACAGTGCGGGCTGGGGAATAAAGATGGGACGGTTGGCATATGTAATTGTGCATATCAAACAAGTAGTAAAGTGAGATTAGGAGAGGTAATTGTGGCTAATGACAGGAATCAAACATGCCCTTGGATGATTAGACACACTACAATTTTTTTTTTGAAAAATAGTAAGTGATAATTGAACACTTGGCAGTAATTATATTTATATATATAAGTAACAAATTTTTTTAATTCTATTTTCAATAATAATTTTTACACTTTTAATAGTGGCAAAAATTGTATTTAAGTTATCACCATTAATAATTAATGGAAATTTTTTAATGATAAGCATAAATCTTTTTAAATATTATTAATTATAATTTTACATTATCAATTTTTTTTATGACTAATATTACATTTTTTTTTGTATTAAAAATTTTCATTATATAAATTACATGAAGTCTAATACTGATTCCTATTTAGGGGATTCATTATTTATTTGAATTTAAAACATATTTATTTAATATTTAGTGTTGATAAAAAGGTCTTTACACTCATAAAATGACGGCTATAAATTATAAGATCATTACACCAAATATTTTTTAACAAAAATATCGCTAAAAGTATTCTGTAATTTCTTTCATCCACTAATATACATGATAAGTGATAACTTCCTTGCACCCACTAACACTTCCAATTTTCACTTATGCTTTTAAAATAGCTTATGATTATTTTATACAGATAGGGCTAGTTTGGTTGGTTTTTAAGTTATCTCATAATTATTTATTATATGATAATTTGTGTGATTTTGTATTATTCTAGTATAGTTTGATTGGCATGATAAATAAACCTGTAAGAGGTGGTATGTTAATTTATTATGAGAGTTGTATGTATAAACACGGATTTTTGGTATTCGTGTGGGCCTAAATGTTTATTATCATTCCAATCAAACGACTGATAAGGTGAGATAAAAAAAAATATCCCACCTTATTATCCCAACGAAACTAGCCCATTGGGATGATGCGCTATAATAATTAATTTCTCTAATAATTATTAATTGCATTAAATTATTTCTCTAATATTCATTTAATAGAGAGCTATTACATCAAAGTTATACTTAATGCTAATGTTCTCCTTAATAGTAAAACGTTATCCAAAGCATGTGTCTATGCATGTACTGAAAAGCCAAAGAGAATGACTAACTAGTAGATGAAAATTTGTTATGTATGGTGAATTCTTTACTTGGCAAATTGTTTTATCAAATATAACTGCATCCATAATATCTCCAATATTAATTGTTTTATCAAATAATTTATTCTCTACTTGGCAAATGCTGGAGAAGACTTTTTCTTAATTACATATGCAGTGCTTTGTATTCTTACCTCAGATATGCGAGAGTAGTTCTTCGTGTGGGTTGTTTAGTATAAAAAAATTATAAAAGTTTAACATTTTCATTGTTTTGGAACGTCTTTGGTTGATGATTGGATCAATAGGGGCTGGGACTCTGCTTGCTTGCTTGGCATGATTCTCCGTATCTGTATCCATTATCTTAAGTGTTTTTTTTATTCATTTTGAGCCCTTGAAATATAATATACACACATTCGGGTATATATATTTTTATAAATTTGTTCTTGTAGTGAAAAGACATTTATGTTCTTATTCTACTATTCTTATTTAATAATAAATAAAGATTAGAAGAATAAGAACAAATTTTTATATGTTATATTATGAGCTTCATAGAATTCTCGACTTGTGTAGCTTCTATAAAGTGTTTCTATTGAATATATATTAAATTTGTTTTCAAAACAAAAATGAAAATAAGAAAAATTAAAGAGTTGTTTTCCAAAAGTTTAATATCTTTTCTTTTAAATTGTGTCTCTAACAAAGGAAAATATATCTCTTCCAAAAAGAGTTGATTAATTCTATAAATATACTTTTTGGCAGTTAGAAAAGTTATATATACAAATATATAGAGAAGATATCTTCAACACCTTGTATTGCAAATATACTTATATATTCAATGTCCTCTTTAAATATTCTAAGTATTTCTACCAAATTAGGGGACTGTGGTGGAAAAATCAAGTTCATGGAGATTTTTGTTTGAGTGCACGTCAAGGATTTTTAAAGGTTCATTATATTTTGGGAGTAGCCATCGAATTTTGTACGCACCTAGGCAACGGCGAATTCTACTCCAAAGTGAGTGTAGTTTTTTGCATGCTTGAACCAGGTTTTATTTCTATTCCTTCTACTACGTACTTCATTTATTTTACTTTTATTTAATTTTTTAATATTTTAGTGTGCATTTTAATCAATATTTCCAACAATTTTAGTGTGTGACAGCGATGAGAGTTGGCCATTGACCACTCGGCATATAAGACCAATTGTTAAAAGTTCAAACATTAACCATGTAGAAGGCAAAGTATCAAAACTGAATTTAATGCAGCACTCATGTCAACACAAGAATAAGATCATTCCATGCTTTCAAATTGCCTGAAATTTGTCTGCAGTCAAAGGCTTAAAGTCGAGCTTTTTATCTGAGTATTGATTGATAAACTTCTACTCTTTAAGGTAATATTGATCCACTCACTTAAATTCTAATCAATATTCTCCAACACAAATAAAATCAGTTGTGACATGGTCATATGTTCCCTTAACAGTATGATGTTGTCAATTCTTGCAACTTGTGTTTAATAATGAATTAAAGCTTTACATTTGACATAAAACCTCATCCACATGAAATCAATTTGAAAGAAAAAAATGCATCCATGCTATAAAATTCATGTCTATAGCAAAAGTGATTAGTGCTTACACTAACAATATTGTGAATGAGATTATGAGTTCAAATCCATTACAAGTTATATTCCGATTATCTATCTAGCCAGATGTGCTTTACATTGTTTATTACAGTTGAGTAACAGAATGGATTTAGACATTTCATCCATTGCAGTGAAAATGAAAGGCTCTATTGCTTACATTTATTAAAATAACATAAAAGTCGGAAGCACTTTTAGAGGTACTTCTTACAGTTTTTTGTTTATTATGAATACTTATACATGACAAATTTACCTTCACTAATTTAGTCTTTTTAAATTGAAAACGAGACAAATAGTTGTAAATTAATTTTAACTGTAAAATAATATCGTTTTATGAAGTTTTGTTGCTAATTTTCTTCCAAAAATAATATAGTTGGTAACTTTTCCTCCAAAAATAGAACACCTTAAAGTTTTTTTCCCTCCAAATATTGGGACCAAAGTTGCAATAAAAAATTAAACAATAGAACTAAATTTGAATCTTTTAAAAAATATGGTACTAAATTTGTAGCACCATTTAAAGCATAGGATTAAAGAAGACAATTGTCAAGATATATAATATGTGTATTTGTGTAAAAATGTGTCCCGCAAAGAATGAATTAAAAAACTTAACGGACATTTTCTGCTAAAAACTAATGTTGAGATTAAAATTGCAATAAAATTTTAATCTATGGAACTATATTTCATTTCTCTTTTAAATCATGATACCAAAATTGCAACACCCACTAAAATATTGGAACTAATCTGATTATTATGGAATGATCCTTATAGTTCTCTAATATGATATTATTTTCACCATAGTTTTTCAAATTTATATGATATTGTACCCTTTGTGCTTTATTAATAGAATTAACTTACCATCTTATAATTTTTTAAAAAATATAGCTCATATGATCTAGCAACTCTAAATTCATTGGCTTTTCCCAATTTTAATGTTACCATTTTATGTCAGCTGAGTTATTATAAATTGAAAAATCAAGTGCATTTAAGTTTCCTAAACAAATTTGTTGGAAAACGTTACATACATCACAAAATAATTTTGTCCAAATTTAACTAGTCGACGTATCCTCAATGGATATTATTTTCATAATGCAAGCTAACAATCATTTTAGTAACCATATAAAGTGCCGATATTTTTCAGCTGCTATTCCTAAATGTGTCGAGTGTTTGTTTATTCTGTTTCTTCGTAGTTAATGTATATTTAGGTGGCTGTACTCTAATGATTTTAAAAATTAATTTGGTGAATTTATACCTTACTTGTATTTTGCCATATTTTTTTGTGACAACTTATGATGGATTCAAGGAAAAATGTGCTTTCCTACACAATTTCAATTCTTTTTTTGATCTTTTCCCACAAAATATTCTAACATAAATTTTCCTGCAAGAGTTTCCATTAATATTTTTCATGTAGAAATCATCAATATTCTGTTTCATGTCCAAATTTATTCCTAAATTTCCAATATGAATTCCCATTATCATCCCCAATTTTCCTTCATCAACTAATTTGTCTCCTTGCATTGAAATTTTATCAAGATTCACATTTCTGTTTCATTAGAAGACCATTAAAAAGGAGTTAACATTAATGGCATATTATGTGATATCTCAATTGTTATCCTCTTCTCAATCACCATTTGCTCAGAAATTAAGCAAGTATTCCATTAATTACGCATTAAACAACTAGCTAGACTCACTTTGGATCTTCTATTCTATTTTCTATTTTATTTCCTATAATAACTTAATATATTTATGCCAAGTGTATCTGATTTTTAATCAATTATTTTATAAGAAAATATTTCAACATGTGTTCTATATTCATGAAATGATATAGAAGATGAAATAGGGAATAAAATAAATTATCTAAATCAGCATAAACTATATTTTGTGTTGTATCGATTAGGTACTAATATTAACAACTTTCTTATTAAGAATAAAAAATCATTAAATCATCTATTTAATTAGCGGAAACAATAGCATTTATAGTTTCCACCAAAATTTTGTCACTCTTAGTGTCCCGAAATACACTTAATTGCATATCAATGGTTTATGTACTCTGCCTCTTAAATCAATTTATACGGAATTATTTCTATAGCTCCTTCTAGACTCCAAAGCCTCCTCTTCTTGTACCTCCTTGTTGCTTTCCAAAGCCTCTTGTTTTTCTTGTTCCTCCTGCAGCTTGCTAAAATGAGCCTCTCTTTCCAAAAACCTTGGTACAACAGACATCTCAGTTAGACTTTAATAAATAAAAGCAATCACCAAGGGAAAATAATAGCTCATGTGCAAGAGAGATGCGATCCAAAAAAGTAACAGGAAAAGGTATGAACAATTAAGTCGTGATAATGTGGGAGGTCAGGAGTTCGAGCCCGAACGGACTCCTGATACGCGTGTTTATAAATCAAAAAAAAGTTTTGATAATTTATAGTAACATTTGCGTACACATTCTTTATTGATCGTTTGATTTGAGATAATTCATATATATATATATATATATGCAAAATGCATCAGGCGCATGTATGTGTTAACTACAACTCATACTTGTTAATATTTTCAAAAAAAGTTTTGGAGTATATATCAAAGACATATCCGAGAGGTGTCACGTGCAAACATCTGAACTTAATTTATCATTAAGTGATACTAAAATCACAAAAGTGCTTAGATTAACAATGTGACAAATTATATATTCTGATTGTCAATTAGAACTATCAACTACCTCATATATACTAATCTAAATTATCCAACCAACTCCTTTACATTGTACCTAGTTGACTAAAAGAATGTACGGTTTTATGCATTTCATCCATTGCAATGAAAATGAAAGGCTCACTGCATGCATTCTATTAGCATCACTAACAGAGTAAAGCATACAACTATTAAACTTGAATAACCAAGACATATTAAAATCATAGGCAAAGTGTAATATATTACCATTCATTATAACTGACACGAACTTGAAGGACATCGTTTCCCAAGTCCCGTTGTTCCTCTTGAATTTTCAATGCTGATCCCGCAGCTAATCTGCTGTCACGCACCTCAATCAATTCGAGAGTTGTAATTTCTCCAATTTCAGGAGGGATGTCCTGTAATCTCCAGCAAAATATGATTTTAAGGTGTTGAAGTTTGGGGAAGTGATTTCTTTCTGCTCGCCAGTAATTGAGATCCAAGGTCTCCATTTCCAAGAATTTCAGCTGGAGAAAGTCCCCTTCTATAGGTTCCCACTCTTCTCCTGTGAAGGAATCTTGTCTTAGTTTGAGTATTTCTAGATTAGGCAAGGAACCCACCACCCTCATGTCTTTCCAAGATAGTGCACAACTCATTAGAGTTAACTTTTTAAGATTCTGCGGAAAGGCAAAGCTATCAGGGAAGGACGCAACATCTTTCGGACCATAGCAGCCAAACCAGATTTCCAATGTCTCAAGTTGGCCAAGATTGACGAGATTGTTGAGGCCAAGCTTCTGCCACTTATCCCAGGTGTCATATTCTGGATAAATGTACGAAACTTTCACTTTTCGAAGGTTCGGAATCATTTCAATGACCTCATTGGTGAACGTGACATTTACTACTGTGGAGAGTGTTTGTAGGTTTTCTAGCTTAGCAAAAGGAATGGGCGACAACTTTAGACTGCCAAAGTTAACATGCCTTAAATGAAATAGTAATGGGATGTTTACTATTTTTCCATATAATGCCCTTGGAGAAACAGTCAACGTTTGAAGATTCTGAAGTTTGGATATGGATGGAGGAAGATCCAGCATGCCAACATCGTCTACAAAGACGGCGAGGTATCTTAAATGAAATAGTTCCAAAATTTCATCAGGAAATGACCTAAAACGTATATATGGAAGATCTAATACTCTCAATAGTTTAGAGCCCATTGCAAATGATAAAATCTCCCCAACATGTCTGGAGAAACAAATAATAGAATGAATATTTGAGAGACATGAGCCACGTTTTTTGACTTCTCCAAACGTTGAGCAACTAGGATGAATATAGAGATGGTGTACTTTCCTCAAGATTTCTGGATATAAGTACTTTCTTTCATCTAGGATGCAAAGAAAATTCTCATGACGAACTCTTTCCATGCACAATTCTCTCAAAATGTCGTGAATGCTACAACAATTGAACTTGCCATCTAACCTCTTCTTAGTGACCAAAAGAAGATTTCTATTGACAAGTTCCTTCAAATACTCTTCTGCTACTTCTTCTAAGCTTTTAGATTTAATTGGGTTTATAAATCCCTCAGCAACCCATAGCTTGATGAGTTTGAAAACACGGATTTCATAATCTTCTGGAAAGCCTCCGATATATAGAAAACATGATTTGAGATGATGAGGCAAGTGGTTATAACTCAAAAAAAATATCTTTGAGAAGTGCTCATCATTTTTAGTAGCAATTGAACTTACATTTCTTGCAATTTCTTCCCAATCATAACGTGTCTTATTGATCTTGGAGAGCAGTCCAGCAACAACAACAATTGCGAGTGGAAGTCCTCGACAACTATTTGCAATTAGCTTTCCAATATCCTTTAATTCAGGGGGGCAAAACACCTTCTGACAAAATAGATTCCAGCTTTGATCATCATTTAGGAATTGCATTTGATGAAGAAAGCCAAATCTGTCTGCATAAACAGCCACATCTGATACCCTAGTGGTTAATATTATCCGACTTCCATTGGAGTCATCTGGAAATATCCTCTTTAGATCATCCCAGACTTCTGTATCCCAAATATCATCTATTATAATTAGATACCTTCTTCCTTTCAAATATTTGTATATTTGCTCCTCTAATTCTCCCACTCCTCTTAATTTTAGAGAATTGAAAATATCTAGAAGAATTTTCTCCAAATGATAATCTTGAGATACAGTGACCCAAGCACGACAATAAAAGTGATAAACAGTAAGTTTATCATCAAACAAATTTTTAGCCAAAGTGGTCTTACCAATTCCCCCCATCCCTACAATTGAGACGACCTGAAGTTTGGATGATCCTCCACAGAGTTGGTCTTTCATTGTTGTCAGAGGTTCATCAAATCCCACCATGGTACTTCCACCATTCGATGCTTGTTTTGATGCTTCTGCAGTATCTGCAGAGTAAATATAGTTTAGCTCCAAATTATCTGCAGTTGTGTGACTTTTCTTGAACCTCATCACCTCTTCCACAATGGAATCAACTTCTTTATCCACCCTTTCTAAGTCTTCAGGTTGTTGAGGATTAATCTGATTTGAAATTTGAGATTCAATGATATCTTGTGCTTGATACGCTGCATCTCTGATTCGCCTTTCTAGAAAATCAGCTGCTTCTTCGTCTTTGTGTGAATAATAATCGTCCAATGATACTTGCAAAAGGCTGAACTTTTCATGGAGAGATGCCATCTTTTGTTTGTCAACAAGAAAGTTTGGATATCGATCTCGATGGATGATGTCCTCGAGCAATTGCACAAGTGAAACAAGAGCAGCATAATAAGCCATAAACAGAGACTAAAAAAGTTTTGCGGTATGAAGTTCAAAGGGATCTTTTACAGTAGAAAAAACCAGGGGGGCTCTTAATTGAGCAATAATAGGCTTCTAATTGCACAGATCGATTAGCAGGATGACAAAATTGCTTATTCAGACTCCACTGCAAGACTTCAATTATTGTAGCTTTGTAAGATGGAACTTGCTGTAAAGCAAGAATGGACAACTTGCTGTGCTTTCTAAAGTGCTTACTTTAATTACTTTTGAAAGTTGAGGGCAAGCATAGGATTCCCCAAATTATTGCACTTTTTACCTTTCTGTAACTTGAAAATACTTGATAAATATGGACTTAGTTTAGTGTCTAGGAAAATACAGAACTGAATAAAAATCTGAAGTAAAAGAGGACAAAGATATTAAGAGAAATAAAGATAAAATACACGAACACGATATCTTTGTAGGACTTAAAGTATAAGAAATATCTACATGAATTGATAAAAGATGAATTGAAACACTAAGTGTGAGTGCAACCTTGCCCTTATTTATTACTAAATTAGTGGTTCTCACACGCAGTGCCGCTGCACATATAAGTATTTTGTGGATCACTCAAAATTAATACATAAAATAATTTAAATTATTGAGCAAAGTTAAGATTGTGCTAAGTTTTTCGACATGAGAAAGAAGATTATGAAGTTCAAAATTTTGAAATATGTGTTTGTGAGTTTTCTTGAAAGTACAGTTATAACCTCGTCGAATCGTTTGTAATTAAAAGATAATTTAAAGGGTAAATTTGGAATAGTAGTAAAATTGATATTTAAACTACTTTCATATGTTAAATTCTCCAAATTCATCCTTCAAATTGCATCATTAATTTTAATTGTCGGAATAGTTAAAGGAGAAGCTATATGAAAAAAATTAAAAAGAAGAAAGAAATTTTGGGGGAAATACTATTGAAGCTTGGAGAGTATATAGGGAATAATGTAAAGAATGGAGAATATATGGTCATTATTTAATTATAAAATTATTATTCTACAAGTTACTTGTTCTATTTTTATTTGTGTAATTATTTAATTATAAAATTATTATTTAATAATGGAATGAAACAAAGGTTATATCTTCGTTTAATTTTTTTATAAAAAGATGTATCAGATTATTTGAGTTAAACAAACATATTGCTCAACTTAATTAATGTACCGGTTCATAATTAATAGATGTATTATTTCATTAATTATAAATACATAAGGCTTTCTATGAATTTGATACTAAGAAAACAAGCAACAAAAACAATTATGCAATCTCTATTCTTGACAAATATATTATTAGAAATCATAAAAGAAGTTCTAAATGAACTCTTCAAGATTGCCACTTGCAAAGTTTGGTGGTTTGGGGATGAATTGCCATATTAGGTCTGTGGGCAAACTCTTTTAGAGTGGGAGCAAAAATCACCTTAAGGATGGTGTCATTATGCCTCAAAATCACAATCAATTTGTTGTTTCCATTCAAGGTGTTATAACAATAAATAAATATAATGATTGTATTGTCCTCCTTCAAATTTGAAAAATTTAGAAATCATCGTGAATCTAACAAACAAACAGAATAGGACAAAATACATAATAATATACATATATGTACATATACATGGTTTCCATATATATATATATATATTAAAGTTGTCGCTATTTAGACATTTTTTTTAGAAATTTAATTCTATTTTTAATTTTTTTTAAAATTAATTGTAGAAATTTAAAATTATATTAAAAATATAATTTTTCAAGGTGAGGCTAAATTCCAAATTTTTCAAAAGTTAATTAAAAACATAAAAATATAAACAAAATAAAATGATATTAAAAAAAGAAAAAGAAAAAGAGGTGTCATTGGTCAAATCAGCGGCACTTCAAAAGTAATAAATAAACCCCATCACTAATCTTGCCTCCCCAAACTCTTGCTCACACTCTTTTGTGTGTGTGTGTGTATTATAAACTTACTTCTTAGTAATGTATCTACATATGTATAAATAATGTATACGGCACTTATAAATATAATTTTTCAATATATACAAGGGTGTTGCTACTTCAATTAGCGACACCCTTCTATTTTTATATAAAGATCGAGTGACATGTTTTACATATTATTTTCAAATAATAAATTTGCAATAGTTACAAAGATGTCATCACTTGAGGTAACGATATCTTTGTACTTTATAGTAGTCTAACACATTATACTTCAGTTCAATAAAGTACTATGATTAAATTAGTCTTTTAAATTTAATTGGATTCATACCTCTTTTATGGCTGTGATTTTATTTTACATAAATAAGAGAATGTTAAAGTAGCCATTGCTAGTTTGAATAGGAATTACTTTCTTCAGTCATTATTTTTCATGCAAGGACAAAATTTTCTTTTACACTACTTCATTATCGTACCTCTTGAATGATCTAGATTTTTTTAGTACCATCCTACAATTGGGAAACGCGAGTTAGGTACGACCCCTACGGAATCATAGAAAACCCATTAAAACTAAGATGTAAGATTTGTGTAATTACCTACAGTAATATTAATGCTGCAGTTATCCTTTACTAGTATATGCATCGCAAATTGCTTAGTAGAAAATCACATCATTTGGAAGACTTCCTAGATTCTTATTGCTCACAATGTTTTATAAGGCTGTCACGCCCCAAATTTGGTCTTAATATGGCAATGTCCTTAAATCAAGAAAATCAAAGATATTAAGCTATGGAATCAAAATTGAGCATACTAAGATACAAAATTATTGTTGATAATTCCAAAATTGTTATAATGGACAATAATTCAAACACTTTAATGGAAATAGATCCTAATAGTTTGAAATCTCAGAAATTTTCCTAAAAAATAAACTGGAATTTTAGAAAGGGAAATGAACGAATCTAAAATTAGTTAAAAAAATATATATATATAAGATATCTCTTCACCATTCTCAAATTACTTGTCTTCATCATCCGACACTAAGCTCTCTGCAAAAGGATTAACAAATAGAAGAATGAGTGGTAATGTAAATGAGTTATTTGGCCATCTATTGGAACTGAGCATGTATATACATGTCATCTGAAAATAAAAATTATCAAAAAGGAATCAAGGGCTTCCTTAAAATAAATAAATAAACAACTTGAAAATCAAATTTGGTGCCCCGGAGGCCCCAAAGTCACCACACCATGATACTAATCCTCCTCAGGAGATTTTCCCTTCAAGAGCTAGTGCCAAGCGTAGACTAAAGTAAAATGACAAATCATATTAAAAGGAAAAACATATATATTATTCTTTGTACACTAGCCTGAGCTTTTTCTCTAATTATAGACGAGTATACATATACTAGCACCTGAGGTATGGTATTAAAGCCGCCATGGCTATAAGTCTTATTATGTATATACATAAAATTATTGATTTGGGTACATTTGGATTCATACAAAAGATAATTTCTCCCTTCTCTGTTCCCAAGTTCCTTCTTCTTGTACGACTACTCCAGCCTCATCTATATAAAAAGAAGTATAAGGGTGAGTTGGAAATACTCAGTGAGGAAAGTTTGAGAGAGTTACCTGCATATAGCTTACTCTGCAATGAAAGAAGATAGAGTGAGAATTACATATTGAGTAGGAAACAATCATGCCAGGATAACTTGGTTTGTGTAACAAGCTTTCGTAATAAATGTTTTATAAGTCAAATGCACATATATTTGAGATATCTTAAGGTTTTATATAAATTAAGAGATGCTTTAATTAAATTACTTATAAGAAACTTTATCAAATTAGAGACATTATAATCATATCAAACCTTCTATGTAACTCCATCACTGTCCCATATCAGTGAGGAGAATTCATAATCTTAATGCTTTTCTCATGTTCGGATTCAAGTGTATAGGATTCTAGAGGTGACCCTCGCCGTACACTAGCACGTGGCACTTAGATCCTTATACTTAATTTCATGAAGAGTAAAATAGGGTTATATTGTTTAGGTACCAAATACAGCTAAAAGATGTCTAGTACTAAAATCCAGAGGTGCTAATGGTGATAGATTCAAGAGGCAGCCCCCCATTGTACATCCCCTGTCAACTAGCGTGGCACTTTGCTCTGTCCGGCACATAATTTATAGTAGTGATGGAATAAGATATTTAAAATGGTTGAAAATACAATAAATATAGCAAAATGTGTCAACCTTAGGATTTTAGAGGTGGGCCCCACTGCACACCCCTTGTTAGCAAGTGCGGCACTTAGTTCCCGATTCTCCAAGTAGGATGAGAAGATTTATAATAATTAGAAAACACGAGCCCTTTCAAGTTATAATTTATTTGGAGTAAGAAGACTTTTTCATAACATATTCTTCTTTTCTTTTGAACAATCCTTTTTGAGATGTTTTGAAAGTATTTTACTTATTTGAGTAGCATAGTTTTGATTATAAAGAAACAAATGAAATAAATATTAATGCAATGATCTTTTGGTAAGGAATAATTCATTATTTCAACCAGCTCAAATTTACCAAGTAGATCAAACAATTATCATCTCCCTAGGTGAGGCATTTCAAAAAGTTCGAAAAGGTTATATGATTTTAAGTAGCAGTTATTGATAAGTAATAGATGAAAATTAGAAAGGAATAAAAGACCTCACATGTCAATGATCGAGGTGTTCCTGAAAATACAAGATAGGTATATGATTTCAGAAAAGATATTGTGAAAAAACAGAAGACCTCACATATCAATATTTAAGGTGTTTAAGGAAAAAAGAATTATAGGTAACAGAACAAAATTTAGAAGGAATAGAAAACCTCACTATATCAAAAATCAATGTGTTCAAGGAAGCACAAGATGGATATATATGATTTCAGGAAAAATATTAATAGGTAACAAAATGAAATTAAGAAGGACCAGAAGACCTCACTGATTCTTGTGATTGAGATTCTCCAACAAACTTGTAAGCTTAATTACCTAAATTTAAGATTCAATTATTATTGATTGTTCTTTTGGTAATAACATTATGAGGGAATAATAATAATAATAATAATAATAATAATAATAATAATAATAATAATAATAATAATAATAATAATAATAATAATAATTATTATTATTATTATTATTATTATTATTATTATTATTATTATTATTATTATTATTATTAAAGTACTATATACCATTTTAATTATTTAGTTACTATTCAATAATTTAAGCAACTAACTTTATTGATACCTTGAGCACTTATACACATATATAAGAGTAATCTTTCCTACTTATTAATTCCAAAATGAATCAAATATATCTTAACACTTTTCTTATCACATTACTCTAAGAATTACATTTACAACAAAATCATTATATCTAAATCATGTTCTATAATTTTCACCAAATCTAATTAAATTAAAACCCCCAATCATCCAACATATTCTCATAATCCAAACATTCATACTCAACCATATTTGAAAAGAAAGTCACGCCATCATCATCATAAAATACCCACAATTATTCAACATAACTTGCCCATTTTCATAATCACACAATCAACTGCGGAGTTTTTATAAAACTAAATTTTAGCCAAATCTAAGGTATTTTAATGGTGGTATTTACCTCAAAATATCTTGAAACTTAATGAACTTTCTAATTATATCCTCAATTTGTTGATCAGAAAGGCTAATTTTCACTAATTCCTGTTTAAATTGAGCTCCTGACCTAAGTTGCGTTTCTAGTGGCAAGTCACAGTTCTTGTCCTTTTTCGACCGAAATACAACTTTAGCTTCAGCGATTCCTAGTTCTAATCTTATCTACACTTGAAGAGATTTCCAACAATAGTTCTACTTCATCATTTGAATGGCAAATTCTTCAAATATAGCCGAAACAAAACTACCCTTAGTTTCTACCTTTGTGATTTTGGTAGAGTTTCAGGTTAACCTAGGCAAAATTTCTAGAAATCTATGTTATTACATCAACTTAGACATCAAGAGCTTTCTAATGGTAGGTCTGCATGGATGATCAGATGGCTGGAGGGTTGGTTTTTCGATTTTTGAAAATTAAAGTCTAGGGAGCGATTCTACTAACTGGCAAGTTCTATCTTGATTTCTACAGAATTTATGGAGTTTGGGAATGAAAATTTTGGGAAGATTTCCTAAGAATTTTGATCCTTGATGGGTTAACGAAGATTTGACTATGGTTTTGATAGCTATTGGATGAAAATTTGGAGCGTAGAACTGAGTTCTTAGGGATGGTCTGCATAGAGAATAAAATTGGTGTGGAAATGGCTATAGGTTGGTCCCTATTTATAGACAATAGGATTTTGCTTATTTGCTTAGAGGTCCTTTACATTTCTATTTTATTTTTATTTGGCCCCAAACTTTTTATTGTAATTTAGTCCTTGATCTCTTGTCTCATTTTGAATTGGCCCCAGGAAATAAATAAATAAATAAAAACTTTTATTTTATATTTCATTTTTATTATATACCTAATATACACAATGATGCATTTGTATCTTAAGGTATATATACTTTTGTGCCTTATGAGGGTGCATGACTAAATTCATAGTGTATATGTATTTAGGAAATTTTAAATCAATCTTTTGATTAACTTTTTTTTTTTTTTTTATTTCCTATAGTTACTAGATAAGCTTAATAATTTTAATAATTTTTTTAAGGAGAATTACTTACGAGAAAAGACGAGGTGTTACAATCCCCCATCCTTAGAGGAATTTGGCCCCCAAATTCTAGGCTCTGAATAAATGGGGTATTGGCTCTTTGTGTCTTCCTCAAGTTCCCAAGTTGCTTTCTCAACATCGCAGCTTCTCCATAAAACTTTGACATGGATTCTTTTAGACCACAGCTCTTGGTATTTGTGATCCAAAATGCATATTGATTTTTCCTCATAGGATAAGTCGAGTTCCATTTGAATTTCTTGATGGGATATTATATGTGCATTGTGATGGATCATGATGATATTTTCTAAGATGTGATACATGGAAAACATCATGGATGCTTGTAAGGTTGGCTGGGAGTTCAAGCTTATATGCTACTTTCCCGATACGCTTTGAAATTCGGAAGGGCCCTATATATCGAGGTTGTAGCTTTCCTCCCTTTCCCATTCTTTTTATTCCCTTCCGAGGTGTAACCTTGACGAAAACTTGATCATTAACGTCGAACTCCAAATCCCAATGACAATTGTCCGCATAAATCTTTTGTCGACTTTGGGTAGTATGCATGCGTTGTTTGATGATCTGGACTTTGTCAATAGCTTCTTGAATCATTTTCGCTCGCACGACCCTATTTTGCCCCTTTTCCGTGGTGTTTTCCAATCATCCAGGTCCCAATATAATGGACACCTGCACTTTCACCCATATAATGCTTCATAGGGAGCCATTTAAATTGTGGCTTGGTAGCTATTATTATAGGCAAACTCCACTAGAAGCATGTGCTTGTCCTGTGAATCCTTAAAGTCCATTACAAAAGCTCTCAACATGTCTTCTAATATTTGGATTACTGAACTATTTAGTTGGTTACCTAGCTCACATTCTCAATGTGAAATGATATTATAATGTAATGTTATGAGCTCTTGACTCTTAACCTAACCAAACATCAAGTTTTTACACTACATGGATCACACATTATTTTGAAAATTCACCTAAATAAGAGTTATGCAAAGGTTTGTATTGGTGTTTGGAGGTTGGCCAACCCTAGGATTCTTGTTAGAATAAGAATATAAGTATATGAGTGATGCTAAAATTCATAAACATATATTGAAATTACATTATGTTGATAGTAAAATTTAAATACATATTTGATTCAAACTCCTTGCTTTCAACTTGAATTGGGTTCCTACATTGGGAAGTTTCATTGCAAAAAAATATATTATATCTACCTCTATATTTGCCAAGGTTAGCTATACTTATAGGCTGGCTTACATCTTATTACAATATTTATTTGAGTAATAATTCTGTCTCTCAATCGCATGTAATGATTTTCTTCTTAATTGACTCAACTTTTTATATCGAGACAAAAAATGATGTGATTGTCGACTATAATTTTGTTGATAAGATCTTTTATTTTTTCAGCTAAGCTAGCTTAATTCAAGTTCACGCCTCATTTAAAAGGTTAGCCGAGCCGATGCTTAATAGGGGTTCTTTAACCCTCGATTAATTTGGCTCGACCATCAAATTTATACCTTTTTACTTTGAGGCTTATCCTTATCCGTTTGGCCTAATTAGCTCAATAAAGATTTGGCTGGGTATGAGTGAAGACCCAACCGAACTAAACAGGTCTATATGATCATTAACACAAACTTTTAGTTCATTTATTTATTTATTTATCATTATTTCTCCTCTCATCCATATGGTTAGCACAAAGTTTAAGTCCAATAGCATCTGCAATCTGCACTAATTACATGGTACTTAGGCCCGTTTGGTTTCATTTCCACGCCTCATTTCCATTTCCATTCAGGGATAAAAAATGAAAACTACCACTTTTTCCCTATTCTCACTTAAAGTATTTCTAATTTCATTTTCAAAGTGTTTCTAAATCTACGATATCATCTTCTTATCACATTAATCAAATTCAAATTTAATTTGACATAAAATACCCACTATCATTTTAAAATTAATAAAATGTACATATATTTTTAAAAAATAAATATTTTTAAATATAAAAAAATATAAACCAACTATATTTTCAACCCTATACCTATTATAACCATTACTTTCTAACAATTCATCCAAGCACATTTTTATTTTCATTTCAAAATTATAACAACTTTTTCAACTTTTAGAAATGACTGAAAATGGAAATAAAACCAAACGGCAAGTTTCCATCTATTTGATTATATCTTTATTTCAAAACTTTTAATGCAAATAACTTTTAAAATGTTGTGGGGTTGTGGAAATAACATTTACTTATTTTATTATTTCCAAAATTTATCATGTCACCTTCTTAATTTGTCGTGGCTCTATTATTTTCATAAATCATATATCCATGTTACATTTAATATTTTTACTTTATGCTTCTAATTATGAATTAGCTATGATTTGAGAAAATTTTATATGAAAGTATGATAAACTTTAACTGGGTAGTTATTTTTTACAGCAATAATATTTCTAATCCTGGATATGTTATCGAGTTGTTAATTTATTTTCTAAGATCTTTTCGATCCATTTACTTCATAAATCTATCATAAAGATGTGATGAGTTAGAATCCACACTTAGAGAAGCAACCAAATATTAATATGGGATGTTACTTTCGATTGTTATTGTGCTTTATTTCTTAATTTTCTTATTATTTAGTATATTATTTTACAATTATAACAATTATCCATTTTCATTCACACATTGAGATAATTTGTCAAATTAAGCATTTTACAAACACAAATCACAATTTGTTTAACAATAAATTCGAAATTAAGGATGACATGAGTCAATTGAACCCCTCCCAAACCCGCGCTGCTTGGGGTGGATCATGGGTGTTATTTGTTGGACCTGGATCTAATTCAAACTAGCCCATTACAATATTGTGCATATGTAAATTTTATTTAATTTGTATGTATTTATGTTATTTGTATATATTTGAAAATATTTGGATATTACATATAGAATCTATATAAAAGTTACAATATTGTTACAATAAATAGTTATGCATTCAATATTTATCGAAAATAACAAAAATATTAGTAATATATAGTTATTCAAAAAATAAAACAAGCATATATAAGTTTAACAACTAATTTATTGTTAGTAATATTTTTCTCACTACAAGAAAAAGTTAAATTGGTGACAAAAGAATAAGTGACAATATAAAAGTTGTCGCTACTTATGTATAATTGGTGACAAAAGATTTAATGTTATCACCTTAATGATTTTTACAAATTAAATAGTGACAAGAATAGTGTTAAGTTACCATCATAGCAATTAGAGCCCGGCTGGATTCATTTTCATGGGGAATTTTCATTTTCAAGTGAAAATGAAGAGAGAAAAGTTAGTTGGAATAGTTGAATTTGAAAATGAGTTTTATTTGGATGTATTGTTAAAAATTATAGGTTTATATAAGTTTATAAGGTGTGAAAATGAGATGTATCTGGATGTTGTGTATTTTTGTATTAAAATTTGTATAGTTTTTGAATTTTGATTGATGATGTGATGTGTGATTGTTTGAAAAAATAATATTATAATTATAATTTTAATTTTAATTTTTAATATTTTTGTGGTGAATAAAGTATGAGAAGTATTGGGAAGATAGAAAATAATTAAGGTAATGATAAGGGTTGAAAAATGGATGAAAATGGGGAGAGAATATAATAAAAAATATTTTGAAAATGAAAATATTTGAGAAAATAGTATCAATAGTGATAGTTTTCTATTTTCATTTTTAGGTGAAAATGAAAATAGCTTGTGAGAACGAAACCAAAGGGGCTCTTAGTGATACACTTATAGTGATAATGAAAATCTTGTCACAAATTATAATAATAATTTTTATTGTCACTATAAGGGTGTCATTAATTGTTAATAGTAACAATTTCAAATATTAATTTTTTGTTACTATTAAGTCATATTGTAATAAAATAAAAGTTATTGTCACTTAAAAATTATCATTAACTATTTTCACTTAATATATATATATATATATACATTTATGTTATTATTAATAACTTTTACCTTGTCACTTATTATTTTATCAATAATATTAAATTTTTTTGTAGTGTTTGAGAGCCAAGAAGTAATTATAATATATATTTTTTAATATTTTTAAAATTATAAAAACAAATCTAACGAATTGATCGAATTTTAAATTCAGGATGGGACGGATTCCAGATCCAAATTCACAAGAACTTTGAGGGGGGGCAAATCTCCAAATTTTGGAAAATTATCTCAAGTCCACCCTATTGCTATCTTCATTTGTATTCATGGTTGGTAGGGAAGATGAAATGAAGCAAGTGCAATGGATGAGAAATGGGGAAGATTACAGTCAACCAGAGAAAGAGGGGTCCAATGCTGAAAAGTCCTTATCCAAATTAAGTTTAGTCCCATTCCATTAATTATATGGTAAGTGTTATTGAAAATTTTCAAATAAAACGATTGACCAGTTTCTTTAAAATAGATATCAACCACATATTAAGCGTAATTCACTTATTTTGTGATTAACTTTAATTCGATCAAATTCAAATGGAACTAAGGGTTTGTTTGTTTATGAATTGAAGCATTTTGCCAAAATATTTTGGCAAATTAGTTTTTGGAAAGTGGGGATGGAGAATGTGATGGTTGTTTATTTATGCTTTTGGTGGTGGGTGGAGAATGGATTGAGAAAAAATTATTTATTTGTTTGTGTTTTGAGAGAGGAAAAAATGTCACACCATAATTTTTTGTTGAGTTGGTAGGGCAAAATTGATATTTTAAAATTATTTATGTATGTGTATATATATAGATTGGGTAGGGAGACAAAAAATGAGAGGGCTAAACATTAGGAAATGACTAGGAAATAAATTGTAAGGGTATTTTGGGCATTTTTTGGTGTATTTTGGATAGTGAAATTAAAAAATATGATGAGTTGTTTGTTTGCGTTTTGAGAGTTGAAAAATATTTTGGCAATTTACAAATAAATAAGCTCTAAACTTTCTCATTCCATTCCATAAAGAGCATTGATTACATAACACAAATATTTTGTTCTTAGTTGCAACCCAAAATGCTAAAATGAAATGAATTCCTCTTTACGAGTAAATCTTCGATTTATTTTAATTTTGATGCTATGGTATCTATTTATTTCACACATAAATTTTAGAACCAACATTTACTCAATAAATAATTGTTGGAAGCTAAGCTCTCTATAAATTTTTATTGCAACAATACAAATGTTGTGTTGGACCATAAAAGGTCAATTAATTTAGTAATTTCAAAGTACTATGAAGTTAATTCACGAAAGGTAGTATAGTCACTTTCCTATATAGAAGTCACGTTAACAATATTTACTCTATGGTAGTTGGCATTTATGAACCAGTGAATTGTATAAAGTTGTTATTGGAAGAATTCTTCAAATACTATCCATCCAAGCCATATTTGCTACTCTATTTTGGCCACGAGGGGTTCAAAGCCAAGTACTAAAAAATTATGACATTTCAACCACTCGAAATAAGAGCACAATTAAAAGTCAAACGTAATGAAAAATTAATTGAAACGTGTCTGATTGTCTGCGATGTTACTTGTTAAACGAAAAAAATAATTACCATAAAATAAGAACACGCAAGACAATAATAAGTTTCTTGTAAGTAATATTGATGCGTATCTGAATTTTAGTATTAAATATAATTTTTTTTATTTGACCAAATTTTATACAAAAATAAGTTACGAGTGTTGAGATATTCTCAGGCGTAAACCCTTCAGTACTAGGAGCACATGCTTTGCAGGAAAAATGTGAAATTTATCAATAAAAGAACAAACACATTCAGGTATAATTTTACACATTTTATATTTGTTGAAAGATTGCATTTAAATTGCCAAATAATCATTGAAAATGTTTTAATTGAAAAAATATACCTTGTCCTATACACGTACATTGTCAGTGTTCCATATTGGTGAAATAAATAAATTATGGTCTTTATATATGATTTTGGGCAATTCTCACATCTTGAACTAATTTTTAGGGTTGAGTTAGGCTCAAATCCATTCTTGTCATACTTATTCTTCTAATGTAAAATATTTTGTTTTCAATTCAAGTACAATATAAGTCTTTTTATTTCCTCTTTCATATGCAATTGAGTATTCTAGTTGTGTTTGCAATTTGGCTTTGTTTAGCTCTTGCCTTGACCAATATTTTGGACTATCTAACTTATGGGTGTAAAATTTTAAACGGATCGAATACATTATTTTCATATTCGTATTCATTTAACTTTTCGAATATTCAGATATGGATACGGATTTGACGAATATCTAAAAATGATATCCTAATTCGTATTCGTCGGATATTCGTCGAATTTGGATATATCCGTATTTGATTATAATTATGCAGATGCAAGTATTTTTGATTAAACTTATCCGTATTCGAATTATTTTTTTAATTTCATATTCAATGATAATTATTTAGACATCTATTTACGAATATCCAAATACGTGAATCTATTAACCATAACAAATACATATTTTGAATTAATAGAAGGAATTGTACAATTTCATTAAAAAGAAAGCAATCAAATAAATAGTATAATTTTTAATTAATAATTGGCTTTATAATTAATTATTAGTATTAATTAATATTCATAATGGCATTTAACTATATTAATTATAAAGTCAATCAATAATAATTATATTGATTAACTTTATTCTTCAATTTTTTCTTTATATTACAATATTTTTTAAAATTTATTCTTTTTTCCCCCTAATTCTTCAATTAGAATTTATGCATGTATATACATATATGGATTATGAGATTTTTATTGAAAAATATAAATAATATATTATTTAATAAATATATAATCGGAGCAGATATTAAACGGATCGAATACGCATTTATCATATCCGTATTCATTTATAATCGGATATCTACTAATTGAATATGGATAATATTCACTTTAAATGGATGCGGATAAATTTTATATAAATGAATATGAATGCGAACAGTAAATGAATTTTTGAATATAATCTAACCTTTCTTGGTTGCTCTTTTATTCAGTTTTAATTAACTATTTCAACTTAAGCTAATAAATTTAGGATGATTCACCAACATACTTAGGTCATTAATTACTAAGTTCAATTTTATTGCTCGTCTTATCAGAAAAAACTCTCCATAGAGCCTACTGGATTTCTGAGCTCAATCCAACATCGATTTAGTTTGTCCGAAACTCCAACCTATGTCTACATCAAATATTTTTTTAAATTCATTTTAAAGTTCTTGTTTTCTATTAATTAACAACTAAATCTTAATTTACAAAGTCCAAATCTCAACTAAACTCCACTTATATTTAATATATACGTTTAAGATAATTTTTAGATTGCAAAAAATGAAAGGAGTAAGTTATTTGTAAGCATAATTAATATATACAATGGATATAAATTAAGGTGGTGATTGGTATGCAGAAACGAAATTATATGGGAATGAAATGATTTTAGTAATGAAATGAAGTTGGAAAATGAATGATGTGAGTATAGTTTATATGTACAAAGAATGAGAAAAGAATAGAATTGTCATTCCTTTCTTAATTCCACTCTAATAATTGGTAAATATGAATGACGTGTAGGAATGGAATGAATTTTTTAAATGATCAAATTATCCTTTTATAAAAATTATTAAAATAAAAGTATTTATTAGTAAAATATTTTTTATATATTACCATAAAATTTTTTTGAGTAAGTCTATAATTATACAGTTTTAATATCACTTTTAATGTTATTTGAATTACATCAGCAAATGCATGCATTTTATATGATATCAACAAGTTATATACGTTTACGCTAAAAAGGATAAACACAATTCTTTTAAAATTATTATTTTTTAAAATTATAATTTAGCAAGCTCTTTTGAATTTTTTGATAAAGTATAATTAAGAAAATTATAAAATACTTTACAACTAGAGTGTTTAACTTTTTTGTGATAAGGTTAGAATGATTTATTGTACTTTTTTATAAGTTTAATTTGAAGATTTGTCAATAGAATAGACAACTTTTCATTTATTAGTTTTGTATATATTTTTTTAATCATTTGAAGATATGAGGATATAAATAATATTTTAAAATATATATTTCATTAGCATGGACAAAGTCAATGATACTTCTACTTTTTTATTATAAAAATTGAGATGCGCATAATTATTCTTATTTTTATTATGTAATATTTCTATTTTTATAATAATCTAATAATTTTTATAATATTACTAATAAAATATATAATTAAATAAAAACATGTAGCAGAATATAACATCAAATATTTACAAAGTGAAGATTTCTTTTATTAAATATAAAAGTATTTTGTTAAATTTTTGGAGTGTAATTTTATATATATATATATATATATATATATGTTCATTCCCCATAGATTGGGGATAGCTAAATCTATGGGGGTGGAAGGAACGGTTAAACCCATATTCTGGGAATGGGGACTCCGACAGGAATGGGCATTCCCATATCTAAATTATACCAATTATGAATTTGAAAATAAACTTGGGAATGTCCATTCCATTCCCACTTCATTCTTGCATACCAATCATATCATAAGAGTATTTAACCTATTAATGCCAAGGCTTCTATTTACTTGCCATTTGCCGGTTCGGATGGCCCAAAGTATAGGAAGAAAAATATCGAGTGGCTTGTAGCTAATAACATAAGTCTCCTCTATTATGTGGGAGGTCAGGAGTTCACACCGAAATGAGCTTCTTATGTGTATAAAAATATATAGTTTGTACTTTAATTTACTTAATTCGATTTCAATAATAGGATAATATTGTCTTGTTGAAAGGATAAATTCATCATTGTAAGTTCTTAAATATATATTTATATATATATATATATATGAAGAAAAATAATATTTAAGCAAATTAATCAGCAGTTACAAAAGCATAATGATAAGATATCTGTTCATATTTGTAAATCGTTATTACAGCAAGACCTTGATTATTGCAAGTTAATTTTAGCATAAAATAATAAATATTCATCCACTAGCCACTTCCTATTTATTTATTCTTCCCATATTTAAATAAATTCCGCATCTAAACTATTTCAAATCATTACATCAATTGAAACTATATATATATATATATATATCTTTTATTTATTATTTAAATATAAAATATATATTTTTAATTATTATGCCACTATAAAAATAACATATAATACTATAAAAATTAGTATTATATAAAAATTAATGTGATACTAATCAAATAAAAATTACATAAAAGGAAATTTATAATAATGTTTACTTTTCTCTCAAAATATAACCATATATATATATATATAATTCCATTCTCAATACATTATCCAATCCACTCTCAAAAAATATTCTCCCAAAATATCATTAAAAAAAAAAAAAAAAACCTCCAAAACACAAACAAATATCCCCTAGATAATTTGTGTAAATGAAAATTATACAAGTGATGCTATATTAAGAATGAAAATAATTATTGGCTAGGTATTATATATACAATAAAAATCCTATTGGTGCATATAACACAATTTCAGATAAACATATAAATAAATTATTATTTTTTATTGGTTTGGATCCACCTATTTTTTATTCTTTTATTAATTTTTAGGATACAATTTAGGTATCAAATATACATTTTTATCAATTACAGATTCAGCTACTCAGAGTTAGTTTTAAGCGGCAAAATTGAGGGCCATTTGGATTTATTTTTTGGAGGCATTTTCAATTTTTAATGAAAATAAATAGTGAAAAGTTTGTTATAAATTTGAATTTGAAAATAAAATGTTGTTTGGAGGTTTTGTTTAAAATATAATAATTATGTAAAGTTGAAAATGAGTTGTATTTGGAAAATATAGTATTTTTGTATTAAAAGTCGTGTAAATGTAAGTAGGAAAAAATAAAAAGTGATGAAAAGTGAAAATGGAGAGGGAGTGTGTAATAGTGTGTTTTGGAGAATATTTTGAGAATGAAAATGTTTGTGAAAATAGGAGAGAAGTTGATAGTTTTTGTTTTCATTTTCAGCAAAAAATGAAAAGGGTGTTAGAAAACAAAACCAAACGGGCACTGAAATTTCAAATCTTTGGAAATTTCATTTAATTAATATAAGAGGTACCCGTTACATGTCCCTTAATACACACACACACACACACAATATGTATGACCCATTTTAAATGCATTTTAATCGAATGATTAAAATTTTTTCCCATGTAATAATATAGTAAACTCGAAAGATAAAACTTCAAATCACAAATTTGCTGAAGTTTCATTTTTTCATTAAATTGCTACAGTATAAATATTCAATAAGCTTGCACTTCTGTTACATAATTTTTCTACCCCCAGAGGAAAAGGTACTTCCCTATCGAACCGATTGTGGGCTAAGAGGGATTCGAACCCTCGACACTGTGGTTCATAACCACAGACCCCATCCCATCTCCATTGGATCTGTTCCTAGGAGTACTCTAAAAGAAGGAACATTTCCTCTCTCCAATCATTTTGGGTTAAGAAGATGTGAAAGCGCATTTATCTTTATAAGAATGGTACGTTCTGAGATGTAAAGTAGAAGAGAAGGGATGTCATAATTGAGATTTTGAATAAGACGATTTTATTTTATTCGTTGAAAAAGTAATAAAAATTAGAGGTGTTAAGCTTTGCATAAATACATCTTTTCTTTTCATATCTTCATATATAACACATAATGGTTTGTCTGTCATTTATGCATAAACTCTCACCAGGGGTTTGTGTTGCTTCAACATTTTTTATTTTTTATTTTTTATAAATAAATTTCTCCCCCTCATAAAAATACTCTAATAGGTTAATTGTCCAGTAACAACAACTACGAGTAGAAGACAGAAAAGACAAAATGAGTAGTAATAAAAATTAAAATTGGACAGTTGAACTGCTCATACATATTTTCCTTTATTGACACATACACCTAACCATACAAAAAGTTTATCTCTTCCTTCACCCCGACTACTCTTACTGTAGGACGTTTACATAATCAATAATTGGATTTGGCTCTATCTAAATTTTTCTGGTTCACCTCAATATTTCCCACTTATCTTACTGTTCTTGAATAGTTTTAGATATCGAACGAACAACTTTAGAAGATAATTATAAAATTCAAACTTTAAACATCACACTTATATAAATAAAGATAATACCATTGAATCAGTTGACTACTAAACACACATATGCTCATACATTAATCATCAATTTTTCACTTATATATATTTAGAGAAAAAAAATCAAAGTATCAAACCATAACCCCAGACCCTCGTGATGGAGCTTTGAATAAACATCAAAGGATTAAAATCATTTTACTCTCTTGTACTATGGGGTAGGTGTCAAATACTCCCCTATGCTACAAAGACCTTCAAATACCTCCCTCAAAATTATCCATCGTTAGTAAAATAGCTGACGACGTTAAAACTCTACGAAAAATTACTGATTTGACCTCAGAAAATAACTAAATAATATAAAAACCTAGAATACGTGACATTTTTTTCTTGTATAGAAAAATCTATCCTTGACATAAAGAAAAATGTTACTGAAAAAAAAGAGTATATTCAGCTTACTTTTCATAAAAATATCATCCCAAAATTTTAAAAAAGATCATGCAGAAATTTGATGGTGAATATTAAAAGATATGTGCTTCTCTATGGAGGAATAAGTGGATTGATTTTTGATGAGTTGTTTTAAGTTAATCTGTTAGTGTATCTCAACCTTGAAACCCTAGAATTTTGGATTTTTTTTTTCCAATTTGCTTCTTCAATTAGGGTTTTATAAAGTAATGATATATTATAAGTGAAATATAACAAAAACCTTACATATTATTATAAATTTTTTATATCCGAAAATGAATACAGATTTGAAAAATTTTAGACAAACAGTTACGAAATAGAAATATGTATAATTGTCTCATATTTTTTCTACATAAGCAACATCTGTTTTGTTGATCCTATATATTTTGTATTAGAATGGAATTTTTTAATGTTCTTTTCAAAAAAATGAAATGATTTAATATTTTTGTTGGATTAGGAGTTAGATGATGCTTTAGGTTCTAAAATGAAAGTAACAAAATTGAAGTAAGAAACTTGAGTATTATATAGTAATTCACAAGTGTATTTTAGACATAAAATTTTTCAATAGTTATATGTATAAAAAGAAGATAATTTTAGTGCCACATTAACCAAATAATCGGTACTTTTCTAACAGCAAAGAACTTTAAGGGAGGTATTTAAAAATTTTCATAATACAAAAAAATATTTGACACATACTTTATAGTGTAAGGGGGTAAAATAAATTTAATCCAATATCAAACTAATCAAAGATTTGTGGGGAAAAACATTAAATAAAAAGAAAAAGGAAATCATGAATTAGCAGAGTAGCACAATTCTTCAGTGTTAAGATATTGCCATTCTGGCAATCCTGTCATCCCCCTACCATCCCTATGCCCATACCCATCCCATCTCCCCCCCACGCCCACAATATCTCTCCTCTGCCAGCTCAGCTCCTCCGCTCTCTTCAGACATCAACAAAATTCAGACACGTGCCCAACCGCCTCACCTCACACTAATTTTTGCACAATAAAATAACTAATTCAACCAAAAATTGAAAAAATGAAACTAGATAGACACTCCCACTCCGTTAACCGAGCAGAAAAGAATTTAATAAATAAAAATTAATAAACCCCCTCAAGAATCAGTACACTTTCTTAAACCCTCTTGATTCTTGAACGCACCCACCCCACCCCCCCAACCCAAGCCTGTTCACCTCATTCATTTACCACCACCTCTTCTTGACATATTTTCATATACCTACCTATAAGCTGGGTCCAAGATTTTCTCTTCCCTTATTATTGATTTGAATTTTGGGAGGAGGGTATTTTGAAAATTTGTGGTGGTGATGAAGATTCAGTGCAACGTGTGTGAGGCGGCGGAGGCGAACGTCCTTTGCTGCGCCGACGAGGCGGCCCTGTGCTGGAATTGCGATCAGAAAGTGCATGCCGCCAACAAGCTTGCGAGTAAACACCAGAGGGTTCCGCTTGCTAGCTCGTCTTCCCAGATGCCCAAGTGTGATATTTGCCAGGTTTGATGGTCCTTTATTTTTGTTTAATATTTTCAAGATTCTTTTTTGAGTATTTTAGATTCTTTTTGTGTTTAATGGGATTGGAGGGACTGGATTAGGTGATATTACTATAATTTTTTTTTTTTTCACTTAACGTTTTCGATTCCTTGGGATGTGGGAATGCTGTGTTTGTTTGACTTCTCTTGATGGTGATAAATATCTTGGTTGTGTGATGATTAAATTATTCTATGATGTGTTGTTGAGGACCTGATATTTTGTTTCTTTGGATACGGTGTTACGGTGTACGTGTGATTGAGATTATTTTAGTGCTTAATGGTCTTGTCGAGCTGAGCTGTTTTTTGATATTTTATCCAGTTTACATTTGTATATACTCTTTTCTTGTGCTTATCCGACACTTTTATTGAAAGAAATTAAAAATTCATTTCCCCCCCAAGCTTGGTTAGTAAAAAGATGAGATTCAAGGGGTAGGTGATTCTTTTTAGTTTGTTTGTCAAGAAAATATGTTTTACAGTTGTTTCTTTGACAAAATTTTGGTCATTTTTTAGTCAAATATTTATAAAGATAGTTTTGTGGCATTTGATCTGGGGACTTCTTTTGGGTCTCTCGAGCCCTCTTGGGGAAATGTATGTGAAATTAGAGCCCATCAGCAAGTGTTTTGCTAATATTTGGTTTGAGAGTTATGCCTAAGTAACACAACATCAGCTCAGCCAGTTTGACTAATTCAACAATCTCGTTGGATTTTTAGATGATGTAATGTTTTCTCGGAGTCATGACTGAAATTCACATTCCTATGAAAAAATCTTTATACTAAAAATATTTCATAGTTGTAGTGGGACCACGATATATCTTGTCTTTTTCTCCAGTGAGGGTGCTCCGGTTGGTTGACTAGGGAGCAAAAGCATGTGTTCATGCCACAATGGAAGAAACTTTTGTTTATCACACATGTGTCCCATGCATTAACTCAGCAGCTAGCATTAGTGAAGATGGATAGGGACACAAGATTCTTCATGGTAGAAAGATGAATGTGACACTTCCCTTGTTATCCCGTCAGATTTTGATCTACACTTTACATTAGGACATACCTGATATCCTCAATTTGAGTGGAAGAAACTTTTAGTTTGATCCCAATCTTAATGGCCTCACATGCTGCCACACAATCTGAAAACAAAGTCCTTTATCTTTTGATGGTTGTGGTCAACCAGCTCTGATGTGCCCCTTCTTGAGTGAAAAAAGGGAACTCAAATTATTTGGAAGGATTTTACCAGTCCTTTTGCAAATCAAAGGTCATTTCATGTTTTATCTTTTTAATTGGATGATCTTTTTGCAGTTGAAAATGTGTCTTTTGTTTGATATTACATAAGGTTTTGAGTGGCCTCTGCTATTTAATGGCCTATATAGATGAGATTAAGATTTAGACCAGTTAGTCTGATAGTATTATTGCTGTTAATTCTGCCAATCATGATGCATTGTCCCTATTATTTGATTGGGAAGGAGTTGATTTCTCTCTATTGAGGTAAAAAATGTTACCTTGGTACTGTGTCATACAGCATTCGAAATGATTTCTCTACTTTGATTAACTGTACTTATGGATGTCCTGTAAAAATCTTTCCTCTTCGATTCCCGATAGTTTTGGAGCCGGGCATGTGGCAAATAGTGTGAGTTTGACCTATAGGACACATGCCTATTGTTATAGCGAGATCATATTCTTTTATTTATATCATATAAGTAGGTTTTGATAAGAGGAGTGCAATATGTGCAGGAAACGGTTGGCTACTTTTTTTGCCTGGAGGACCGAGCTTTACTTTGCAGAAGATGTGATGTCGCCATACACACAGTGAATTCCTTGGTTTCAGCGCATCAGAGGTTCTTACTCACTGGAGTTAAAGTAGGCCTTGAGGCTGCTGAACCTGGTGGTTCATCATCATCCTCGGGAAAAATGCAGTCTTATTCTAATGATAAAACCTCAGGACCAGAACATTGTTCTCTTCCAAAAACGATGACCGCTCCAGTATCATTAACTGATCAATACAATAGAATTTTGCCTGTCCAAGCTAGTGTTGATGGGGAATTTACATCATCAAAACTGCCTTTTACCGGAGGTTCTGCAACTGGAAGTATTTCACAATGGCCACTTGATGAATTTCTTGGACTTGGTGATTACAATCAGAGTTATAATTTCATGGATAATAGCTCGTCTAAGGTATGATTTAGAATCTTGTATTGCTTCATGCTAATAGCCTTATTATGTAGAAGGGAGCTGGTACTTTTGTTCATTCAACGCATCAGTGGGCAAAGATAATATCTCGTCTCTTGTCTTGGAAAGCCACAGTATAGTTGAATCTCTCTCTCTCTCTCTCTCTCTCTGTTTTTTGTGTGTGTTTAGCTTTCTGGGCTGCCTGGCTGTTCGTCTTTGATGGTCCTGGGGGTCTGTGCTCAATTTTGTGCAATTAGCTTATGAGTGTTTTCAGTTGGAAAAGGAATTATGCTGTTTCATCCTTTTTACTAACGGGTTTTTTGTTGAAACTTCCTCGAAGTGCTTTTCAGCTTTGGCTGTTTTGAAGTGTTTGGAAATGTTGCTTCTGTTTTAATTCTCTAGAGCAGGGCAGAGAAATAAAAAACTAAGAGGCAACTCTCATGTAACTTCAAAAGCTTTTTGATACTTTCCACTGTTATTTTAAACACCCTCAACTTTCAGTAGATTTCCTTTGCAACTTTTTTCAGAAACTCTTTTATTTCTCCAAAAGCAAAGCTCTTATAAACACACTTTAAATGTCCTTTTGCGTTAAGTTCTAAGTAACTTGCTAAATCCTCTCAAAATTATCTTCCCTCTTATCGAGTTTTTAGCCACAGGTGAATTGAGTACCAGCACTAATGAGCCTCGGGTTTTTTCTTATATCTTCTTTTCACTAATATTTGTCATTGTTAGCTTATCTGCCGCACTATGATTGTTTCATTGGATACCTTATGGCAACACTCTAACTTTGCCTTTTGAAAAAATGTTGTCAGGCGGATAGTGGGAAGCTTGAAGGTTCGGATTGCTCCCCAATCCTCCAAGCTGCTGATGGAGAAGTAGAGGGCGACGAGTGTATGGGAGAGATGCCAGATTCATTTTGGGCAGTGCCAGAGATTCCATCTCCACCCACAGCCTCCGGGCTTTACTGGCCTAAAAACTCTCAGAATCTACCGGAAGCTGCTGTCTTTGTGCCCGATGTTAGTTCATTGCCCTTGCGGAACTTCCACCACCGTCCCTCAAATGGTAATAGCTCTAAGCGAAGAAGGCAGTTTTGATTAATCCTTTGAAGTTTTCCTTAATTCTGCCAAAAACTCTTTAAATGTTTGTTATACTAGCTCTCTAGGGTTAAGGATAAGGTGTTGTTATACGTTGAAGAGGCATCTCGCTATTGCTAGAGCTCGGTTTGTCAGTACACTAAGTGTTGGTCTCTTGGTTGCTTTCATATGTAAGTAGATGATTTGTTTACCTTTGGTAATATCCCTAGTTGTCAAAACTAGGAAGATAGCGGCATGTTTGGTGCTCAATGCTTATCAGTTATCAAATGTTGCTCTAGCCAAGTGACTTGTGGCCCAATGGCATAAGTCTCCCACATGATGTGGAATGTCAGAACTTCGAGCCCTAATGGACTCCTGATATCCGTGTGTCTGTATTAAAAAAAAAATTGATTGTTTATTTTAAGCGCGTAATTTGATTTAAATGAGAAATGCGCCTTTTTGCATAAATATCTAGCTATGATTGATCTGGTTGGTTGAGAGGTTGTGAAGAGCAGAGCGAACTGAGGAATCCCTTGGATTTGATGTAAAATGGATATTATCTTATTTTTTAGCAGCGGTTTTTGTATGAATTTGATTTAAAATGAGCATTCTTTGCCAAATATATTTAGGAGAATTTCTAGTACCAATAGCTACATTTTATTTTATAAAATCGCGCCGTTGTGTCCCCAACAAGTGAGCTTTTATAATTACGTCTCTAATAGATAAAATCGTACCATCATTTTTGAAGAATCTAAAATTGAAATCAGAATCAGATTTAAGATAAAAAAGACATTAAAATTTTAAAATAATAGAAAAAATGGAAAACAAATATAAAACAATAGATTTAGAACGAAATTTGTTTGCATTATCTATATTTAAATTTCCGAGCATATTTAATACCGAGTAATCCCCACAATGAATAACTTTACTATATCAAGTGATTCAAATATTTAAATAAATTTGTAAGTTTCTTATTATTAATATCTGCATTCTATTGCAAATATTGTAGATTCGAAGAAAAGTCAGTAGTCATCATATATTTGTTTTGTTTTGTTTTTGTTTTTGTTTTTTTTTTTTATTATAGAAATCAAAGTATTTATTAGAATCATTCCTCTTAAAATATTACAAAAGTTCATTTTGAACTTGATTATTTTTCAAAATTTTATTTTTACTTTTTTTTTTTATCATTAAAAGTTCATTATTCTCATTCTGATTTGTATAGTGAGTGATACACTCCACTTATTACTTAGGACATAAAAGTAAAATAACAATAAAAAGTTGAATATAATTTGATTAAATGGGTTGAGTCCACTAAGATGGACCACTAAAAAGAACATAGACTGATTTATTTCTAAACTCGAGCATTATCTCTGTGTAGATGCATTTTTGGAGTAAAAATTCATATCTTAATGATTTTTAAATAGGATTTCTCATCTAATTCCATACAATATCAGCAGCCATCTATGCTTTTCTCTAAATTATTTTTCTTTTGTCCAATAACATGATTTCTCTCTTTATATTTTTAATTTTTAATTTTTGTTTTTTTTCCTTATTATATTATATTATTGTGATGTAAAACAGCAAAAGCTATGTTTGGTTGTAAATTGCCAATTCATTTTTCAACTCCCAAAATGTAAACAGACTATACGCATTCCCCGATTCCACTCTCAAAACACATCCAAAAAGGTCTAAAATACCATCTCAATTTATTTTCTACTCATTCTCTAATGTAAAGTCCTCAAATTTTTTGCCCTCCTTATTCAACCTATAATATACATATATAAATAATTTTAAAATATCAATTTCACTCTATCAACTAATAAAAAATTATTGATGTGATATTTTATTTTCTTTCAAAATACAACTAAACAAATAATTTTTTTTCAAAATATTCTCTATTTACCACCCAAAATACAAATAAATAATCATCACATGATTCTCTAATCCTACTTTTTAAAAATTATTTTGCCAAGATAATTTGGCAAAATGCTCTAATTTACATTCAAACAAAGCCAAAGTGGTGCATGCGATTCGCGCGAAAATAAAAGAAAAGTCTCGCTGAAATATCTTTATTCCAAGTCTATCCCTCCTCCACGTCAGTCGTGACGTTGGATCTCGACACAGGTCTTCCTCTATATATATATATTGACTGTCCCGCGCTAGTTTTTCTTTGTAATAAGATATCCTCCCCTAGCAAAGTATCTGTATCTGCCTTTTGCTGTCCCTTCGCTTAGGATTAGTAGCTTCTACTTTCTAGCAAGCTTCACAAGAATGGCGAAAGCGCCCGAAGAAGAACACCCCGTCAATGCCTTCGGATGGGCTGCCAGGAACACTTCGGCATTCTTCCCCCCTTCCGTTTCTCCAAAAGGTATAATGCATTAATTCCTCGTTCGATCTTTTTGTTCTGCGGTTTTCTTGTTTGATTTTCTATCAGTATATATAGTCTTGAAATTATGCTAGCTATGCTATTTTGAGCTTAAATAAATATTTTGAATTTGTCTTTTTTCGGTTTGGTAAGAAGCTTTGGATTATTTGAAGGAGAAGATTTTGGGACTTCGGATTTCAAGAATGTTGGAATAGTGTTTTGCTCCAGTTAGTGTGGAAGTGTGCGGCTAATGTTGTTTTTCTTTCTGGGTTTCTGTCTTGGCCAGGATTTGAAGGGCGACTGGGGAAAAAGATGTGAAATTGAAGATTTAGTATTGTGGTGTGTGTCACTCGGACCTTCACAGCGCCAAGAATGAGACGGGCAGGGTTACCTACCCTATTCTTCCTGGGTATGTTACTTAATTTGTATCATTGCAACATAGGATTAATCTTAGTATTTTACGTTTTTGTTAACTGATAATGTTGTCACTACAAGAAAAATAGCATTTAGTGGCACAAACATAGTGACATTTTATAATTTAATGCCACACAAAAGTAATGTAGTGACAATTATAAAAAATGCCACTATAACATAATATTTAGTGGCATTTGATTAATGAATGACAAATAAAATGATGGCATTTCATTGAAAATGCCAATATAAATATATTTTAAAGGCATTTAACTAGTGCCACTAAACTTTTCCTAAAAATATCACACATAGTTATTTATATTGTCATTTGAAAAAAATATCATAAAATATTTAGTGACACTAACTTAGTGGCATTTTATAATGTAGTGACACGTAATAGTAATATAGTGATAGTTGTTAAAAATAATATTTTGTGGCATTTAATTAATAAATATTAAATAAAATAATGGCATTTGATTGAACATGCCAACATAAATGGGTTTTTAAGGCATTTAACTAGTGCCACCAATTATTACTAAAAATGCCACTTATATTTGGTTATAGTGTCATTTTGAAAAAAAAAATAAAAATACCACAAAATATTTAATAATATTAAATTAATGGCATTTTATGATGTAGTGACAAGAAACTTCCACATTTAATGGGCAGCACATAATGACAATGGTAACATTCCATTTTTTATCCTTTTTTGGCTTACTAGTACATAACAATTAATAATTCTGATTCTCTTTCCCTAAACTCAATCACCTATCATGGGAATATATATAATAAATTCTTCCAAGACTAATATATATATATATATATATATATTAGAAAGAGATCATCAAATTATTGGAGGGTTGATAAAAATGAAATTGGAGGGAAATCATAGCTTTTTATCTAGGGTTCTTGTAAATTTTAATCATACTCAAGTTTGGAGGCTTCAACTATATTTTGAAGGTACGAGTCTTCTCATTTGATAGCTATCTCTTTTTTATTATTTTTTATTTTGTTTTTATATCATTATGTGCCTTGGAAGAAAGAGTATGCAAAAGTAATATATATGTGTGTATATATATAGTTGTAAAAGTTGTGAATATATTGATGTAATGGTAGGAATACATGAATTAAGCTTACTGACATAGTTTTTCTTCCTTATCAAAATTTCATTTTTATTTTTTTTTTTCAATTTAGACATTTTCTTTACTTAGTTACTTTATTTTTCACTTTTTATATTTTATATATAAAATGATTAAATATGTTATTATATATAAATATTAATTAATAATAAGTTAATAATTATTATTTAATTATTTTTAAAATTAACCATTAACAATATTTATCAGTATGCATTCACAAAAGTATTTCCAACTTAATTAGAAGGCAAGGTTTTTCGCTGACATTGATAAAATAATTTTTGATTAATTTTGATTAGAATTTGACCTTTGCGAAAGCCTAAAAAACTGTTGCTTGATTAAAGCATAACATTGATGATATATTAATTTCTTGACACATGAATTGTTTATTTTATTATATATTTTTTTTCTTTTTAATCTTCTTCATCAAGAGCTTTTATGATATTTATTGATAGTATCACAATCTTTTAAGTGTTGTAAAATATTAATTTATTTCACACTTTACATAATTACGATTTTTATACAATAACGATTATTTGTTTATACTATTTTCCTACTTGTGCAGGTTTCAAATGATGTAGATTGTGCAAATTTCAAAGGATATCGATTCTCGCTTTTATGGATGATTCAAGTGCTTTTTGAAGATATATCAGACCTTGGATTCTCGCTTTTGTAGTTGATTTAGATGATTTCCTAGTATTCACTAAATTTTGAAGTACATTTGGATTCTAGTCTTCGAATAGAATAATTTATTTTTGTTAGGTTTAGTAAATTAGAACCATTGGGCATGTTATTGATTAGTGATGTTTTTGCGAAGTTATGCACATTTAATGATTTCATTTATTTTGAGATATTTCTTTTGCTTCATTGCTTTTTGCATTAATACACTAATTACTATTATTAATTATAAGAATAAAGATCATTATGTTATTTTATTTATTAAAAGAATTTAATTTTTACCCATTAAATAAGTAGATACTATTAGGGCTTGCAATGAATATTATAGGTTTAGAATGGCACTATAAAATGTCTATTTTTAAGATTTCTATGACACATTGAAATGTCAGAAAATAATTCCTCTGGGAAATTTCTAAGGTAACTAAATATAAATATTTTGACAAGTTAAAGTGTCACAAAAGTATTTTTTTCAATACAACAATTTATGAATATTATGACATTTCAAAGTGTCAACTAAATACATTTGTTATGGCATTTTCATATGCCACTAATCTACAATTTTGTGGCATGTTAACATGTCATTTTGTGGCATTTTAGCATATCATTTATTTCATTTTTTATGGCATGTTACTATGTCATGTAAAGAACTTTTTGTGGCATTTTAATACGTCATTTAAAGAAATTTTTTGTGGCATATTAGAATGTCACTTTAACAAAAAATTGTGACATTTTGATATGTCATTCAATGCACTTATTTTGATATTTTAATATATCATTTAATGCATTTCTTATTGCATTTTATTAATGCCACAATATACTTAAAATAATGACATTTATACCTTTAGCTACACCGCTATAAATAACACTTTTAAAAAATGTCATTAAATATAAATTTGTCACTATAACATTCTTTAAGTGACATTTTTTAATGCTACTAAATACGATTTTTCTTGTAATGTGTCTATAGTTGTGCAAACAATCATTTAGCTGTAATGTGATTTTTCACAAAAAGAATTGATTGATGCGGAAATGAGATTGCCTGAGTTGTCACAGAGGTAGGCAGCAAGTTGACAAAGGTTAAGGTTGGGGACAAGGTCGGCGTCGGATGCATGGCGGGATCGTGCTGGTCTTGCGAGAGCTGCGCCAATGATCTCGAGAATTACTGCCCCAAAATGATTCTTACATACAGAAGCAAATACTTTGATGGAACCCCGACCTACGGAGGTTATTCAGACATCATGGTTTGCGACAAGCATTTTGTCGTCCTCTGGCCGGACAATATGCCTCTTGATGCCGGTTGTCCTCTCCTCTGTGCTGGGATCACAACCTATAGCCCTCTAAAATACTTTGGACTTGACAAGCCAGGGACTCACTTGGGTTACATTGGCCTAGGAGGGCTCGGGCATGTAGCTGTGAAGTTCACCAAGGCTTTTGGGGCTAGGGTTACAGTGATAGGTACGGCCCCTAATAAGAAAGAGGAAGCCATTAAGCGTCTTGGTGTTGATTCATTTTTTGTTAGCCATGACCAAGATCAAATGCAGGTATCGATTTCAATTGGTGTTTCACAGTTTCTTCAAATAAACACTTGGATGTAAATCTCATACACTTGGCATTTAAATGCAAAAAAAAAAATAGTAATTGAGATAAATGATCTAATATAATTTGTAGCTACTTCTTTATGGAGAAAGAACTCATGTTAGTGACTATTTGCAGGCTGCAACAGCACCATGGATGGAATATTGGACATGGTCTCCACTCATCATCTGGTCCAGCCACTACTTAACCTCTTGAAGCCGAACGGGAAACTTACAATTCTTGGTGTAATTTCAAAACCTCTGGAACTACCTGTGTTTCCTTTGCTTTCAGGTAAATCATACATCACATTCATCAGACATCAAACATTTTATTGATGGATGGCCCCTGTTCATGTTCATTTTCATTCATGTGAATAATTACGATACACGCTTTTGGCTAATTGGTGTTGTGTAATAACAGGGAGGAAGATAGTTGCTGGGAGTTGTATAGGAGAGATGAAGGAAACACAAGAAATGATGGATTTTGCTGCAAAACACAACATTACAGCAGATGTTGAGGTAATTCCAATGAGTTATATAAACACAGCCATGGAGCGGCTTGAGAAAGCCGATGTCAAATATTGATTTGTCATCGACGTAGCTGGAACTTTGAAAGAGGAATAAATTAATCATACCCAGAGGCCTTTGATCAAGTATCAATCCATCATTTGCCTTCTCTTTGGATACTGTTGAAATCTCTGCTGTACTTGGAGATTTTAAAATATGAAATTTACGTTTTATGCTTTTAGCCTGAAATGTATCCATGTTTATTAATAATGTTTCTTTTTTATATATAAGAATAAGCCTTTATGCATGATCTCATATTATTTTAGCAAGAATAAGGTTGTCTATGTTAATCTTGTGATTTATGTACACTGGGCTTAAGCTACCATCCAAGTATGCATCCAAATGGTTTTGAATCGTTATATTATATATGATGATCATAAATATTCATGAAATAAGAACTTTTATATGATATCAAGAATTGCATACTACTGAAAGGTATTTCTTTTTTCATGTCAACTACAAAATGTTGCAAGAGAATAATTTGATGATCTCAGCTTTTCCAAAAGAACCTTCAAACTCTGTGGCTTTTTGTGGATGTGAATTGGGGCATTCTCTCAAAATTTTTTAGAAGAATTAATTCTAAAAAAAATTGGAAAGTGGGGTTGGGAAATACGATTGTTGTTTTTTTATATTTTGGGTGGTATGTAGAGAATGAATTGAGAGAAGATGATTTGTTTGTTTGTATTTTGAGAGAGGATAAAATGTGACATTAATGACTTTTTTTATTGAATTTGTGGGATGAAATTAGTATTTTAAAATTATTTATATATGTGCATATATAGATTGTATGAGTGGTAGTATGTATATATATTTGTAATAATGAGATAATTGATTGGAACTTTGGAGAATGTGTTGAGAGTGTGAATAATAGGAATTTTTTGGGAATAAATTTTATATTTTGAGAGTGGAATTAGAGAATGTGTAGTATTTGTTTGTTTAAGTTTTGGGAGTTGAAAAATAAATTGGGAATTTTTAAACAAACAAGCCTTGTGTTCTTGGGAAAGAACTAAATAATAATCCAATTAGGGTTGTAAATGGATATTCGAAAATTCGTTTAGCATTTGCATTTGTATTCATTTATACAAAATTTATTCGCATCCGTTTAAAGCGAATATTATTCATATTCAATTAGTAGGTATCCGATTATAAACGGATACATATATGGTAAAAGTGTATTTGATCCGTTTAATATCTGATCCGAATATATATTCATTAAATAATATATTATTTATATTTTTCAATAAATATCTATAATTCTTATATGTATATAACTGAAGAATTGGGAAGAAAAAAGAATAAATTTAAAAAATTATTGTAATATAGAGAAAAAATTGAAGAATAAAATTAATCAACATAATTATTGTTGGTTGACTTTATAATTAATACACTTAAATGTCATTATTAATATTAATTAGTACTAATAATCAATTATAAAGTCAATTATTAATTAAAAATTATACTATTTGTTTGATTGCTTTCTTTTTAATGAAATTGTATAGTTTCTTGTATTAATTAAAATATGTATTTGTTATAAATTCATAAATTCATATATTTGGATATTCTTAAATAGATATCTAAATAATTATCACCAAATACAAATATCAAAAAAATAATTTAAATACGGATAAATTTATTCAAATATGAATGCATATGAATAATTATAATCGAATACAAATATATTCGAATACGACCAATATCCGACGGATACGAATTCGAATATCATTTTTAAATATCCATCAAATTCGTATTCATATTCGAATATTCAAAAAGTTAAATGAATACGAATATGAAAATAGTGTATTCGATCCATT
Organism: Jacaranda mimosifolia; assembly: GCA_018894105.1. Lineage (NCBI taxonomy): Eukaryota > Viridiplantae > Streptophyta > Magnoliopsida > Lamiales > Bignoniaceae > Jacaranda > Jacaranda mimosifolia. The sequence goes on along the minus strand of CM032118.1, from coordinate 4,072,892 downwards.
TAATATCTATTTACACCCCTAAATCCAACTAGATCAAGCATCGTTTATACTTTCTGCTTTCGACCCGGGGGATACTAGACAACAAAATCAAGGTAGAACGGGAAAAGGAGGCAACTACAAAGTCAAAGTCTTCTCCAAGGAGTACAAAACATCCACTTCTGCTGCTAAGAAACATATGAGAAACTCAAACTCTGTCCTATAACTCTGAATTGCAAGTATGATTCTCTTTCAAGTAAAACATGTCTTATTCCTAGTTCTCTTGCTAATTGGAAGCATGATGCTGCCAGTCCTGGGAAGTCTTTCCGAACTTGAAGCCTCTAAGATCAAGTGCATTGGCAGAGAGAGGAAAGCTCTTCTAAAGTTCAAAGAAGACCTAGTTGATGCTAGTGGTGTGCTCTCATCCTGGGGAACCAGACAAGAATGCTGCAAATGGAGGGGAGTCCACTGTGATAATGAAAGTAATCATGTCATCGCTCTGGATTTCAGGGACCTGGCGCCAGGTTCATGGAGACTCATGCTCAATGGTAAGATTAGCCCTTCATTGCTCGAATTGCAGCACTTAAATTATCTGGACCTCAGCTCTATTAATTTCCCTATGACCAATATCCCAGAATTCGTCGGTCATTTGAGCAGATTAAGATACCTGAATCTTTCTGGTGCTAATTTTGTGGGAGCTATTCCACAACAGCTAGGTAATCTTTCCAAGTTGGAAAATCTTGATCTTTGTGGTTTTAGTACTTTGTATAGCACAAATCTTGATTGGGTTTCTAGGCTTCATTCTCTTAAGTATTTGGATTTGAGTTTTGTCAACCTTAGCCTTGCAACCAACTGGTTTCCAGCACTAACAAAAGCAAGTAGGCTGCAAGAATTATACTTGACCTGGTGTGAGCTCCCTGAAATCCCCCCCAGCTCACGGCCCACGAGCAATATTTCATCTCTCTCCATTCTTGATCTTTCAGGAAATAATCCATCGTCTCATTCCATATATTCTTGGATGTCTAACATGGGCAGTACCATTAGTTATATTGATCTCTCTTCCAACAATTTGCAAGGTTCTATTCCTGATGTTTTTGGAACAATGGCATACCTCTCATATCTCTCCATGTCTTTTAATAAAGTTGAAGGTGGAATTCTTTGGGAACTTGAGCTTAGAAACATTAAGCTTGGCTGGTAATAATTTACATGGGGAGCTTCCTGAGGTAATGGATAACTTGTCTAAGGATACTGGGAACATATTGAAGTACCTGGACATATCAGGAAACAGATTGAACGGATCAATTCCTGACAGTATCACAAGATTTTCATCTCTGATAGAATTGAGGCTTGAAGGTAATGAAATAAAAGGACCTCTTCCTGGAGCCATTGGGAATCTCCTCAACCTTAGTGTTCTGGATTTGTCTGAAAATCAACTCAATGGGACCTTAACAGAAAGTATAGGAAGCCTGTCCAAGCTGAAGATTTTGGATCTTGGGTCGAATAACTTTGAAGGCATAGTCTCTGAAGCACATCTGTTTAATCTTTCTATGTTGCAGGAGCTGGGCTTATCTTTTAACTCATTTGAATTGAAAATCACTCCTGGTTTTGTTCCTTCTTTTCAACTGGATGTTGTACGGCTGGCAAATTGCAAACAAGGGCCACAATTTCCAGAATGGCTTCTAACTCAACATAACTTTTCATACATTGATATCTCTAGTACTGAAATTTCAGACACCATTCCTGACTGGTTTTGGGACCTGTCTCCTGCAGTTGTATACTTAAACTTTTCATACAACCGGATTTATGGTGTTCTACCTGATTTATCTTCAAAATTTTCAGGTTCTCCTGCAGTGGACTTGAGCTCTAACAAATTGGAAGGTAAATTGCCACCTTTACCTCCCAGTATTCTTACATTGAATCTTTTCCAGAACAGGCTCTCAGGATCACTTGAGTCATTATGCAATGCAGAAGAGTTGACTTATCTTGATCTCTCAGATAACCAGCTATCTGGGCAGTTACCTGATTGTTTCCATCATATAGGATCATCATATATAGTACTGAATCTGGCAAATAATAACTTGTCGGGAAGTATATTTACAGTGGGCTCGGTCTGTGGTCTATCGTCACTGAACTTACGAAACAACAGTTTTGTGGGAGGAATTTCTCAATCATTTGTGAACTGCATGGATTTGCAGGTGATTGATCTCGGAGAAAATAAGTCGTCTGGTAATATACCAGCCTGGATCAGAGATAAATGGCCAAAACTGGTTGTTCTAGGCCTAAGATCCAATCAGTTCTATGGTGAAGTGCCTTTAAGCATATGCCATATGGCACATCTTCAAATACTTGATCTCTCTCTCAACAAGATAAACGGAACCATACCAAAATGCTTCAACAATCTTACTGCTATGGTTCAGGAAGGAAGGTCCAATACCAACTGTTGTCGTCCCACATCCTTTATATTTCTCTAACAGCACAGGTGTTGCCGTGGGCCATGACGACAGCGCCCTTATAATGTGGAAAGGAGAAGAATCCAAGTACAGAAATACTCTTGGCCTGGTGAAAACTATTGATCTTTCAAGCAATAACTTGACCGGAGAAGTCCCAATTGAACTTACATATCTAGTAGGACTTCTTGGGTTGAATCTTTCAAGAAACTTTATCACTGGATCCATTCCTCCACTTGTTGGTCAACTGCATTTATTAAATTTTCTTGACTTGTCCAGGAATAAGCTCTCTGGGCCTATTCCTACCAGCCTTTCTCAATTGACTCATCTAGGGGTCCTGGATTTGTCATACAATGACTTATCGGGAAGAATTCCATTGAGCACACAGCTACAGACCTTCAATGTTTCAGCATACATAGGTAATCCAGGACTCTGTGGCCCACCAGTGACAAAAAATTGCCCAGGAGATGAAGTGGCTCTGAATCCAAAGGTAACTGCAACTGATAATGAAGAGGATAATTTGGTAACTTCAGGATTTTACATCAGCTTGGCCATCTGTTTTCTAGTCGGTTTTTTGGGCATCTGTGGTTCTTTGTTGCTCAAGAACTCACAGAGGCACAGATTATTTAAGGTGTATAGTGTTCATGATTGGCTATACTAAGCATTAGCCATGGGCCAGGATAAGGGCTGCCTATAAAAAGTTATATTTCTAATGTCTTCAGAATACTAGCTTATTTTAGAGACAGAGTGTCTATATCAGCATAGAATATTCGTTTATGTACCGGTTTCATTTGTACTTAGCCACATTCTCAGCCAGTCTACCACTGTTCTGGCATAAACAATAGCTCTGACCTTCATTTTTCGCTTGCTTTGTCATTTTATGTATGAAGCCTCAAAACGTGCTGCTCTTGGGACAACTCAGGAATATTGGCCAAAAAATAAGTTCATTATTTCAAACAAGGAATATATGGATACTTGCCAACCTAAGTACATGTAAATTTTCTAAGACACAGGTAGTTGTGATAAGTTTGTATCCAAGAGAGTACATAAGATTACTTATAAATGAATTCTACAACAACTATCATCCTTAAGTTATGGTATTTTGAGCATCATAGTATTGCTTGTGGATGGAGTCTATTCACACTTCCTAGTCCTTATCAACTTTTTTCATTTTTCTAACATTTAAATGGGGTCATATTACACATAAACTGGAGCATTGTATATCCATTTTCATTTGCCTGTTGAGAAATCTTTTGAATGGGGTTGATCTACCCACACAACAAACATGGGGTTGCCCCTGCAACAATGCTGCAAGCGTCACTCAAATGGCTAGGCAACTGTCGCCTAGTCTATTTTTCTTTTGACAAAGTCTACAGAAGGTAGATAATGAGGAAAACGAAAGAAATACGAAAAAGATGTCCAGTATTCATGATACAAAGACAGTGTGTAAATTTTTATTTTGTTGAGTTTTTGCCTATTTAAATTACTTTCAGGTAGTGGCTCTAATGTTGATCTATTTATTTCTGGAACAGGAGACTATCATTCTGTCGACAGAGAAAAACCAAAAAAACAAAAAGAAAATGAAAAATAAAGTAAGCAAATGATAAAAGAAAAGAAAAGAAAAGAAAACCTACTCTGCAAGATAATGTGAATGCTATTGCTAATATTCCTTCTTATAGTTTTTCCTTAGAACAATTGGATTTACAAGGAAGGAATTAGGTGTTTAACGCCATCAAAGTGTTTAGTCATGGAAAGTTCTCAACCAAAGGAATAGCCCGAGTGCACAAGAAATTAGAGGCACCATTGCTCTACTCTATCTGGGGGAAGTTCAATAAATTTGATTAGTCAGAAAGAAGAAGGAGAACCTGAGTATTGTCCCACATCCTTTACTCTTTCCTTTCTTTTTCCTTGGGCAAAACGGATATATGCACAATATGCAGCATCAACTAGCTTTTAACTTCATGGGTAAGATGCTGGAAGATCATGTAGATGATTAATTTTGTGAATTATGCAAGCCGGCCATGGAGCACTTGCTGTTATGTACGCCAACTTTGGAGTATTAATTGCTGAAGAATGATTGCCAAAATGCTGCCCATGGATATGTTGATGACATTGACAGCATCGTTGTTAAGCTGAAATAAAGGGGAAAAGAATGAAAAGATTGTAGGGAAGTGGGTCAATAAGCTAAAGATGATGACTAACCCATCGAAATCCTTCTTTCTCTTGGAGTGCAGCACCTATAATACTCTCTCCAAGATTAGCTATCTGGGAAGCAATCACGCATATGATGGCTTCAGGTACATATATCTGTATAGACATAATTCTTCATCAGCACAACATAGCATGCAAGTGGAATGGCTCATTTAATAACAATTCTGCAAGACCAAACCTTGCTCTTTTTAGCCTATCAGTTTTTCCTAACTGGCTGTCACAACCATAAATTGCATGTCGTTGGTATATTTTGATGACATGATCAGCAGATGGTCACCCCGGGCAAGCTCTCTTAAGTGGAAAATCTAATTTATAATTTCACCAATTTTTTTAAATTCATCATATTTATTTCATCCGATGGAATTTAGAAAGTAAAAATTCAAGCAACTTGTAGTGACTGATAAATCAATTTTCCAGTAAGAACTCTTGAAAGGAATGTAACAAGTAAATAATTTTACCTGACCCGTAAGACAACCAACAGAAGCAAGAAGAATTGAAGCCAGAAGTCCAGCAAAAGTTCCCTCAATGCTAACGGCCCCTTCGGTCCCCGTTGGGACTATCTTGAATGTTGTGACTAGATAACTACAATAAGAAACCATTTCTTTTTAATTAACTATGATAGTAAAGCTCAATTAACCATCCACCAGATAAGACAGAATAAATTAATAATGTAATTCCCATCTGAGTTCTTTTTCTCATTTGCATGTTGCATTCAGGTTAAACCAGGATGTTAAATGTTCAAGAGTCAGGTTGGTAGGATGAACAGCTGAAATAGTATCATTATACCACCAACAGCTAATTTCCCATATGGAAGCTTATCTTTTCTATATTAACTTATTCTTTTCTTTAACTCACTTATCTTTTTTAGTGCTTGCGACTTAATTTTTCAAAGAAATAGCCAGAATGGAATTGAGGCAGACTAGGAGCTAACTTAAGAACAAGAGTAGTACTGACGTTGTTTTGCCATATGCCTTCCCTATCTCACTTGAGACGGTATCACTCAGTTTAGTACAGAAACTGGCAACAAACCCAAGCTCCCATAGGCGACTAAATGCCTCTCCACCAATACCATAGATTGAGAGAAGGGCACAAACACAACCTGCAGCACTTGATCCAATCACACTTCCTGGTCCTCTCCTTCCTTTCTTTTTCTCAGCAACCCCTTGAGCCTCCTTTTGAGCCATTTTCACTTTGGTTGCTGCTGTGCCCTGCAAATTATCAATTGATTACCTCCCATTTCTAACTAGAAAGGTAGCAACTTCTTCCATCAAAACCTTCAAACAATTTGACAGCTGTGTCGATCTTATAAATAAACAAGTGAAGCAAAGATGTGTTTTAAGTGCAAAAATCACATTCTTTAGCAAATGCCAGATAAATTGATGCTCTTACCATGAACACAACTCAGAAAATTATGAATGTGGACATAAAGCAGTCCCTTTTCTAATTCTACAGTGGAACTGCTATCTAGTTCACCTCTCCATTGTAAGAGCAAATTCAATAACCAAACAGACAAGCCAAAATCCGAGCTTTTTTTTCTTGCTTTCAAACTCAAACCTTAAACAGATAACGCATAGCCTTGCATCCCGAAAACCCATTATTTAATTCAAGACTCAAGTCAGAAACTCATGCACACACATACACATACATGGTTAAAAAAAGGGATGAAAAATTTGATCTTTGGCTCACAAAGACAAAGTATAAGGCCACGAGAAGGAACCCAGAAGAGCCAAAGGCGCGCCAAGTAAGGGTGCCGAGCAAGAAAGCTGAAGCAATGCCGGACAGAGATAAGCCAGAAACAAGAATTGGGGAGCCTAAAAGAAAGATCACGGCGTTGCTGAGGATGGCAGACTGCCACGTCCGAGGTGATGATTGGACCAGCTGAATGGCTTGTTGCAGGAAGCCCGGATCAAGATTAGTACTTGATGCTTGAATTTGGGTTGACATTCTTTTCTTGAAGATTCGGGTTTTGGGGTTTGAATTTGAAGGTAAGAAGAGGGTTTTTGATATGGAGTTTGGAAAATTGCAAAGAAAAGTTGAGGGCTTCGGTGTGAGAGTAATGGCAGTTGGGAGAAAAGCTGCTGCCATTTTTGTAGTTTGGTTTTGTTAGGGAAGAAAGGAAGCTCCAGGGAGAAGGGAATCTGGTCTCAACTGCGTAGGAAAGCACAATTAAAAAGTTCGGAAAATAAAAAGAAAAGGAGAAAAGGGGGAAATCAGAAATGAAACTAAAATTTGACTTTTTTAAATTTTCTCTAGATTCGAATTTTTGCATTATTTTAATTGTCGTGATTGATTAGAAAAAGAAATAAATCAATATTATTTTGAGATGTATAAAATGAAAATAAAATTAATACTATGATTCTCTATAATAATATAAAAATCAAGAAAAAGATGAAAAAATTATGAAAACTTAGGCCTTGTTTGGTTCGTTTCCGTAGCCCCTTTTTTTATTTTCTACTATTCCAAAAATAAAACAGATCATTTTTTACATACTTTCACTCAATATTATTGTTATTTTTATTTTTAGAACACATTTTTCAATAACCTATATATCTTATCCTAATAACCTATATATCTTCACTTTATTTTATTATTTATATTTCTCTTAACCTACAACCTCCTAAACCTAATATAATAATTACTTTTTCAATAATTTATCCAAATACAAATTCATTTTTAACACATTTTTATTAACTAACTTTTTAAATTTTAAAAATAATGGAAATGAAAATAAAACCAAATGGGGCCTTAGGCTTTGTTTGGTTACGTTTTCCCATAACAATATTATTTGGAGAAATATAATCTAAAATATCCCTATTTTCTATCTAAACCGTACATTCTCCAATATTATTATTCTGACATTAAAAAAATTCACTCAATTCTATTTTCAACCTAAAAGTCCAACAAAAAAATATTAATTTGATTGCTACAATAAAAAATATCTTTCCCAAAATATAAACAAATATATAAAAAAATAATTTTCACATTCTCTAATAATTTATTTTCCCAAAATATATAATAAACACATAATAAAATCAAACAAAAAACATAACTAAACATAACCTTAATTTTTGCCTTTTTTTTACATGAAATATTTATTAAGTCAATCATTTTAATATTATTGAGTAAAATGACAATAAATGAAGTAGTTGTAAATTTTAAACACATTTCATGATAATTATATTTATAATATTAATATTTTTTTAATTTTTACATATTGTTTTTTTTAAATTTAATATTCATTCATATGAATATCAAAAGTTTATGAGTGGTAACGTATTTCAGAAATTAGAATTTTTTTTCCCTTTAATTTAAAACACATTGAACCTATTTAGAAACATTATAAATTTGGTGGATTGAGATGTGGAGAATTTGTTCATATTGCTTTCTATTACATAAAATTTAGGGAATTTAAGAATATATTTAAAAGTCTTCTTCTACTAAACAATATTTTTTTAATATTTATTTACTTTTTAAGGTCAAAATTCACAAAATTTCATTTGAAAACCAAAAAGCGCACTTGAGCTCCTTTGACGACCGGCAAAGAAGAATAGCGACCTTAGTTCAAGCAAGAAACGAGGAATAAATCCACTGCTCATCCGCTTTCTGTTTTACTTCAGTCTCTTCCAGTGCAATTAATTTTAGCCAAAAAACACAGAAAAAGAGAGAAATCCACCAATGGCGATGGCGGTAAATCGTTCCACTTCTTCTTCGCTAATGCTAAATAAAACCTCTTCTTCCAAGAAAGCCCCGTTTCTGGGATTCTTCGTCGCCGCCTCATCCAAACCGTCCATTCAAGTTAATCGGAAGTTCAAGATTTGTTGCCAAGAAAGAGCCGCCCTTGTACCGGTCGAACAGCAGTGGATGTTCGACTATATCACTGTCCCTGTAAGATATTCCCCTACATTTTCTTTTTCTTTTTCCTTTTTCTTATCATTTGCTCATACAGAACTAGTTTCTTCTGGGTGAAATTTAGTTTTACTATTGCATTTTTCATCTTCTTTTTGTTGGATAGGATAATGCAGGCAGATTTATTTAAGCTGAATGCTTAGAATTATTTAATGCAGTAGTAAAGTACTAATTCTTTGCTTGAGCTTAGTTTGTTTGTAGTGGTGCATGTCCTATGTGTATTAATGTTTGTACTTAGTGCGGCTAACTTTTATCCCTATGGACATCTGTTAAGAGTACTTCGTAGAGTTGATACCTTCCGCCAAACTTGTTACCAAATTTCTGGTACAGTGGAATCAGTGACTGGCTATTAAAAGTGTAGCTCACAGCCAAGCTGCCAAACTAGTCAAGATTTAATTGCTTCAAGACTTCTGGAAATTGTCTTGTTTCAGTGATGTTTGCTGTCAGTGTAGTTGCGGATATAATGAGGAATTTAGCCATGTTTTAACTTTATTCGCTTGGGAAGGAAATGGATATGGGCTTACTTTTTAAATCCCTTATTCTAATTGACTACATTAAAATGTAGTTGTGCTGAAGACTTCGGGATGGCAGACATGTGTTGAACAGTTAAGAAGAATGCCTTACTATGCTACACCTAGAATGAATGAACTGAGGAATTTACTTCACGATGAGGAGAAAACGAATTAATCCACTCCTAATGGAGTTTTACTGAACGGTAATAAAGTTAAGATCTGTCAAATTGTATGAGATGGAGTATGAACAATGTTAAATACATATGTTACCTTTTTGGAGTAGGTGGGATCTAGTGGAACTTTGGATCCATGGCAATGATATATTATGACAAATGATTGAAGAGAAAACAGAAACCTTCTGTCCGCCGTAGTATAAGCCTGTTTTGGGCTTGACATATCGTTAAAGCTCTTTCTGATGAAAAAAAATACACCTACGAACTATAGGATATATCTTCGGAAAACTGAGCACGAAGGTCTTTTTGCATGTTATGTTAAATTGCAATAGGTGGGAGGAATTACTTCTTATGTATGCTCTGTCCAATTTGGCAGCAGCTCAAAAATTTTGTGGATGCCTTTTTAAAACAAGGCCAGATGGTGTCAGTTGCAAATTTCGACTTTAGGTTGGCAACAATCCGAAATGGGATCTTTAATTAGCTAAGTCTTTGCTGAAAAAAAACTTTGTTTCACATTTCATTTCAAATTTCATTGTGTGATATCGTATTGTTTTGCTGTCAATGATTTTTTCTTGTAAAAATTGCTGAAGGACTGAGTTTCTGACACACAGTTTGATGACCGTGTTTGACAATTCTTGTACTTTTTTCTTCGGTTAGAACCTTTAATTGCATGCACAGATGTATGTTGCTTTTCTGTTGTATTATCATGTTAGATCTTGAATATCAGTCGCATTTTTTTTCCTATTTTAGGATATTTGGAATAAGACATGGTACCCCAAAGCTGCAGATCATGTTAACACAGACAAGCCTTGGTTTGTAGTGGATGCAACTGACAAGATTCTAGGAAAATTGGCTTCCACTATAGCCATTCATATCAGGGGAAAGAATCTGGCCACATACACTCCTAGTGTTGATATGGGAGCATTTGTTATAGTGGTATGTTGATTTCTAAGTAGCGCCCTTTTCCTTCCTATCATACTTATGCGCTATTATGATTGGTGGAAAAATCTTATCTCATGTTGTCTGTTTCCATCAGAAATGAATCGGTTTAATGTGTCATAAAGACCGTGTTTATTCTTAAAAAGGTCAACGCAGAGAAGGTTGCAGTATCCGGAAAGAAAAGGACACAGAAACTCTACAGGAGGCACTCTGGAAGACCAGGTGGAATGAAAGTGGAAACTTTTGATCAGCTTCAGAAGAGAATTCCAGAAAGAATCATTGAGCATGCTATTCATGGGATGCTTCCAAAAGGGCGAGTAAGTCTCTTCTTCTTCTGAAACTGGATAACTAGCTATTACATTATCGTACAAAACAATGAAAAAACATACACCATTTTCTCTTTTTCCCTGGTTTTCTTGCAGCTTGGGGGGGTCATTTTTTAACCATCTTAAGGTGTACACTGGTCCAGACCATCCTCACAAAGCTCAGAAACCCACAGAGTTGCCCATGAGGGACAAGAGGATACAAAAGCAGTCATAGGTATTGCTCAAATTTTGCTTGAGGATAAAAGTCGGACGCCACGGCTGTCTATACTGTTCCTGAGTGTATCATGTTCACATATTTCTTGAATATTGAATTCACTATTTTCTAAAGCATTTAATCACAATTAAAAGGTATGTTTATAGCTCCTTACTTGTTGTTAGCATAAGTGTTTAATAACAAAAAAGTCATCAGACTTCTGACGTGCTTGTGTATAAATAAAAAAAGAAATAGCAGTTTAATTTCGAAGCTTTTTCCTTTTTTTTGCCAAACCCTTTTGAAGAGGGTAAAAAATAAATTATATCTTTGATTTTCCACTAGTTACAAGAATCCCATAGAGCGATTCATTCCAAGTATCAGGCACCCCAGCAAGGCACCAATGGCTGCAATCATTCCCCTTCTGCCCTCCGATCCCATAAACCGATGGATGCCCATCTTTTCTCAACTGTGACAGTGTTGTCACGTCCAGCAACCCCACCGCCGTCGTCATGTTACTCAGCACCGCCTTCACCACCGCCACTACAGGCTGCGCTCCTCCTGGATACACCGACCCGCTGATTGGTTGGGTTTCTCCATTGCATGTTGCTGCCTTTGATGCATTCCACTCTGCTCCACTGTAGAAGCACAAGTACTGGGAAAATCACTCGACAGATGGTGCAATTTTAATTATTTTAAATTATTGTAGCACAAGCACAAGCACAAGTACAGTTGAGTAGCTTAATCTTTTTGTATATTTTTTAAATCTTTTAATTAATCGAGTCGAGCTTTAAATTTTATCAAACAAAAGAAGGCACTTATGTTTGATTTTTTATATTTCAAATCAAGCAAAGGAGTTAAGGGGAAAATTTTGATGTACGTACGGTTTCGTAGAGTGATTTATCTGTCAATTTTGATTAATATATTCAAAATAGTTACGTAATTATGAAATAATGTCTCAATTGTTCATATTCAAGGTGGTGTTTGATTTGAAAGATGAACCTAACTTGAGCAGTTCTAGCAGGATTTTACTTTTGAACAAAAAATTCGTTTTCGATTTATTTCATGATCGAAATATGGGAGGATGCATATTATCAAATATTTTGATTTATCTTTCAATGACAGCTATCTATAACTGGATTCATGATGCCTACAAGTTGGTGTGAAAGATTTGGACATGATGCAGTTGTTAAAAATGATCATTTATAACATCTTAGGGCCCGTTTGATTTCATTTTTAACACTCATTTTCATTTTTTATCAAAATAAAAAATGAAAGTTATCACTATTTATATAATTTTCTCAAACATTTTTATTTTCAAAACATTCTTTTATATATTCTCTATCCATTTGCACCTTATTTCAACCCTTATTACTACCTGTATCTACTTTTTTATCTTCCTAACACTTCTCAACTATCATTCACTATAGAAATATTATTTTATATTATTTTTCAAATAAATACATATCACATCATTAATTCAAATTCAAATAATTTCTTCCTTTTTAATACAAAAAACTCAACATCCAAATACAATTTATTTTCACACATATATAAACCTATAATTTTAAACAACTCATCCAAATACAACTCATTTTTAAAAATATTTTTTCTAACTAACTTTTCACTATGCATTTTCACTAGAAAATAAAAATGGCCTCAGAAAATGAAACCAAACGGGCCATTAGGGTCCGTTTGTTTTTGTTTTCTGGATCCATTTTCATTTTTTGCTGAAAATAAAAATATAGAGTTATCAACTTCTCCCCCATTGTCAGAGACATTTTTATTCTCAAAATATTTTTTCAGACAAACTCTTACACTCTTTCTTCATTTTCACTTTTCATCACTTTGTATTTTCTCATACTGACATTTGTACGACTTTTAATATAAAAACACTACATTTTTCAAATACAACTCATTTTCAAACCTATATAATCATTACATTTTAAACAAAACATTCAAACAATATTTCATTTTCAAAAATACTTTTATAACTAACTTTTCACTATTTCTTTTCACCAGAAAATAAAAATGCCTTTAGAAAATAAATCCAACCAGTCTATTAGTGATCTTCTTTGAGTCAATAAACATGTGATCTTCAACCAAAAAAGAAAAGTAGTGTAATAATGGTGTGTGTCTAATATAATATGCTACTGCTACTCATATAGCCAAAGAATTAAACCTTACTTGTAATGAGCAGGAGAGATGCCCTGAAAGAAAACCTTAGTTTTGGAAGGATTTATGTTAAAATCCACCCACTTGGACCAGGTTTTTAATCCCTCACTGAATGCAGTCAATCTATCCATGTCTGGATAGAGTTTATCACCTTGTTGGATGTAATCCCATCTGAGATAATCCAAAATCTCATCAAGGCTCATGGGAAAATTCTATGTTTATAATTATAGGGCTAAATTAAAATCAACTGAAAATTTTTCTTACGGTTTTTGATTTCCCTTATGAAGCCACCAATGCCATGTATTGAATATAAGCATGTCGTATCCTTTCCATGAGTTGCCATATTGGATTGAGTCAAGCATCAGAATTCTGCGGTTTCTTTTAATTATCAAGTCGACCAGAAATGCATTTCGAGACAACATCAGTGAGATGTTATAATCCTGCAATTGTTACTCAACTAAAGTTTATGTCGTGCATGTAATATTAACACTTAGATTGATAGTGTTTTGGTGAGTTTATAAGGAGTTTTTAATTTACTTTTAAAATATTAACAATGAAACTCCTCCGATTTTAAATATGTTTATTATGAGATTGTCATTATTAATATTTTATAAGTTTTAAAATCTTTCGTTATTTATTAAATAAATTACTTATTTTTAAAATAAAATTTATTATCTATAACTCCAAAACACATTTTTAAATAAGAGGTAGGAATTTGTAAGATCTTTTAAATAAAAAGGGTGTTGGAAAACTTATAAATTTCTCAAAATATATTGTAAGATGTCCAAAAATATTTATTAAATGTCTTAAAAGCACTTGAAGTACATATTTGTAAATAAGATGTAGTATCTTATAGGTTCAAAAAATTAATATTTTATAAATGTAAGAACTTATAAAGATTTTAAATAAATTTAGCTAAAAACCTGTATTTTATTATGGCTAGAATATCTATGCATGGCTCTAGTGGTTGTTTTATTCCTTAAAGTAACTTGAGATTCAATCAATACATATACAACAAGTTTATTTAAGAAGGTTTTTGGTTAAGTTTATTTAAATAATTGTATCAATTTGATCTTAATATTTTATTTAAAGAATTTATAAGTTCTTTTCTTACAAAACGTGCTAAGCATTTTTTAACATGTTACATATAATATCTCAATCATCTTATAACAAACTTCTAAGATATTATAAGCTCAACCATACACCATTTAAATATGTTATTGGTAGAGTGCACGCCAAGAAATTAAAGAAGATGTCGTCGAATTAGGAACCAAACCGGCATATAAAATGTAGAGAGGTTTCCAGTCTTTGTCAAGGTAAAGTTTGATTGAGGCACTGCAGCATGCAGCATGCATGTAAGAGATTGCCACTGGTTGAGGCTTAGAGAGTCCCCCACAAACATTATTTTCCTCCCTTGAAACCTTCTCAAGAAATCCAGCCCACTAAATCTGCACATTAATTACGCTCTTATTCAACTCAAGTATGGCAAAAATTTTGAAATCTTGGCTTATATATAACTAGAAAACATGATAAAATACAACATAAATTGATGATTTTTTTTTTTTTTTTTTGGTGGAGACATAGTAACATTAGTATAGTACTATTATTATATATACCTGGGCAGTTCGCATCCAATTGGCTTCCATCTATACCGGAAATAGAGCTTATCGAGCCTCCCGTTTCCAAGACAATCAAATTCTTTTTCAATAAATGAACACATTGAAGCATTATATAAAGGATATGTATTGTCATATATCCAACTTCCATGGAAGAAATCACATCCTGCATCAATGGACGACGACGGGCGAAACCATAAAATTAATAATGAAAAAATGTAAAACAATGTGGAGAAGTTGAAGAATGTATGCCCCATTTCTTAGCCAAGGGAAATGAGGAGGAAAGTGAAAGACTTATGAAGGACAAGGAAGGAAAAAGATGTTATATAGGGAAAAGGGGTTGTAATTGGTTGGTTAGTGTTGTGGATATTTGTTGTCTTAGAGGGAAAGACAATTTTCCCATGGCCAACTTGCCAAAGGGAAAAACACATTTCCTCATCATTGCCTCATTGGTTGATTCATATGATTACTTGGGTTTTGATTTCTCATGTTGCATAATCCTTCTACGAAAAGCGTTGCATATTTTATATCTTTTATTAATTCATCATTGATTATAGATCATCATTGCACTAGTTCTTGCTTCCTTCTCAATGTATATGTATGGTATCACATTATAATTTTTAAGATTTTGCCTATTATATATGTAAATCAAATTCTACCTAGTGGTGTGACATGATCATGATTATTTAACGTTAAAAATTTAACATGGATAAGTGTTTTATTAGTTCACAGATTGATCACATCACAAATTCGAAATTTACTTTGAATTGATGAATTAAAGGGTTCACTTGGACAATTATTGTTTACTTATATTTATTTTTAACTCATTGTATCTCATTTTATTCAGTGAGACTTGGAAATAATCATTTATACCTCAGCGCATGTTCCTACTAATTATTTATTCTATAACTTTGGCTATTTACAACTAATCAATTAAAATTTTAATTCAAAATTGAATAACATTGCATCAAATATAAATTTTTTTATCATTTTTTCTAAAAATTCACAATTACCAAGTAGTCTAGATCCTCTATTTTATTTTGTATTTTATCTCTTATTCCATTTCATGAATATATGCCAAGTGTGTTAATATTTTCTTATAAAAATAATTAATTAGAAATTCAATATACTTAATATATATATATATATATATATATATTCATCAAATTGAAATAGAAGGTGAAATACAAAGTGGATTAGAGCATTCAAAGTAACTACCAAGAATAGATGTAACCGATTAATGATGCGAAAAATATTTTTGTTATGTTACTATTATTTATAATTGCTCGAACTGGAAGCGAGTAAGTGTTTTTATCTATGAGGTGTTACTGAAACCATTCCAAATGGGCTTTTAATTTTGTGGTTGATAAATAATTTGTGAAAATCTATAGGTTTGATAAGTTAAATGTTTTTTTAAAAAATCGATTCTTCAACTATTCTCTATATTCCGTTTGATGCACTTGTTCTCTTGAATAGTCCACCTCTTTAGACTGTGAATACTAGTCATCACATTGCACTCAACATGTTAGCCGAACTCAATCGAACCTCAAGATATAATTAGAACTAGGGGTATAAAATGAGTCAAACGACTCGTGAGTTTCATGAGTTGGTTCCATTGTAGCTCGAATCTAACTCAAATTTTAACATTAGTCAAGCTCGAGCTCTACTTTCATTGTTAGAAAGCTCATGAGCCAGCTTGTAAGCTTTTTCTTATTTTTAAATATTTTTTATATATTAATTAAAAAATTAATATATATTGATAATTTAATATTTTACTAATTATTATTAAATAATTATAATATATCAATAATTTAATATATTGATATCAAGCTCGAGCTCTTAAAACTAGGTTCATCGAGTTCGAGCATGTAATTTTTGTCCTCAACTTATTTACCCTCCTAATTAGAAGAATTTTAAAAAATTTACATTGAAAATGAGTTTGATCGAATTTGCTACCTACCTTTAAAAAGAAACCATGTCAATATCATCAAAAAGTGCATTTAATTTCCAGCCTCTTTGTCCTAACAGCCAAAGAATCAATCGCACAAACAAGCCAAAATAAATTGACAACCAGACTTTTCAGCAAAAAACAAATGGACCAATCTTTTATTTTCACCACTTCCCTTTTCTCTAAATCCACATTATTTTCAATAAAATTCCTGTCCCCAACCGTCTATTTGCTGTTGTATAATGCTAAACAATGAAATGCTGTTCAAAGAATGAGACTATAAAGAATTTGATTCCAAGTATCTGGAACTCCAGGCAGACACCAATGGCTGCAGTCCATTCCTGTCCTTCCCACCAGCCCATAAATGGAAGGGTGCCCATCTTTCCTCAGCAAAGACAGATTTGTTACGTCCAACAATTGGACAGGCTTCTTCATTGTGCTCAGGACATTCTTCAAGACTGTTAGGGCTGGGGGCAGCCCTCCTGGATAGATGGATCCGGGCAGGGGCTCTTTCTGTCCTAAGCATGATTTTGCTCTTGGTTCATTCCATGAACTGCCACTGTTTAATATTGAAAATCAAATGAAAGAAGACTTGGTTACTTGATAATCGAATCAGAAGCTATTGTAATCGCTAGGAGCTCGTTTACTTGTTTTGTTATTGCATAATAGATATACAATCCAACTCAATGTTTGGTTTATTTTTATAAGCACTTGATACAGTTAGGACCCGTCATGCATTTAAGGCTGAATTTGGCTTGTGTATCAAGGCCCTAGGGTGTGATATGTTTTCTAGCCTAAGTTAGAAATAAATTATAGTTTATCAAATGGGATAATCATGCTAAGCAAATAATAAAGATTGGATATCAAGTTATTTAAAATATGCAAACAAACATTAGATAGGATACACAATAACCTACTATTTATTCTAATCATACATGACATGCTTGATCCGAACACACAAAGCAAATGAGTAGATATAAATTTTATGGATTGTTCTTTATAGAGCTAGGAAATGGTTTTAGGATGAATGGGCCAAACCCAATTGATATGGAGAAGAAGTGTTACGAAAAAATTTCTCGGTGTCCAAACACTTCAAAGGATTCACCTTTTTCCATAGGCCTACTCGTTCCGTTTATAAGTTGGGCATGACCCAAAACTTAAATTGTCCTTTTCACAAATATTACATCATAAGATGAACTGATTTGATGTGATAGACTCACTTCAATAATACACTATAAATACCTTAAATATAACTAAAACAACGATATGTATTTGATTAATTAACAGAAATCTTATTTGAGGAAACTAATTTCCTATATTAATTTGAGTGTTGAACGATTTTTATTAATACAGTTGCAATAACCTAACCGCTTTATTTGTTTTTAGTCTTATCACCAACCGGATCCCACACAAAGAACCCCTTTGACTAGTTAAGACAACTCGATGTCGAAGCCAAAACTCTAATCAGATTAATTCTGAATCGAGTTGTGTTAAAATGAATTTAATTGCTATAATTTGTATTGGAAAGTGAGTTCAGACCCAAACCGATCCGACCCAACATAATTCCATTTTAAAAGGCAACAGTAGTTCCATTGGTTAAACAGAATGGGGGAAAATATTCTATGTTGAGTAGCTATCTATATCTTGATTCTTTAGGGCATATTTGTGTGTGTGTGTGTGTGTGTGTGTGTTTTCTAGCAACAGATTGGCAATCAGACAATATGAGCTCCAGAAGTGCCAAAAATTCCGAAAGCACTTACTTGTAATGAGATGGAGAAATTCCCTGAAAGAAAACTTTGGTCTTGGCAGGATCAATGTTGGTGTCAACCCAACTAGCCCATGTAATTAGGGCTTTCTCAAAAGCAAGAACCCTGTCCATGTCTTTGTATAGCTGCCCCCCTTCTTCAATGTAATCCCATCTGCAAAATATTTGACATTGATGATGGTACATGCACAAATTAACTAACACGTGTAGCTACTTTTATATATATATATATATATATATATATTTTCTTTTGAATTAAAAACAGAGGCAAGTGGCCAACTAGGATATCAACTCTCTTAGGTGTGACTACAAGAGTTTCCTACCACTATGTGAAATATCCGACTTAATGTATAAGTACTGTCCAAAGAATAAGCCCATCAAAACAGCACCTAAGGTGCTAATCATGGCCATATATATTATCCAAAAAGCACCAATAGAGTGACAATCAAAATGAAATATCTTTACCACAAAAATGACTAATTTACTAACTGCTGCTGGAAACATATTTGAGAGTGAAATTTCTTATAAAAAGTTATGAGTCAAATTAATTGAACTTCCACTGCCGCCATGGTGATGGTGGTTAACACGCCCGAGTAGGTCTAGCACTAATTTCACATTAATGCCTAACTAGAAAAGAAGAAGTGGAACTCACGGTTGTGTAGACCCTCGACGGTTCCACCAATGCCATGTATTGAAGATTAGCAAGTCAATCCCCTTCCACAACTTGCCTCCTTTTATCGAGTCCAATTTTAGGATTCGACCCTCATCTTCTCTCACAACATCTACTAAATATACTGTATGATCAAGCATCAACTTAACTCCAAAATCCTACAACGTCAAAACAATTTTAAGGTTGATACAAATCAATCTAAATTGCACTTAAAAAGAAGGGGGCCGGGGGGGGGGGGGGGTTGAAGGAACACGTTTTAGTTTGTTGAAACATGACAAATCTCTAGTGCATGTTACTCTAACATGATTTGTTGTTGTTGTTGTTGTTCGCATGCATGTGTGTGAGTTTTGGCAAGTTGAGTTCCATGTGGTTGTGTCTATTAGGCAAAGAAAACTTTCATTTAACATGTGCAATTGGGGCTAGTGTTTTTCATCGTATAAGGGTACGTTCGTTTTGATTATAGATTATTTATTTCAATTTGTATCTTATTTCATATTTTATTTTATAAATATATTAAGTGTATGCAATACTAAATCAAATATTTATTTAAAAACCATTTTATTCATTTAACCTTCATATGTAATATAAAATATGAAACAAAATATCTATTAATATATAAGATCAAAACTGTTCCATTTTTATCTATTTATACACATGGGCGCCAATTAAATTTGAACTCCCAGCATGATACTTATATATATATTTTAAATTTATACACACACGTATACCAAGGGTTCGAACTCCACACTCATAGATGTAAAGATTGAGTCACCAAGTCGATTCGCCAGTTATCGAAAAAATTATTAAACATGATACATTCAATGATGAAAAGTTTTTTTTTTTTTTTTTTTTATAAATTATTGTTATAAAAACTAGCCAAAATTTTGAAGTAAGTACTGACCGTAAATGTGAAGATAGAAACCTCTCCTACTGTGGTCCGATTGTAGCTGGTCCCCGGCACGGCGGTGTAAAGCATGCATATCAGGGACTGCCATTGGTTGCGGCTGAGGGAATCACCCACAAACATTATGCTTTTCCCTTTGTATCTCTTCAAGAATTCAACCCCATCAAACCTGCCCAAATTTATGCCAATATTTTACACTTATCAAAACGGGGCATTTTTCTTGTTTCTCATCTAAGATCTGAATATTAAATAACAATAGGTTAGAACAATTAATTATTAAAAATAGACAAATACTAATATTTTGCACTTATCAAAAGGGTTTTAATTTTTTTGGAGTGAAGCAAAATAAATTATTGCATTTGAATAATGAGTTAATAATTACGAATCAATAATTTATAATCAACTATCAATAAATAATTTAGACAAAATACTCTTGATATTGGTTGTACCAGTCGTCTTCCCCTCAAACCTGTATAAGACTATATTAAATATATATTTCTGTCAATTTTTTTGAAATTTTATCTCCCGTAATAATATAATTATTTTTTATATTTTTGCAAAAAAATCAATCAAAACTAAAATATGTGGCTCCTCGAGAATTTGAGAATTAAATTTTGCCCAATAGCTCAAAGCAGTCTTTTTAATTTCTAAGTGCCCATTTGGTTTTCTTTTCAAAACTCCTTTTCATTTTCAAAAGAAAATAAAAATAAAAAACTATTAATTTTTCTCATATTTTCACAGACATTTTCGCTCTCAACATATTTTCCAAATACATTCTTACATTCTCTTTTTATTTTCACACTTTATTTTCTCCTATTCTCATTTGCACGATTTTTAATACAAGACACTACAATATCCAAATACAACTTATTTTCAACCTTACATAATAATTACATTTTAAACAAAACATCCCAATAATATTTTATTTTTAAAGACACACTTATAACTAATTTTTTATTATTTCTTTTTATCAGAAAATGAAAATGCCTAAAAAAAAAAACAAAACCAAACTACCCTAAGCAATACTTCTGAGCATATGAACCACTTCTGAGTTCACATTGAAGATAGCCACATGTGCCTGAAAACTTCTACTCAAGGCACCATAATCAACCTTCTAGGCACATCGAAAAGGCCTCAATTAATTTTCTTTTTCTTTCTCTCCACGGAAACAGTTTATTGTATTAATCAATATACTAAATATTGACAATAAATTAAATATAAAAAATTACTATATATAATAATACTAAATACATCTAATATTAATAAGCTATTACTCAATAGATTAATATAAATATTATTTTAATTTACACACGAAAAATTGTATAAAAAATTTAAATCCTTAATTTTATTAAGAGGGCCCATCTTGTGTAGTTTGTTATCATAATTTTATTTCTTGATGTTACATGCATAAAATCGAATTAGTACAAAATTTTCAAGAAATTCAAACATTAAAAACGGAAAAGAAGTTGCCTCTAACTCCCAATGTAATTTTTAAAAATAAAATAGAATAAAACTAATTTTTCAAGTAAGTGAGATATATATATATATATATATATGATTCACTCATGGTAGATATATTTTTTAAAAATAATAGGAAATACTTAGGAAATGTTTGGTTATGCTTTTCCTGAACAAAATTATAAACACATCCTCATTTTTTCTCCAAAACTTTCATTTTTCAATATATATATATATATATATATTATATACACCATATATATTTTATTATTATTCCAACAATAAAAAAATCGCTCAATTCTATTTTCACTCCAAAAATCCAACAAAAAAAATTGATCTGACTGTTACAATAAAAAATATCTCACCCAAAATATAAATTAACAAGCATATCAAAACACAACTTTCACATTTTCTATTAATTCGTTCTCCCAAAACACATAATAAATATATAATAAAATTATACAAAAAATAAATAAATAATAACCAAACATTCTCTTATGAATTAATAAATTAAGTAATAGTAATATGCTAATAACTAGGTACAGAGGTCAATTATGGCAGCGTATACATTCGGATCTGCGTTAAGCACAGGACATCCCGTGAGTGTTGATTGATAATTTAATCATCTCCTGCCCATTATTGACAACACATGGAATCTATGTCAGGATATCATATGATTTTTGTAATAGTTTTCATTTTTTTCTTTTCTTTCTTTTTTTTTTAATAAAATAAATAACTATTTTTTCAAAACTAAGAAAAGGAAAAGGTAATTGGACCAATGACGATAAATTTTATGCTACCTCAAAACTTTTCCACGGATCACTCAGAAGTTATACTCTAATTCATATATATATATATATATTAAAATATATATACACACATATATATTTATTTATTTTCATATACTATAAAAAATTTAAGTATTTGCTATGAAAAAAATACTACGAAATCAATTTCATAACTGCAATTACAAAATAGAGCTATGAGTTTTTTTAGTAAATATAATTTTTTAATTATAAATAATAAAAATTATTAATTATCAATTTGCAACATTGTACTTTTGAAGCGTAACAAATTAGTTATGCATTACCTGTATACAAATTAAAATATATAAAAAAAATGATAATCAATTATGGATTGATGACAACGAGAGTTAACTATGAGAATATCAATTTCAAACTTGACTAGAACAATTTCATAATCAAAGTTACGAATTTTTAATATTCACTGTGAATTGCCTGTAGTTAGTGTCATCATTTTTTCAGTGATGCTATTTATTTTTATCAAAAAAAAAATTATATAAAATTAGATACATTTAAATTGTATTTAATTTGTGATACATCCAATGAAAAATGAATATCATCTATTGAGATATGTGTAAATGCAATGATCAATTATGAAGTGTAGTCCTAAGATTGACAAACATCGGCGGTTACTTTTTTCCCAGATAAGATTAAATTAGATTCATTAATAACATATTAAATTTTAGCATATTTCTTATATTTTTGTCAATTTTCTTAAGTTATATTATATAATTAACTAGAATTCAACTAAATTCAATTTTGAAATAAACAGACAAAATTAAAGCACGCTTTTTCAGACAATCATTTGCCTTACAAACATTGGGTTTGTTTTACTTTTCATTAGTCGCTTTTTGAGATTCCCTATAAGTTGTCATTGTCGCCTGTCGGGGCCACTTCTGTCGGGTCAGCCGTCACGTAAAATGTTCTTTTCCAACATTTTCAAATTAATGACATAAACACCTTATAAAAATTATCAACATAATCAATTTTTTACTTAAAAAAACAAAAACAAAATATATTTATATTGTCACACTCAACTTTTCTACCCCCTTTTCTTTTCCTATTTTTCCATCCCCTGTTATTTTTTATTTTTTTACGTTCATGTACATACAATTGATGGTTATGATCTTTTGTTCTAATTAATATTTTATTTTTTGCCGAGTAGTCTGTAGCTTAATAATATAAGTCTTTTACATAATGTGAAAAGTCAGGGATTCAAATTCGAATGAGATCCTAATATAGGTATACGTATAAACAAAAAATATATATTTTATTTTCTATTTTAATTTTATAAATAGTGTCTCGCATGTACGATACACAATTAAATATTTTTCTTGAAATTTTTGAAACAAAACATGTGGAGAAATTACTCTTTTTTCATTTCAAATTAGTGTTTTACAAGTACATGAATTATTTTTTAAAATCATATTCACTTTCTCATTTATGAAAATGCAAATTTGACGACACCATAAATATATAAATTGCAAAATTGAAATAAAAAATCCCTCATTGATGAAAATGCACATTAAATTAACAATGCAAATTCCAGACATTATAAATATAAAATTGAAATAAAAAATCTCAACTATTCCCACAAAATTAAATAAGAAAAAAACGATGAGAAAAAGAAGAAAGGGTAGATAATGAAGAACATATATGAAATAGAATGCATACCTTGATAAGTTGCAGGCAAGGGGTTGCCACTTGTACCTAAGGTACAAGTCGTCGGAGCGGCCATTCTTCTGGCAATTGAACTCTTTCTGGATGAAGGGACAGGATGAGGAGGTGTAGAGGGGGTACGATGAGGGGTCAGCCACCCAACTCCCCTGGAACAAATCACAGCCTTTCTCGGCATTTGATTGGTGGAGGGTAACAAGGCTTCCAGTTATCACCAGTAGTACTGCCCACAGACTCATCTCTATACCTCCCTCTAAAATCACTGCAGAGAGGAAGAAAAACGGGTTTCGATGGGGAGGGGAGGGGAGGGGTGGCGGTGGGGGTGGAGGGCTTGGTAATAAACAGATGGCCCATTATATTTGTTGTCCATGTCATTTAATTTTATCGGAGAAAGAGCGAGGAGAGAATTTGATACGTACAATCATCTCCCAAATATATAAAATTATTATTATATATATTTTTATTAAAATAGAAAATTTTATTTTTTAAAAATAATATTTATTTTGTTTTATTTACTAATATATCATTTCATTCTTGAAAAATAAAATTTTTTGCTTTAAGCCATACGTCAAGGATTATTATTTTTCTTATTGCAATATAAAGTTGAATTGTTTGTATTTTAAATTAATTTTTCACGTTATTTTCAAGTATTATTATTTGATTTGGAAAATAATCATATTATCAAGCCAACAACAAAGGTTCAACTTTTGGGACAAAGGAAGTAATAAAAGATTTTACAATAAAATTGAATTGACAATTTCTTTAGTGACAATTAATATTCATCTTCTACAATGATAAGAGGCTAATTTCCTTACAAGGAAGAGCATTAAATTCAATCAAATTTTGTAATTCAAACTAAGGTCTTTTAGTTGGTATTTCGTCGTTGATATTGTAACAAATTTCTTGGGGGGGGGGGGGGGGGGCCCCAACCCTCTGTTACATATCTTCAATTTAGATGAAGAAAAGGATAAATACCAATAAATAAAATATGAACCAGTATCATTTAATATAAAAAAATTAATATTTTTATTAATAAAATTAAAAAATCGAACATGGTGTCCAAATAATCTCACCACCCAATTCCAATAAAGATGTAAAATTTCTTATTAATGACATTTTTACTTTATGGTTTTTCTTGCAAGAAAAAGAAAGAGTGGAAATTGGGAGCATCAAACAAACAAGAGATGTAACATCAATTAATGTTTTGCCCGCACGAAATGCCATCTAATTTCAAACTGCAAATAGGAAAAAGTCAAAAAGGGAAAAGCAAAAGCATTAAGCAAACAGATCCTTCGTTCAAAAGGGAGTTAAAAGACTTTATGCTGATTTAATTAATTAAAAGCTTCATTTATATATATAATTTTTTTCCTTATTATTTTACAATCAGATTTTATTTAAATTAGATTTAATTTATCTAGTCACTTTCACTCAAAAAATATTTAAATTAAATTTATTAAGTCATTTTTATATTTACATATCGTACTTGAACTAACTTTATCGAGTTATTTTCATGTTTATGCATCTATTTGTTTTTTTTAATCATTTAATAAAACTCATATAAATCCAATCAAAATTGTTTAATGAATTAAAAATATTAAAACACCAAAAATTAGAATTTAATTAAATACATATAATTAAAACCAAACGCCTCCTTCCTTAATATGAATGATAAAAGAGAGAACGTAATAATAGTTCAAATTATAAGAGGTGGCTTTGGGGTTTGGAAATAATTAAATTATTCTTAAAAGAAAATATATAGGAATAGGCAATTGATAAGGCCAATTGTTAGTGCGTTTTGAGTAATATTTTTCTTTTTTCAAGGAATTTGAAAAAAGGAAGGGTATATGAACTCTAGTATAATGATCGCAGGAATTTTCATAAAATTTTGAGTTCGTTCTTGAGAATTATCCTCAATTTTAAAGATTTAAAATTGTCAAAATTAGGATCTAGTTTTATATATTGTTCAACTATATATAGCATCGTTCTCCTATAACATAGAGTATAAATAATAGATAAAATCGTAAAAGTACAAAATTGATCCTGTAAATGTACCTACTAACAACTTGGCACTTTTTAGGCCTTATGATATGAGCACTAACTCTTGAAATTGTACAATTTGAGGACAAATTTGGCTTGAATCACAATCTTCAGCAGCAAGCATGTGTGTGGTAATTAATTTGATGATTAAACTCTTTAATGTTTGACATGTAATTTGGTATTGTAATTTTTTATGCGTGGCAGACTCAAATCGTTGAAAAGTCGGGATTAATCTGTTCTCAAATATGAAATTTTAAGAACCAGTTTAGCTGTTATAAGCTCCCAAAAGTTAAAGTCTTAAGTTGCCAGTGGGTACATTTGCGTGACCACTATTACATTTTTGTGTAAATAGCACAATAGTTATTACAAAATTAAAGGCTACTCAAATTGGCAGATTAACTAAGTCATAACTTTAACCAACTTAATTAAATCTCTTATAATGTATTGTGAGAAGTATGACAATGTCCTGTCACATATTCAGCAGCAGTTCTTAGCTTAATCTTCCACTGCTGCATTCACAAGGGACTTAAAAAACACACAGACACAGAAAATGTACAAAGTTCAAGAAGATAAAAGAATTTTTCAAGAAGAGTTGCCTCTACTGATCCCTCTTCTCCCAGTAATCAGTATCCAGAGTGATTGGATAAAGATCAGCTGTGGATGCTGAGGAAGAAGTCCATGGCACATCCATTGATATACTCTGGCCCTGGTCGCCCATCGCCATTTCCTTAGAATTCATTGTGTCAATCGAGACAACTGAGTCTGAAACAAACCCCCCAAGACCAGCTCTTCCCTCTAGCATGCTCACCACAGCTGACATGCTTGGCCTCTCTGCAGCTACAGCATTCGTGCAAAAGAGCGCTACATTTATAGCCGTCATGACCTCTTTTTTGTTGAAGTTCGATTCCAATCTTGGGTCGACTAGTTCCATTAAGTTCCCTTTCTGCTTCAAAGAATTGGCCTAAGAGGAGAAAATGTAAGAGCTTATTCAAGAATTTCGAGTGGATGTGGCTAGGAAACTAAGATGGTGTTTATCTAAATTTATTTAAAAATTAGATCTTATAAGATGTGGGAGTTTATAAGATGCAAGACCTTATTTGAAAAACAAATTACAAATTCTTGAAGTGTTTAGATAAAACAAAATTTTAGAGCTTATAAAATAATAATGATGACAATTTTGTAATTAATATAGTTAAAATCAGACAAAGTTTAATAAAATTTTAAAAATAAGTTAGAAACTCCTTACTTTATTTAAAAGAGCTTGTAACATCCTAACATCTTATTTTGAAGCTTACAATATCTTTTTTTAAAAATTTCATTAAATACTTTCATATTTTATAAACCCTCTAATATCTGAAGATTTTTTCAAAAGATTACAAAAGCTTATTCAAACGTCCTCTAAGTACTTTTTTTCTTTTTTATGTGAAGTTGAGTCAAAGAACAAAGTTCGTCTTCCTTTCTTTGCAAAGTTGCCAGTATATATCATAGCCATAGGATAAACATAAATACGTTATGCTGTAATAACTAACTTACCCAGTCAAGAAGATAGAAGGAATCCTCTTTTGGCCTAACGCTAGTGTTGCTCCTTCCACTGACTACTTCCAAAAGAACAACTCCAAAGCTGTATACATCTGCTTTGTCGGTCAAATAGCCGCGCATAGCATATTCAGGTGCCATGTATCCACTGTAAAATCAAATATCATGTCAATATAATCTCTTTGCTAGTTTTATATCCAAAAGTTTCCATGTGACGGAAATCTTTAGCAATTCTAGTACTACCCTAGGAATCTACTCTCATGTAAAATATTGAATTTTGATAGTTTTTTAATATATAAAATGACTAAACATAGTTTAGATTTATCTTCAACATATATATATATATCTTATATCTTTAGTTTTATTTTGTGTTTAAGTATGAGCAAATACTCACAAAGTTCCAGCAACACGGGTGCTTATATGGGTATTATCCTCTTCATCAAGCTTGGCAAGGCCGAAATCAGATATTTTAGGGGCAAGATTTTTATCAAGAAGCACATTCGTAGCCTTGATATCCCGATGCACAATTTTCAGTCTTGATTCTTCATGAAGATAAGCCAAGCCTCTTGCTATGCCAATTACGATCTTGTGCCTCGTTGGCCAATCCAATTGCAACTGGTGTTCTTCTGGACCTGCAAACATTTTTAGCTTGATACATAAGTATAAATCAGAAAAACACGGATCGTGCAGACAAGTTAAACCAGTGAAGATAAGGTTGTCATAAAACTTACCAAATAATGCACGAGCAAGGCTATTGTTTTCCATGTACTCGTAAACAAGCAACAACTGGTTGCCCTCAATGCAGCATCCATAAAGCTTTACAAGGTGAGGATGTTGGAGTGCAGAAATCATGCCTATTTCGTTCACAAACTCGCGGTTCCCTTGTTTTGATTTGGAAGAAAGCTGCTTCACGGCAATGATGGTGCCGTCTGATAGAAGACCCTTCAAATAAGATAGCAAAATCAAGAGGCGCCAGCAAATGGAATGAGGTCGAATGGTAGCATATCATAAAGATAATTCATTTTGGAAAAGTATTTGTTATTTATTTATTTATTTCTTTTGATAGGAAGGCAGGGGAAGGGCGACTAGGCATAGAAACCCCCTTTGGGCATAACCATGCATAGAGTTCCTACTGTTATAGAATGTCAGATTTGATTCATAGTCACTGTCAAAAGAGCAAGCCCGTTGCCACAATCCTACTAATGTGCTAGTCCGACTGAAACCCTTCAACCATAGAGGTGAATACTTTATGGATTATTACCACAAGCGAGGTCGACTCTATGACATCCTTGTGGAAAATTAAGAGTCAGACGAACTAAACTACCACCTTGGTAGTAAGCATTTGTTGTCCATGTTACCTTGTATACGGGACCAAAACCACCTTCTCCAATCTTATTAGCAGGGTCAAAGTTGTTTGTGGCAGCTTTAATTTGCCTTAGGGTAAACAACCCAGTGTGAAGGTCAAGACCCTTCAAATCTGCAACAAAAAAAAAAAAAGAGAGCATTTCA
The DNA here is from genome assembly GCA_018894105.1 of Jacaranda mimosifolia. Taxonomy (NCBI): domain Eukaryota; kingdom Viridiplantae; phylum Streptophyta; class Magnoliopsida; order Lamiales; family Bignoniaceae; genus Jacaranda; species Jacaranda mimosifolia. The sequence goes on along the minus strand of CM032118.1, from coordinate 4,044,114 downwards.
GACAACCTCAAACTCTTTCTAATTTATACGACATTTGTGAAATATTGCACGAGTATCAAATTTGCACACATGAAAACAAGATTTAGCTATCAGTTAAAAGTGAAGGCAATAAGAATTAGTGGTTATGTCTAGTAATTTCAGTACCATGTTGCATTGTGTCTCGTCTCAGACAGCCCTTCCACCAAAGGACACCAAGAACCAGCAAGACTGTGAAAAGAACTGCTATCACTATACCGGCTATAGCACCTCCAGAAATGCTTTTTCCATTTTCTGATGGTGGCGTAAAATCTGACACAAATTTGAGAGATAAAGAAGAAATGTATTAGACAAAAAAGAGCTACAACAATAAAGAAAACAAATTTAGTTCTCTCGGAATTCACAGCTTACCAGGATCCACAGATATGGCTGAAATGAGAGGACCATATACGCCTCTATAAGGAATACCGTTTGTCCCTTTTCCGGCCCAATAGAAGCGGATATCCAACGTGTTATCAGTAACAACTGCAGTGAAATTTCTTCTGATTGCCCTATTAACTCCACCAGCTTCATTTGCAATGTTGAAATCCTTCAGCACCTGCTTTCCCTGCAACAGTTCATCTCAAAAACCATCAAACAATTTGGCCCTAACAAAAATATGTTTTTTTTGACAAAAATGTAAACTAGAACTGATTTCTTAAGGAGACTCTCCAGTAAGTACCTGAATATAAACATCAAAAATACGCCTTCCAAGGCTACTGAATGTGCTGTCATTAGTAAACATGATCTCGGCAAAGTGCAGGTTTACTGTGTAGTTTCCGTTTATCAAACAAAAGCCGTAATAAGTCAATGATAAGGGGGAAAGACGGGCATTCGCGTACAGCTGAGGATTTGTTCCATCAATGCTTGAGCTGTTCGGCCAAATGTACGAGTCACTAGGACGGTCATCGTCCAAGAAGTGGCCCGTGCTACTAAATCCCCAGTTTGTATTACTTCGGAGGAAATGTGAAGGCGCACCAGAATTTGCATCCTCTTCGTATGTAGTTCCTTTATCGTCAACTTCTTGTCTTCCACCACAATTTATGTGGAGAGAATAGTGCTCTGAGACAAAAGGTTGAAATGAATTCTCTGTATTTACTTAGAAAAGACATAGATAAGAGACGAATAATGTGCTTTATCACTTACGTTTGTCGCATTGGACGCTTCTTAAGCAGGAAACAATACCCCTGCCAAGAAAATGCGATATTTATACTACAAGTCAGATTCTTATTACATTGAGAAATGATGTGTAAAAAATGGAAAATGTATGAAGTAAAAAGTAGAAACTTACGAAGTATTCCCTTTCGAGCTTGCAAACAAATTTCTGTAAATACAAATGGTGAAATTTTACTCGGATAAGGAAATCCATAAACAATATTCAAAGATAAGTTTTAGTAATAATCTCACAGTTTGCGCGGCTGACAATTTTGGTCCGGACTTCCAGACGTGAGGTTGTTGTAAGATAGATCACTGCATATGAATTCAATATATTTCAACTATATTTTTTTTTCAGGATTTTAGGGATGCAGATAGCAGCATGGGACAAAAGAAACTAATGTTGAGTAGTCTTATGTTGTAAACAAGAGAAGTGGGGAGGGAATCTCACATGTTGTCCCCGTCTTTCAGCATCCAAGTCGGCAGCAACCCAGTTAAGGAGTTCCCAGTTAGATAGCTGGAAATGAACACCATGAATTAACAGAAGATTCGAAAGTAATCTCATAAAAACATCTTAGAAGTGTCCACTTTTTTTCCCCCACTTTCCAAACAAGTAAAAATAGACCAAAAATATGTCCTTTTTGCAAATTCATTTGACTGTTAAGTTGCATTGGAGCTTAAATGACTCCGCCACGCCTCTTCCTTTCTTACATGTAATCTGTGTTTGATAGACCGATGAAGCTGTCAGGAATTGGTCCATTTAATTTGTTGAAACTCAGGTCTCTGCGTAAGAAAAATGCACAAACTAAATAACAAGATGACATTGTAAAAGCAAATGTTTGGCCAATAGGAGTATGGTAAAGAAAATTTAAGCAGAAGGAAACAATTTTACTTACAAGACTTTCAATCCGGTCATTTGGCCAATATAACTTGGCAACTCTCCGCCAATATTGCAACTTCTCAATATCCTGCATAACAAGATTCATCTGAGTCAAACAAAAAGCAATGATTTATTTTTTTGATGGAGAAATGCATAAAAAATCACACTAACAGTGTCCTCAGCTTTGTTACGTTACTAAGAGGTGGAAACGTCGATCCGTTTCCATTCAAGTCACTGATTCTCCTGCACATTGTAATCATGGGAATAAATGTAAAGTATCATTTTCAAAGAAAAGATTCATTTTCTTTTCAACCAGCTTATACAGCATCTCAGAATCTACACTTACAAGTCTGTCATTCCGGTTAGGGAAGCAATACCAGAAGGGATTGGCCCGGTGAGACCACTCGCCTGAATCACTCTGACATTATCAAATTTGAAGTTCAGTATCGATGAAACCAAGAATATAAAGGGCAACAAATCACTAAATATCCTTACAATTTGTTTATATTTGTCCAATTTTGGATAAAACCCGGTATACTTCCTTTGAAGTTGTTGTCGCTAATACGACTGCATTAGAATGATCTAGATATATTCAAGACCAAGAAAAAGGGAAAAAAAAGGGAACTGCATTAAGAAGTAAACAAAAATTGATAATATGAGAAGAAACTTACAAGTCCGTCAATGTGGCTAAATTTGCTAGATTTGGTGGTAACTCGCCGGTTAAATTGTTTGAGGTAAATAGTCTTCCCATTATGACATTAGAGAAAAGAAATTCAATCAGCTTGGTCTCAAAGTAGAACCAAAAACAATATGACAATATTATATACAGCAACATTTATATATAACATAATTCCAAATAAGTTAAAAAAAGGCAGCATTAATGGTTGTCTAAATAGAGAGGCTTACAATCTCTGTATTCGAGGAAGATCCCCCAACTCTGGAGGTATAGTTCCAGACAACTGATTGAACTCTAGGACCCTTCAAAATTTTCACACAACAAGGAAAAAGGGAAAAAAAAATGAAAAAAGCAAGAAAATCCTACATAAGACATCCATTAACTCAATATTAATCTAGTAAAAGACACAAATTAGTAATACAAGAAATATTACAGGTCTGAAAGTGTACTGATGTTGGCAAGTTCTTTCGGTATCGATCCCGTTAAACGGTTTCCGAGGAGAGAACTGCATTAAAACAACATTGTGTGTCAGTACTAAAGAGCCAACCCCACAACTCTTGCTTCAGCTAAAGTACCTCAAAATCCATACACAACAAAACACACACACATACACACAGATTATTACAAGGTTTCCAAGGAGAGAACTAAATTAAAACAACATTAGTCTTTTAGTACCAAAGAGCCAACCCCGCAACTATTGCTTCAATTAATTTACCTAAAATCCACTCACTGCAGAACACACAGGCATACATATACAAAGAATTGCTACAAAAGGTTTCCAAGAACAGCAATGATTGGCTAAATTTATTTAAAATAGTTTATCAGAACCAAAATGTTATAAGATGTTATGTTTTAAAATTAAAAAATAAGCACTTAGACTGTTTAAATAAAACAACATTTTCAAATTTACAAAATATTATTGATGACGATTTTGTAGGGTAATATTGATTAAAATTAATGAAATATGATAAAATCTTATCAATAATTTGGAGCTCCTTACTTTTTTTACAATAACTTATAAGATCCTAATAAGGAGCTTCTAAGCTCTTCTCATAGAATTTTTTTTCAATATCTCATGTGTTTTTAAATATTTATGAGATATTTTGAATAGTTTATGAGTTTACCTCCAAGACAACATAAGTCGTTTTCATTACCAGAAGCAACTAATTACCTAAAATCCACACACACAGCAAATCACACACAAAACACACTCACTCACTCTCTCTCTCTCTCTCTCACACACACATAAGTGAATGGCTTACATGTTTACAAGTTTCATGGAACCCCATTCTGGAGGGATTGTACCGTTCAGGAAGTTCCGGCTCAGGTCACTGTGGAATGAAATTGAAAAATTGACAGTTAAATTAGTTAATTTCAATTATTTTCGTGTGTGTGTGTGTGTGTGTAAAAGGGGTGTGTATACTTACATCTCTTGGAGGAAAGGGAGTCTGATTAGCTCTCTTGGGACTGATCCTCTGAGGCTCTGGGATTTGAGAACGCTACAAATTTGGGACCAGAAAGAAATTGACTAAATTGAGTAAACAATCAGAAAGAGAATGGAAATAATTTTTTTTCTTTTTATACACACATTCATCATGAGTATGTTCAAGTTCAAACTCCTAACCTCCTATATTATGTGGAAGATTTACGTCATTAGGCCACAGGCACTCAGCAAAATGAAAATAGTTACAATAATCTTGTTCTAAATATTTATTTTGTACTAATATTATAAAATAAAAAAATTACTAAAAAAAAGCCAAAATAAAATCTTCAATTAAAATCCCCTCTTCCAAAGAAACGTAGTTTTAGACTAACAACTTTGAGAGTTAGACCAAAGATAATTTAGTGCAAAAAATGTAATTTGAAAGTTAAATGTTATTATTTAAAAATTGATAATCTATGAAATCATGTCCATTGATTTTGACAGTATTACATACCATAATCCAATTTTTAATTCCATTTAAAATCAGAAAAAGATTAAAAATCAATAATATCACGATAACATAAATTAAATAAAAATCGTAATAAAACGAGTAATTATAGTTAAACTGAACACTATTTTGTGAATAGTCATACTATTTCAATCTTCAATTCCTTCTAACACCTTAAAAAAAACAATATTAATAAAAAAGACATTAAGTCGTGAATCATGATGTTCAAATTAGTGAATCAATGTTGACATAATACATTCTTGCTTTTCTTATTTCCTTGGACCTTCCTTATTCCTCGGCATGACCACGTTTTCGGTCGGCTCATGCCATGAAATTAAGCCCGTATTCTTTCATGGGCCCAATTTCTTAAACGCCACCCTTTGTAAGAATTTTTGCCCCTCTCGTTTTTTTGTCTTCGAGCAAAAAGAACTTTGGGACTTGTTTGTTTGTAAATTGTTAAAATATTTTTTAACTCTTAAAATATAAACAAACAACTTATCATATTTTTCAATCCCACTATCCAAAATACATCAAAAAAGGCTCAAAATACTCTCTCAATTCATTTTTTACCAATTCCCCAATATCTAACCTTTCATTTTTTGTCCCTCCCACCCAATCTATATATACACATACATAAATAATTTTAAAGTATCAATTTCACCTTACCAATCCAATAACAAAATTATTGATGTGAGATCTTGACTCCTCCCAAAATACAAACAAATAAATAATTTTGTCCTAATTTATTTTCCACCTACCATCCAAAACACAAACAAACAACAATCACATTCTCTTATCTCACTTCCCAAAAGTCATTTTTGGCATAATGCTCCAATTCATAAACAAATAAGTCCTTGACTTTTGGCTAAATACTGATTTTTCAAAAGAGAAAATTGGAGAAAACATCTAAATCTAAAATTAGGATTTATCTAAAAACATATTAAAAATGAAAATAAATTGAAAATTACTGCATTTTTTGCTCAAATACATAGCATTAAACTATTATTTCTTGTATTTGTAGCATGGTACATCACATTCAAGTTTGTTTGAGAAAATTTTGAATCCAGTCTGATTTTTTTAAAATTATATATTAATTATATAACAAGTACTATTCCCCCATCATATGATTTATTGAGTTTGACCAAAACCAGTTCGAACTAAAATTTCCCGGCCCGATTAGCCTCCCTTTTGTCACCAACACAAATTCAACCCATCTTAGGATCTATCATTAAACCTTGGATTAATGAAATGTTTCCCTCTTGATTTACTTTAATAAAGGAAACTTTAAGGGAAGTAGGGTAGCTAACTCACATGCTAACCACATGGCAAGTGGTGTTATTATCGAAGGTGCAGTTACAAGTGACTGCACTCTCATTCCCTTTAACCGGATTCCGGGTCACCCAGCCCGACGACCCGCTGCATGGATCCACTCTGAAATTCCAGTCCGTCTTCCCCAAAGTCCTCGCTATCACCTGCAAAGACTCCACTGTAGAAACCCAGAAAAAACAAAGATTAAAAAGAGAATAAATTATAATGAAAAGGGGCAAATTAACTCATATACTATGATGTTATGAACTATGTATACCTTCACCGGAGGGCAAAACGGCTTGTCCTGAAGCAAAACCTGCGAGACAAATGAGTGCCAGGAGACTTGGTAAGAACATGTTTGGATGCAAGTTTTGATGATGATATTAATATTTGAAGGTAGATTTTAAGTTCACTGTAAATGGCAGGTGAAGACGAAGAATCAAGAAATGGTTCTTGATACCATATATTACACCATATTTGGTGTGTATTGTATATGAATTTTAGTTTGAAGGAGTTGAAGAGGATAACTAGTGTTTTGAGACGACAAAGAACTGGGGGGTGGGTGATGGGGGGGTTGGGTAGGGGTGGGGGTATGGGGTTTGGAGTGGAGTGGAGTGGGGATCCTTGCAAGGCTGTCAATATGATTTAATTTTCACAACTTGGTGTACCTTACTTTTCTTATTATTTGATTGTGATAATGTTAAATTTTTAGGTATTGAAGACAATGAATACAAAAAGAATTAGTTACTGCATTCTTTCACATGTTGAAACGTAATTTTATAAGAATTAAATTGTCCATTACGTAAGTTGCGGGACAATACCTTAAGAGATTCACTTTTTTGTATATGACGTGAATGGATTTGAGAATCATTAATTTGATAGTTTTACATTCCTCACGTATAAGAATTTTTTAATAATAAATTTGGTTAACTAAATGTGAAAAACTTGCATGTAATTCATGTCATGCAACTCATTTAAATAAGTATTCAAGTGGGTATTCAATTAAATAAAACTATTATCTTCAATATGACACTGAGTCTGACACTCAAATTAAGCTCTATTTTAAGACCTTTTGAGATTGACGTAAAGTAATTCGACATTGGCATATACTGTTAGCATTTGAGTTCCTAATCTCTAATTGTGATATATAATAATTTACTTTTCATTTAAAATTATTTATTCTATTAAGTGTTTTAACTCTTATTTCATTTAATTAATATATGCTCTTTGATATATAATCAGATATTTTTACTAGATAATTTTTAAAATACCTGAATTGATGTCAAGTGTATTCGAACCACTTATTTTGATATTATTGTATACAATATAGTAATTTACAATCAATTTTACCATGTATTAAATTGTTGATACAAAATTTCCTTGTCTAAGAAAGCCTAGTTGTAATATTTTTTAGGGAAAATTCGCTGGCAAATTGGAATAACGCGTTGACTAATTTACGTGTCAAATTAGGTTATCTTGCTAGGCGACATGATCAATATAAATAAAAGAAAACCAATTTCATTTTTTTTTTTTTTTTACTTTTAAAAATAATAGTCTTAGGGAATCCCAAAATCAACACGTTGGTTGTTGATGTTGATATTTTCATAAAATTCAACTTTGATTCAAAAGCCGTCTAAACAGGAAATGACTTGTCTGTGGGTAGGAAAAACTTGCTTGCTGTACGGTAAAAGCGTACTTTGCTGTACTATGGGTCGTTTGGATTCATTTTTTGGAGGTGTTTTCATTTTTTTGGTAAAAATGTATAATAAAAATTTAGTTAAAAAAGTATTTTTAAAAATAAAATTGTGTTTGGATATATTGTTTAAAATTATAATTTTATATGTGTGTGAAAATAAGATGTATTTAGATATTGGGTGTTTTTGTATTGAAATAAAGAAATTTTTTAAATTTGAATTGATGATGGGATGCGTATTTATTTGAAAAAATAATATAAAATAATATTTTTATGGTGAACAATATTTGAAAAGTATTGAGAAGATAAAAAAAGTAGATATATATAATAATAGGGAAAAATATGTATGAAAATGAGAAGAAAATATAAAAATGAATGTTTTGAGAATGAAAATATATGAAAAATAATGCAAAAGTTGATAAATTTTTATTTTTATTTTGAAAAAATAAAATAAAAATGGGTGTAGAAAATGAACACAAACGGGCCGTAAACTTGCTGACTTGTACACGTGATTCAGGGTATAAGAAATTGTATAAAATTGCAGACTAATAATTGAGGGAAGATGGACTGTGGACTTTTTATTAACTTCCTGTTCTACATGTTGACAAGTTGATCGCTTGTATGTATTAATGTATATGTCTCGGTTTCTTGGATAAAGAACCCCATTCACGTCAGTACTTATAATGTGAAGTCAAGCTAAATGTATTAATGTTAAATTAATGTTTGAATCTTCATCGAGTTTTAAATATTATAAATTAACTTAGTTTGATTATTAATTGAATTGAATGCAAGTCGAATTGGAATAATTTAATCTCCGTATGTATAGCTTATTATTCTTTTGAATCGAGTTGAGTTTGATTTGTTGTGGATATTGTATGGTTTGTGTTAAAATATAGAAATAAAATAAAATAATCATTATACTCGTAAATCTATAGAATTGTAATTTAAAAAGCAATAAATTAAAGTGAATAAGAGTATTAAGGAAATTGAAACTGTATCAATGGAGAGTTACAATATTTGTTGCTGTTCTAAAGCCATAACTGTTTTTCTTGGTGCAGGTACTAACGGCCGAACATGACTTCAAAATAAAACCTCGTTAGCTCTCAGCAATGTCTCATCTCATGTGCACGACCATAAAGAGACTATGAACCAATTCATAGTCACATTGCCAAAAGCATAAAATCTTTTGGGAGAACAAAATGAAAATTTCTAAGCAAAAACTCACCAACTCTATGTGTCAGATAAATGTTATGGCCCCTTTATATAAGAATAAAAAGTTTGACCATTAAAAAAGATTAATGGACTACTAGAAATGTCATAAAAAAACACCATAAATCCACTATAAATTCAATTATAACTAGGCCCAATAATGATACAATAAAATATATAGTCAATTTTATTAAATAAAATGATGTTGAGGCCATAAATATGAAATGAATAAAAATAAATGGGCACTTTAGTTGTTATATCAAAACGCATGATAAAATGATTTGTTGGAAATAAAATAATTAAAATAATTTAAAAATTTATTTCCAATACATCCTGATTTTTGAAATTTGTTACAAGAAAAAAACATATTTAGGTTTATTTGTTATATTGTCAAACGAGTTTTTAGCTATTGATATCAAATCCAATATTAAATTAATTTGTTATTGAACTCTATATCTTATATATTAATAACTAGAAAAGATCGCCTTGCATCATTTTTTTGTCCCAAAATAAAGTCTTTCATTTGTCTTCAATAGTGGTTGAGAGTTACTAATGTAATATTTTTATTTCAATAGAAGTATAATTAAAATAATTTATATTAAAAAATAAAATCTTATTTTGAGACTTCCCGAAAATAAAATCAGAGTGACAAATATTTTCTAGCTAACTCAATACCTCCAACCACAAAAGGACTAATTTGAGAAAGCACAACTACATTAAATGTGCATAATCGAGATGAGATCTCGACTTTGATCAATTGATAGTATTAAATTTGACTTCTTAATTAAGAAATTAAAAATCTCAACTCCTTTGATAGGAAATTTACATGAAATTTTTTATGTTGAAAATTTTTTTGGGTCTTGGGTCATCATCAAATAATTTTTTTTAAAATTTAAGTCTATAAGGGAGTTGGGTCCAAATACTAACTATATATAAACGCATTATAATAAATGTCACATGCACCATACCATATTAAATCACAGGGTGCTTATAGAGGTAAAGTTAATGTGTTCATACTTGATAGTCATCAAAATTCAAAATGGCTCATCTCCAGCTACCCCACAATGCTTCAAATTGTAGTCTATATTTTCAATCAAGAAAAAGATCTATTTTAGTTTTAGCCCTCCAACTTTCAAATTGTTCAATTGATTAACTTCTTGTTTTTCCATTAATTGTTTGGAACTATAGTTTCAAATTTTAAATAACCCTAATGCTAGCATGTAGTACAGAACATGATAACATTGTGGGCCAATCGCCCCATGTGAGAGCCAACATGAAAATGAAAAACATAAACTTGGAAATGATCGGTAGGGATGGAAATAGACTAAAATAGATTAGGTTTTGATTTAAATAGATTAAACCTGTTATATAAATAATAAGTCTGAACTTATCCTATTATTTATTATAGATTTTTTTTTAAAAAAATTATGTCTATCCTTTTTAATAAATTTTAAAACTTTAGCACGGCCTGTGAATCTACCTAAAAGTTTATTTTTTTTTTACTAAGATTTTAATTAAGTCAAAACATCACATAAATTTAAAATTTTAATATGCTCCAACTTTAATCGACCTTGATAGGCAATAATTAAAATGATAAATAATAAATACATACTTGTAAAAGTTCAAATCTAAGTATAAAATAGTATTATTTTAGCAAAAAATATTACAAAACAATATAAAGGATTCCATAAAATACAAATTAAAAAAAATCAAATACAATTAGCTATTATTATTATTATTATTATTATTATTATTATTATTATTATTATTATTATTATTATTATTATTATTATTATTATTATTATTATTATTATTATGTGAAGAAGATAAATGGACTAGCTTATTAGATTTTGCAAGCTTTTAAAAGAGCCTAAATCTAGCCTATTTAGTTAAAAATGCTATTTTTTAAGCCTTAATATAGTCTTTTTGTTAAATAGGCTAGACCTGACTAGGCTGGACACTCCTGACGAGCTGCCTAGCATATTTTCATCCCTAATGTTTGGTTATGTTTTTTTTAAATAAATACGAATTATTTTGGGAAAATATAACCAAACATATACTTATTTTTTCTCCAAAATACTAAAATAAAATTTTCTAAAATGTCATATTCCATCCTTCATCATCCCCAAAATTTTCTCATTTTCAATACACACACACACACACACATATATATATATCATATATATATTTATTATTTTTACAATAAAAAAATTACTCATTCCATTTTTGCTTCTAAAACCCAATAAAAAAAAATATGAATTTTACTGTTATAGTAAAAAATATTTTTCCCAAAATTTAAACAAACATACCAATACTCTCAAAAATTTCTAACTATTTTTCAAAATATAAATTAAAAGTTCATCACACTTCAACACAACTTTCACATTCCTCAATCCCACTCTCAAAATTCATTCCCCAAAATAAATATCATAATCAAATGAAAATCACAATCGAAATGGAATATATACATATCTAGATTTCATTGAATTCAAATTTCAAAATTCACATATGCATAAATTTAAAGATAATATTATTAGACTAACTATATATTTAATTATTCATGTCCAATTTGAAAAATTCTTATACTGCGTTTGTTCGGTACATCATAGGCTAAGTACAAATCAAACTTGATTAAAATATTTTCATATATATTATATTGATTCTATGTGTTTTTAGTCTTTTCTAATCAAGTCCCAGTCTAACTTCAAAGTTAATCCGATAACTTGCTTTGTTATATTAATGAACAAAATTAAATGGGGTTTTAGTGATTGAGCCCAGCAATAGTTTAATTGAATATGGACAACTAATAGTCAAAGGATAATTTGATAAAAAAATTTAATAAGGGCTAAAGAGACTTAATTAATTAATTGAATAAAAGAGTTAGAGAGCGCTCATGGACAAATTAAATCCATGAAGAAAGGCAGCGAAACTCTAATAGATTCAAATCCATCAAGAAAAAAAAAAACCTATAAATACTAAGCCTCAAAAAGAATTTGGACATAAGAAATTATTTGCATAAAGTTACGAGCTTTTCAAAACCTTTGAGGGTTAGAGATCTCTTTGTAGATATTCTAAAGAAAACGAAGTGATACACTGTTGTCTACTAGAAGGGACTTTGCTCTATTTCCATGCAACTTCATGGACATATAGAAATAAAATACTTTTATCGAACTGAGCCATTTTTGAGACACGAACCATTATCATGAGTATAAATAAAATTATATATTTAAACATATCATATAAAGTAAATATGCTCTTTAGTATTTGAAAAGAAAAATTCAAAAATTTCGGACATTGCTTACTCTAGACAAAAACAAATCCATGTAAGTTTTTTAATAAATTGTTCACCAAAAAAAAAAAAAAAAAAAAACATCACCATTACATTAAAATCCAAAGTCAATTTTTAATCATGAAAGGGAGTGAAAACAATAATTACAAAAATAATAAACTTTTGAATACTTTTCTAATGATTTTTATAAGTACACATAACCTCTGTATGCATGAATATGTCACCTTCTACCTGCCTAGTCTAATTGCACGAACCTGTGACCTTATGGATGTAACATAGTAGTCGAAACAACTTTAATTATATCAATTCTAACTCTAAATCAAGGGTGGATTCGAGATTGTGGGAGTAATCAGATTAAATTGGGGCTGATCCTCTTGCAAAAACAAAAAAATAATTTTTTTTTTCTTTTCAAAAAGAATATGCCACCTTCACCTTCCTTCTTTTATTATCTCTGCAATATTTGCAACTGACCGGGATGTGACTAATAAAAAAAATATATAAATTTAATCAAGAAATAAAAATATAGAGGCCAAATCACTTGATAATTGGAGTTTGCTAAACTATTGGCATAATATTCAAATAATTTCAGCATTTGCTACTGTTAAGTTATGAGCAGATGACTTCTAATCATTGTATGCCATATAATAATTAATTATTTTTTTATACGCAAGGGTGCAGAAATTCAATTTATGTATAATTTTATTTTAAGATTTGCTAAAGTAGGTTGGTCTAATTTCATTTAAAAAAAATACATAATTTATTATTTTATAACATCATATTATTTTTGTCACTTTCTAATACTGGTCATTTTTCTTTGTAGAACCTTTAAAGGGTTGAATAACTATGATCAGATCTGACTGCTAAAAACATTTGATTTGTTGAAAATGGGAGTGGCCTGAATCAATATGTAACTGAACAATTATAAACAATAAATAAATACAATTATTCAGTGAAAAACAAAATTATTTTTATAAAATTATAAATTTTTTATTGAAAATTTGTTATTCTTCATATTTTCGATTTTCGCTTCCATTTATTACCATAAATGTGCTATCTTTGTTTTTGGAAATTTAATATCTCAAGCTCGATATTTATTTATTTTTATAATTTGAATTTAAAACTTAATATTTAAGGGTAATTGATGAGAGTTTTGTAATTCAGGGATGCAAGGGTACAATGAGAGTCTAATAATAATAATTAAAAAGGTAAAGAGTGCCTAAAGGTTTTGAAATTTAGTGCTGGATTGGTTTTATTTTTATCTCCATTCTCTATTTATATTTATTTAAATGTATTTTTATTTTATTATTATTTTATATATGAAAATGAAAATAAAAATGAAATGTGGTTGAAAAAAGTGGATTGAAAATAATATTTTAATATAATATATTAAATATTTTAATATGATAGTATTAATTATTATTATTTAATTAATCGTGGGCCGCATTATCTTGAGAAGATAAAAAATAGTTATTTAATAAATTAGTGGATAATAGAATGATAGAGAATAAGTATTAAATTTTATATGGGTCACATTATCTTGGAATGATAAAAAATTGTTTACATATATATATATATATTTATAATTAATTAGTAGGTTTTAATTTTTTTTTTTTAAATTTGTAGGCATTATAAGTTTAAAAATGATGATTTATAAGTATGAAGATGAAAATAGATTATGTTTTTATTAAAAATAGTATAAATAATTATATTTTTATTTTTAAATAGTATAAAATTAAAAAATAATATTTTAAAATACAAACAATCCAGCTCATAATGGCTTTCTGACATAGTACTATTTTAGAGGTGCAAGCAGTGTCTAACTCACAAAAAATTATTTTTTAATTGTCCAATAAAAATGGTATAATTAGTAATGTAGCCATCGCCCACGTATAATAAATAATATTTATTTATAGCATCACATTTAAATAAGCAACATAGTCATTCATAACATCATTTGTATTAAAATAAACAGAATTAGACGGTTTATGGATGAACTTAATTTTAAGTTGTTTCAAATATTTTTATAAAATATTTCAGAATTTATAAGTTACTTAATATATTTGATAATTTTTAAAAAAAATAAATATATGAATCTCTGAATTAAATAATTATAATTTTATAAATTCTTTCAAAACAAGTGAGAAACTCTTAAATTATTTTTAAAGGTTTTAACAAACTCATCCATTACTAAATTTTATTGGATTCGAGTCCTACTTTAATTAAATCATACTTGTATTATATATGGGTATATTTGTATTTTATAGGTGCTTATTGTATTTAACTGTAAAAATATAATTTTTGCTTCAATTTCTCATTAAGAATGGTATAATTATTAATGAATTAGTGATTTTGGCACGTTCTATATCTGTACTAAATTTTTTATAGTATGAAATAAAAATAAAGTATTATTTTTTGTATAATACTAATTCTTTTAATAATTCCAATATATTTATCTGAATTTATTCATAAATAAAAATAAAAAGTTATGATGAAGATTGATGGAATGTAAATGGTAGTTAATGCATAAATCACAATTATGAGTATTACAAGATAAAGCGAGAGAATTTTAAACACATTACTTAAAAATATTGCACACAATAAACAACTTTTAATTGCAGCATATATAATCAAATAAGCAATAGAGTGATTCATAATTTATAAATTTTAGTAAAATAAGTTAGACTTAAAAGAGTGTTTGGGTGAGCTATAAATTCTTTAAAATAACCCTAATGCTAGCATGTAGTACATAACATGTCAGCATTGCAAGCCAATCGGCCCATGTAAGAGCCAACAAGAAAAATGAAAAAAAAAAAAAAAAGAAAAAGGAAAGAAAAAAGATAAAAGGAAAATTGAACCACGCAAGTCAACTACAGCTGGTCCAAAATTTTATCCGAACATCGTCCACTTTTCAACTGTTATATATTATCCAAAATTTAAAATCACTTAAAAGTTAGAATTGAGTACCAAATTTGTTTTTAGAATTTATATTGAAGAATAAATTTGTACAAGAATTACACAAAATTAAGAAAGTATTTATACGTGTGGGAGCCACGTGTAACGTTCGCTAATTGTACTATAAATAGGGACATCCTCTTATAAAATATAGTATATATAGTAGTTGAAAATATAAAATTGGCCCTGTAAATGTACTTACGAGTAACGTAGCACTTGTCAAGCCTTCTACTGTGTATGTTGACTCTCAAAATTTCACAATTTGAAGACAAATAAACTCTTAGCACTTCTCAAACCTTCTCATGAGTATATTAACTATTGAAATTTCACAATTTAAGAATAGATCGACTCAAGTTACAATTTTCAGTGGTACACATTTGCATGACAATTAATTTGATGATTAATTTTTCAATTTCTAATGTGTAATTTAGTTTTTCTAATTTTTCATGTCTGCTAGACTTGAGCTTGCTAAAAATTATAATTTGAACTAAACTTGTTCTCAAATTGCAAAATGTCAAGTGCTACAATATCTATTACACGACTCAAAAAGTGCTAAGTTGTTAGTGAATATATTTATAGGATCAATTTTGTATTTTTACATAAATAGTACATTACCTCCCACAAAATTAGAGTTTCCTCAAAGAAGGAGATCAACTTTGTCATAACTTAACCAACTTAAATCTCTTACAATGTATTGTGAGAAGTATGGAAATCTCATGTTACATATTCAGCAACAGTTATTAACTTTCTCTTCCACTGTTGAATTTACAAGGGACTTCAAAAAAAAAAAAACAAAAACAAAAAATGCACACAGAAAATATACAAAGTTCAGGAAGATAAAAAGAATTCTAGAAGAAGAGTTGCCTCTACTGCTCCCTCTTCTCCCAGTAATCAGTATCCAGAGTGATTGGATATAGATCAGAAGTGGATGTTGAGGAAGCAGTCAATGGCACATCCATTGATATACTGTCGGCCGTTTCCTCCAGATTCATCATGTCAAACGAGACAACTGAGTTTGAAACAAACTCTCCAACACCAGTTCTTCCCTCAAGCATGCTCACCACGGCCGACATACTTGGCCTCTCTGCGGCTACAGTGCTCGTGCAAAGGAGCGCGACGTTTATGGCCGTCACGACCTCTTTCTTGTTGAAGTTCGAGTCCAGTCTTGGGTCAACTAGTTCCATTAGATTTCCTTTATGCTTCAAGGAATTGGCCTAGAGAAGAAAATGGAAGAGCTTATTCAAGATTTTTTTGTGAATGTAGAATGCAGCTTATCATCATGAATGGTGCAGCTAGGAAATTAAGATGGTGTTTGGCTAAACTTATTTAAAAATTAGATCTTATTTCAAAAATAAACTCTTGAAGTATTTAGATAAAATACAATTTTGAAGTTTATAAAATGATAATGATGACAATTTTATAATTAATATGGTTAAAAATTAGATGAAGTTTATTAAAATTTTAAAGATAATTTGGGAACTTCTTACTTTACTTAAAAGAGTTTATAAGATCTTAACATCTTATTTTGGAGTTTATAATATATTTTGTAAAAAAATTTCATCAAATACTTTATATTTAGATGCCCTCTAAGTACTTTTTTCATTATGTGAAGTCAAAGAACAAAGTTCATCTTCTTTCTTTGCAAAGTTGCTAGTATCATAGCTCAAAGATTAACATAAAATCTTTAGGTTGTAATAACTAACTTACCCAGTCAAGAAGATAGAAGGAATCCTCCTTTGGCTGACGCTAGGGTTGCTCCTTCCACTGACAACTTCCAAAAGAACAACTCCAAAGCTGTATACATCTGCTTTGTTGGTCAAATAGCCGCGCATAGCATATTTAGGGGCCATGTATCCACTAAAAAATAAAAATATCATGTCAATAATGTCTTTTTTAGTTTTATATCCAAAAGTTTCCACGCGACAAAATAGCAATGCTACTACTAACCTGGGAATCTATCACGTGTAAAACATTGAATTTTGATAGTTTTTCTCTATATAAAATGACTAAGCATAGTTTAGATCTATTTTCGACATGTCTTATATCTTTAGTTTTATTTGGCATTTAAGTATGAACGGATACTCACAAAGTTCCAGCAACACGGGTGCTTATATGGGTACTGTCCTCTTCATCAAGCTTGGCAATGCCAAAATCAGATATTTTAGGGACAATATCTTTATCAAGAAGCACATTCGTAGCCTTGATGTCTCGATGCACAATTTTCAGTCTTGATTCTTCATGGAGATAAGCCCAGCCTCTTGCTATGCCAATTAAGATCTTGTGCGTCGTTGGCCAATCCAAATGCAACTGGTGCTCTCCTGGACCTGCAAACATTTTTAGCTTGATATATAAGTACAAATTAAAAAAAAAAAAAATGGATCGTGCAGACAAGTTAAAGCAGTTAAGATAAGGTTGTCATAAAACTTACCAAATAATGCACGAGCAAGGCTATTGTTTTCCATGTACTCATAAACAAGCAGTAACTGGTTGCCCTCAATGCAGCATCCATAAAGCTTTACAAGATGAGGGTGTTGGAGTCCAGAAATCATGCCTATGTCGTTCACAAACTCGCGGTTCCCTTGTTTTGATTTGGAAGAAAGCTGCTCTATGGCAATGATGGTGCCGTCTGATAGAAGACCCTTAAAATAAGAGAGCAAAATCAGAGGCGCCAGCAAATGGAATGAGGCAAATGGTAGCACGTCATAAAGATAATTCATTTCGGAAAGGCATTTGTTATTTATTTATTTTTTTGATAATTAAAAGGTAGGGAAATGGCGACCAAGTATAGTAATCCCCTTTGGGCGTAACCGTTGGAGTTTCCTACTATTGTAGAATGTCAGGGTTGAACCATAATTACTGCCCAAAGGGCGAACTAGTTGCTACAGTCCTACCGGAAGTGCTAGTCAAATTGAGACTCCTCAATCGTAGAATTGATTAATTTATGGATTATTCACAAGTAGGTTCAAACCTAAGACCTAATTGTGAAAAATTAAGAGTTAGACCAACTAAACTAGCACCTTGGTGGCAAGCATGTGTTGTTTATGTTACCTTGTATACAGGACCAAAACCACCTTCTCCAATCTTATTAGCAGGATCAAAGTTGTTTGTGGCAGCTTTAATTTGCCTTAGGGCAAACGAGCCGGTGTGAAGGTCCAGATCCTTCAAATCTGCCAAAAAAGAGCATTTCAGGCAACTCAAACTCTTTCTAATTCATACCACATTCGTGAAATATTGAACGCGTATCAAATTTGCATGTGCGAAAATAAGATTCAGACATCAGTTAGAAGTACAGGCAATAAGAATTAACGGTTATATCCAGTAATTTCAGTACCATGTTGCATTGTGTCTCGTCTCAGACAGCCCTACCACCAAAGGACACCAAGAACCAGCAAGACCGTGAAAAGAACTACTCCCACTCTACCGACTATAGCACCTCCAGAAATGTTGTTTCCATTTTCTGATGGTGGCTGAGAATCTGAACAAATTTGAGAGATAAAGAGAGATTATTATTAGATGAAAAGGAGCTATAAAAATAAAGAAAACAACTTTAATTCTTCCGGTATTCACAACTCACCGGAATCCACTGATATGGCTGAAATGAGAGGACCGTACACGCCTTTATAAGGAATAGCGTTTGTCCCTTTCCCGGCCCAATAGAAGCGTATATCCAGCGTGTTATCAGTAACAACTGCAGTGAAATTTCTTCTGATAGCCTTATTAACTCCACCGGCTTCATTTGCAATGTTGAAATCCTTCAGTACTCGCTCTCCCTAGAACAGTTTTATCTCAAAAACCATCAAACAATTTGGCGCTAGCTAGCAACAATAGGTTTTTTAACTACAACTGATTTCTTGAAGAGACCTTTAATGCATACCTGAATATAAACATCAAATATGCGCCTTCCAAGGCTACTGTATGTGCTGTCATTAGTAAACATGATCTCGGCGAAGTGCAGGTTTACTGTGTAGTTTCTATTCATCAAACAAAAGCCGTAGTAAGTCAACGACAGGGGGGAAAGCCGGGCATTCTTGTACAGCTGAGGATTCGGCCCATCAATGCTTGAGCTATTTGGCCAAATGTACGAGGCGCTAGGATGGGAGTTATCCAAGAAGTGGCCTGTGCTGCTAAATCCCCACTTTGTATTATTACTTCGGAAGAAATATGAAGGTCCACCTGAATTTTTATCCTCTTCGTACGTAATTCCTTTATCGTCAGCTTCTTGTTCTCCACCACAATTTATGTGGAGAGAATAGTGCTCTGAGACAAAAGATTGAAATGAATTCTCTGTATTTACTTAGAAAAGACATAGATAAGAGACAAATAATGTGCTTTATCACTTACGTTTGTCGCATTGGACGCTTCTTAAGCAGGAAACAATACCCCTGCCAAGAAAATGCGATATTTATACTACAAGTCAGATTCTTATTACATTGAGAAATGATGTGTAAAAAAATGGAAAATGTATGAAGTAAAAACTAGAAACTTACGAAGTATTCCTTTTCGAGCTTGCAAATAAGTTTCTATAAATACAAATGGTGAAATTTTACTGAGATAAGGAAACCCATAAACAATATTCAAAGATGAGGTTTAGTAGTAATCTCACAGACTGCGCAGCTGACAATTTTGGTCCGGACTTTCAGATGTGAGGTTGTTGTAAGATAGATCACTGCATATGAATTCAATATATTTCAACCATATTTTTTCTGGGATTTTACGTATGCGATAATATCGTGGGACAAAAGAAACTAATATTGAGTAGTCTTATGCTGTAAACAAGAGAAGTGGGCAGAGAATCTCACATGTTCTCCACATCTGCCAGCATCCAACGCGGCAGCGGCCCAGCTAGGGAGTTCCCAGTTAGATAGCTGGAAATGAACACCATGAATTAGCAAAAGATTTTAAAGTAATCTCATAAAAACATCTTACATGTAATCCGTTTTTGATAGATCGTATAAGCTATCAGGAATTGTTCCAGTTAATTTGTTGAAACTCAGGTCTCTGCACAAGAAAATGCACAAAATAAATAACAAGATGTTGTAAAAGACAAATTAAGCAGAAGGAAAGGATTTTACTAACAAGGTGTCTTTCAATCCCGTCATTTGGCCAATATAACCCGGCAACTCTCCGACAATATTGCAACTTCTCAATATCCTGTTTGACAAGATTTGTCTGAGTCAAACAAAAGCAACAATTTATTTTTGTGATGGAGAAATGCATAAAACATAACACTGACAATATCACTAGGTTTGTTAGGTTTCTAAGATTTGGAAACGCAGATTCGTTCCCGTTCAAGTCGCTGATTTTCCTGCATATCAGAATCACGAGAACAGATATAAAGCATCAGAAAGGATTTATTTTTGTTTCAACCAGCTTACACAGCATATCAGAATCTACACTTACAAGTCTGTCAGTCTGGTTAAGGAAGCAATACCAGAAGGGATCGGCCCGGCCAGACCACTCGCCTGAATCATTCTAACATTATAAAATTCGAAGTTCAGCACCGATGGAAACACAGAATATAAAGGGCAAGAAATCACTGAAACATCCTTACAATCTTTCTATATTTATCCAATTTTGGATAAAACTCGGTATACTTCCGGTGAAGTTGTTGTCGCCAATACGACTGCATTAGAATGATATGGATATGTTCAAGATTTAATAAAGAAAAAAGAAAAAAGAAAGAAAGAAAAAGGAACTCCACGCATCAAGAAGTAAACAAAACTGGTTAATATGAGAAGAAACTTACAAGTCCTTCAATGTGATTAAATTTGCTAGATTTGCTGGTAACTCGCCGGTTAAATTGTTTGAGGTTAATAGTCTTCACATTGTGACATTAGAGATAAGAAATCCAATCAGCTTGGCGATAAAGTATGTTAGTATCCCACATCGGTGAAATAAATAAACTGTAGTCTTTATAAATGGTATTGGACAATCCTCAACTCATGAGCTAGTTTTTGGGGTTGAGTTAGGCCCAAAGTCCATTCTTTAACATGGTATCGGAGCCACCCATTCCCGATGTTGGGTTAGCCAATATTGTTGGGCCACCATTTCATGTCATTTCACGCTCCAGATGTTCATTTCTGAGCGTGCGCGATGTGTGTTAGTATCCCACATTGGTAAAATAAATAAAATGTGGTCTCTATAAATAGTATTTGACAATTCTCACCTTATCAGCTAGCTAGTAGTTGTCTAAATAGAGAGACTCACAATCTCCGCATTCGAGGAAGATTCCCCAACTCTGTAGGTATTGCTCCAGACAACTGATTGTACTCTAGGACCCTTCAAGATTTTCAAAAAATAAAAAATAAAAAAAGCAAGAAAATCCTATATAAGACATCCATTAACTCAATATTAATCTAGTAAAATACAAACGAGTAATGCAAGAAATATTACAGATCTGTAAGTGTACTGATGTTGCCAAGTTCTTTTGGTATCGATCCCGTTACACGATTTCCTAGGAGAGAACTGCATTAAAACAACACTAGTGTGTTAGTACTAAAGAGCCAACTCCAAAACTCTTGCTTCAGTTAAACACCTCAAAATCCACACACAGCAACACACACACAAAGAATTATTACAAGGTTTCCAAGGAGAGAACTACTTTAAAACAACATTTATCTGTTATGAATACTAAAGAGCTAACCTCAAAACTCTTGCTTAATTCAATTAATTTACATAAAAATCCACTCACAGTAGAACACATATTCACATATTTATAAAGGATTCTTAAAAAGTTACAAGACTTCCAAGGAGAGAACTGCATTAAGAGCATGTTAAGTTAAACGTAGTTTAAAAGTTCAGTAAGTTCCTAAATCTTATAAAATGTTACGTTTTATTTTAATAAACTTGTAAAATATTACTAATGGCAATATTATAATATAATATTGATTAAAATTAATGAGGTTTGTTAAAATTTCAAAAATAAGAGGGGAGCTCTGTATTTCAAAAAAAAAAAAAAGAAGCCCTTATATGATTGTAATCTATTTTTACAAATCTTTTTCTTAAAAGTTTTTACTATCTTAGTGCATTTTAAAAAATCTATAAGCTATTTTTTAAAAGTGTGTAAGTTCACTCAAATATCCTATAGGAAAACATTAGTCTCTTGCACTACCAAAAGCCAACCAGAACTCTTGCTTCAATTAATTACCTGAAAACACACACACACACACACACACAAATGAGTGAATGGCGTACATGTTTACAAGTTTCATGGAACCCCATTCTGGCGGGATAGTACCATTCAGGAAGTTCCGGCTCAGGTCACTGTGTAATGAACATTCGAAAATTGACAGTTAAGTTAGTTGATTTCAGTTATTTATTTGTGTGTGTGTGTGAATTTGTATATATATGTATGTGTGTGGTGTGAAAAGTGCTGTATATATACTTACAATTGTTGGAGGAAAGGGAGTCTGATTAGCTCTCTTGGGACTGATCCTCCAAGACTCTGGGATTTGAGAACGCTACAAATTTGGAACAGAAAGAAATTGACTAAATTGATTAAACAATGAGAAAGAGAATGGAAATAGTTACAATAATCTTTTTCTAAATATTTATTTTGTACTGATATTATAAAATTGAGAGATTACTAAAAAAAACCCTAAAATAAAATTTTCAATTAAAATCCCCTCTTCATTCCATTGATTTTTCTTGAGAAAGAATGTAGTTTTAGACTAACAACGTTGAGAGTTAAACCAATTAATGATAATTTAGTACAAAAAATATAATTAGAAAGTTGGGGAAATGTACTTTTATTGAAAAATATTTTTATGAACTTTTCAGATAAAAAATATATATATATATATATATATTTTAAGAGCCTTAGTTATTTTCCCTATGGTAAATACTTCAATAAATAGTAACTTCAATATTTTTACATGTATTTAAGCTGCACATATAATCGTTTTCATACAACAATTACTTATTTCCACATTATCCATTAAGGCATCTCCGTTAACTTTTTTGATAATATTATTTATCAATATTCAATTCTAATTCATTGTCAAATGATCAATTGATCTGATATTGTTTTTATACTTATATGTATAGGTTCGAAGTTCAAATCTTTACGAATCATTGGTATGTTGTGTGTAAATCAATGGTATGTTGTGTGTAAATCAAGAAGAAAAAACTTTGAGGTACCTCATGTAAAATTAGAAAGAAGCTGCCCGTCAACAAGACAAAACGTAAAATTTAAGAGAAGATTATGATGAAACACGTAAATTCATTAGATCTTAACACTGTTTTGTGAGTATCAATACTATTTCAATCTTTAATTCCTTCTAAAAACAGAAGAAGAAAAACGATATTAACAACAAAAGCATTGAGCAGTGATGTTCACATTAGTAAATATCAAAATAATACATTTAGGGCTATTAACAGGTGGGATTTAGATCGGATTAGTTATATTTGCATTTAAATTTGATTATCAAAATTCATATTCGAATTCGACCTAGTTTCTATAGGATCTTTGTTAGTTAATATTATATCTGAATCTGATGGATATCCAAAATTCGACCCAATTTTTTTTTTTTTTTTGGGATTGTATAAAATATTGTATTTATAAGAATAAATAGCAGACAACCCCCAAAGTATCGAGTCATGTACACTTTGCCCCCCAACCATTGTAAATGTGCGAATAAATTATCCAACATTTGCTAAATGTGCTTAAATACCCCCTTGTCCCATTTTTCTATAGAATATTCCATTGGAAATGATGAAACATTTTGGGTATGTTGCACTTTACCACCTGAACTTTAACAAAGTGTGTATTTAACATCTTAGTCATTCTAAAATGTGGCACTTTTGACATTAGATTTTATTTTTGTGGAATTAGGTGAAATATTTTATAAAAAATATTATCATACGCTAGTTATTAATATATGGATAGTTAAATCAATTTAAGAAATTATAAATTTAGAAATTAATTTTATAATTATATTTTACTTAGTTCATATGGATAAAATGATTAAAACTAATTTTAAAATTATACCCTAATTGATTTTTATATCAATATAACATTATGCATATTTGTTAGCAAATGATATTAAATATTTTTAATTTAAATAGAATAATAACTGAGAAATATAATGTTGATATTCAGATTTACATTGTTTGCTACCAATATTCAGCCGGCTAGTGTCACTTATGTTCTATATTCTTATTCAAATTAAAACCCTAAACTAGGTTGATCTCGGATCAACCCATCTAACCTGAAAAAAAATAAATGGGTGATCCAATAACCCAATAAATCTAACTCAACCCAACCCGACCCGACCCACCTAAAAATTTCGACTAATTAAAATAAAATATAAATAATATATATCCAAAAATCAAAATTTTAAAAATTCAATTATTGAACAATGGTTTGTTACTTTTTTGTATTCGGAGTACTCATGGACATGATAAGTTTTAAAGTTATTATGTTTCTTCAACTTGAATTATTATGCCAAAATTTAGATTTTATTATAGATCAAAATTCTACTGGATTATAATATTGAAATTTATAAATATAAAATATAAAATAAATAGATGTCAGTTTTATCAGGTTGGTGGATGACACAACTAAAAATTAAGTCAACACGAACCTGACACTATCTTTTGTGAATCGGGTTAGGATTGAGCCTTGTGGATTTAATATCGAATTGTAACAGTTGGGTTGGGTTGGGTTTGGGTTTGATATTTTTATAATATACCCCTACCTCAACACAATCTGAATCTGCCCCACCCACCCGAGTTGACACCCCTTTGAAAAGTATGAAATAACCACTGTGCCCTTCCGTTAAAAATTGAATAATAAATAAATAAATAAATAAATAAATTGATAGAAATATCAAAAGACAGAAATACCCTTGAACCTATTTATAATAATTTTAAATTTATGAGAGTTTATTTGATATGTTTTTTTAAATTTTTTTAAAAACTTAAATTTATAACCTTAAATAATATATTTCTATTAATTTCGAGTTACATATTTAATAATGATAAAATTGTAAACCTACAATAGTTTATTAAATTTTAGCAATAAGTAAATAAAATAAGTAAAAATAAAAAATAAAATTTTGAATATATTATCTTATACAACATAATTTCAATAATTTTAGGAGTCAATTACTTTAATAATTTAATTCAATTCATTTATTATTAAAAATAAAATAATTAAATAAAAATGAAAATTTAAATAATTATCTTACTATATTATAAAGGTGCTTATATATTCATATAATGTAAATATATATATATATATATATTTATAACAAATGCACAGTATGAGGGGGCATATATTTGTAAATATACAATAAATATATACATATATACACATATATTGATCTACAAAATACACCACCCACCATCCCCCAACCCTCATCCCCACCCCCGCCCCAGGATGCTGCATGGCCATGGCTTGGTTGCTGGCTGTCCATGGCCAGGCCAGCAATCGCTGGGCGGGTATGGGTAGAGATAGGGGGTGGTTGGGTCTTTTTTTATTCTTTAATAAATTTTAAAGAATAGATTCTTTAAAATCAAAGAATAAATTATAATAAATTCTTTACTTATCCTTTTTGTTTTTAATTTTTATTTATTTATTTTTAATCAATAAATATATTTAATTAATTATATTAAATATTTTTTTATTTAATATTATTAAGTATGTAATTTATAATACTAATTAATTAAGTATGTTTAAGTTAAAAGAATATTAATTATAAACAAACACCCTAAAAAATCTGAAATCTCATAATACCACATCTGAAGGTATTTTTGTCGACAAAAAAGGTCAAATCTGGTAAAAAATGAGGTTAGATACAATAAGGACATTTTTGAAATTTCATCTATATTTTTTAACGGCGCCAAGTCAAAACCCTAACGTTGGCTAACGATAAGGATTAAATGTTGGACGGCAACAAACGTCAGGCTAGGGGTAAACATAATTTTCAAAATAATGAGGATTTTTCTATAATTAGGCCAAATTTCAAGGGTATGGATGTAATTTAAATCCAAAACTAAAACTAGGCATTTATCCCAAAAAAAAAAAACATTAAAAATGGAAATAAATTAAAAATTATTATAGTTTTTGCTCAAATACATGGCTTTAAATTATTTTTTCTTGTATGTGTAACATATTACATCATATTTAAGTTGTTTTGAGGAATTTTTGACCCCAATCCGATTTAGTCGTGCCCACTAGCATCGATCAAATGACACACACATTGTTATAGTTATCATGTAATTTGATAATTTTTTTAAATTATATATTAGCAGACATATATATATATATAGATATATCATGTAATTAGGATCTATCAACAAACTTGGATTAATGAAATGGTTCACTCTTGATTTACTTTTTAAAAAGGTTGGGAATGTTTGGTTATGTTTTTTTTATGTAATTTTATTATGTGTTTTTCTATTTTTTGGGAGAATAAATTATTGGAGAATATGAAAATTGTGTTTTGGCATGTTTGTTTATATTTTGGGAGAATGTAATTAATTTTTGGTTATATTTTAGAGAATAGTTAAAAATTGATTTTGAAGAATTTTGGTATGTTTGTTCATGTCTCAGGAGGAGATATGTTTTACTTTAGCAGTCAAATTTATATTTTTTTGTTGGATTTTTGGGATGAAAATAGAATTGAATGATTTTTTTATTGTTAGAATAATAATAAAATATATATGATGTGTGTGTATATATATAATATGTATGTATATATATTGAAAAATGAGAAAGTTATGGGAATAATGAAGGATAGTAGATGATATTTTGAGAAAAAAAAATTTTATGTTTGAAACAAAAATGAAGATATGTTTCCCCAAAATAATTTTATTCGGAGGAAATATGACCAAACATACCCAGAGCTTTTGGAGAAGTAGAGCAGCCAACTCACATGCTAACAACATGGCAAGTGGTGTTACTTTCAAAAGTGTAGTCACAAGTAGTGTTATTCTCCTTCCCTTTAACTGGATTCTGGGTCACCCAACCCGAAGACCCGCCGCATGGATTCACACTGAAATTCCAGTCGGTCTTCCCCATAGTCCTCGCTATCGCCTGCAAAGAATGCACTGCAGAAATCCAAGGGAAAAAAAAAAAAAAAGAAAAGAAAAGAAAAGAAAAAGAAGATAAAAAAGAGAATAAATTATAAAAAAAGGGGACAGATTAACTTGGTACTGCGTAATCATATACTATGCATATATATATATATATATATATATACCTTCTTCGCGAGGCAAAACGGGTTGTCCAGAAGCAAAACCTGCGAGGCAAAGGAGTGCGAGGAGGCTTGGTAAGAACATGGTTGGATGCATGTTTTGATGACGACGATGATTATGATGATATATATTCACTTGAAGATAAATTTTAAGTACTTCACTATAATTAAGGGCAGGTGAAGAAGAAGAATCAGGAAATGGATCTTGATGCCATATTCACCATGTTGGTTTATAATAATTGAGAGATAGCACTGGGTCCCGGACCCACCCTGCTTGGAGTGGGTTTTGAATGAACGGATTTTGGGGAGGGCATGAAGTTTTAGGTTGTGATTGCTTATATCCTCATTTCTTATTTCTCATTTTTGAGAGAAAATATGGAGGTTTTTTTATTTATGAGATTGAAAATTTTTTTATAAGGAAGTGATTGTTTGTAACGTAAAAGTATAATAATTACAGTTGATGTGATTGGTGAGAGTTATAAAATGGTGATTATTTGTGAGAATTTTTTTGAGAAAAAATTGTGAGAAGGTGTTTGGTTGTGAGGTTTTTTTTGAGGGAATTTTTTGGAGTGATGATTGATCATAAGAATTTGTATGAGAAAATTTTTAAGAGAAGGTGATTTGTTCTGAGTTTTTTATTTATTTAAATACTAAAATATATGTGTAAATATAATTAAATATTATGAGAATAATTTTATTTAAATATTAAAATATTACGTGAAATTATAATTTTATAGTATCAAAATAATTTTTTATATAAAATATTACGTGTATATATAATTATATATTGTGAAAATAATTTTATTAAAATATTAAAATATACATAAAATATAATAATATATTACAAAGATAATTTTATTTTGATATCAAAATGTCATGTATAAATATAATTATTTATTAGGAAAATAATTTTATTTAAATATTAAAATACTATGTGTAATTATAATTTTATAGTATCAAAACAATTTTTTATATATAAAGTATTACGTGTATATAATTATATATTGTGAAAATAATTTTATTAAAATATTAAAATATACATCAAATATAATAATATATTACGAAAATAATTTTACTTTAATATCAAAATATTACGTATAAATATAATTATATATTATAAAAGTTATTTTATTTAAATATTAAAATATTAAGTGTAATTATAAATTTATAGTATCAAAATAATTTTTTTATACATAAAATATTACGTATAAGTATAATTATATATTATGAAAATAATTTTATAGGAATATTAAAATATACATCAAATATAATAATATATTATGAAATCAACTTTATTTTAATATCAAAATATTATGTGTAAATATAATTATATATTTTGAAAATAATTTTATTTAAATATTAAAGTGTTACCTGTAAATATAATTACTTATTATAAAAATAATTTTTATTTAGATATTAAAATATTATGCATAAATATAATTATGTATTATGAAATAATTTTATTTGTTATATGTATATTTTATGTGGTGTGTAGTCATATATATATATATATATGTGAATATTACATATATGTTTTATATAAAAAATAATATTATTTTAGTAAATAACTTATATATTTAGTATGTGTATATAAGTAATAATAATGTTTGTAATTTATCATTTTTCAAAGATAAAAAAATGCATATATAAATATTTAAATAATATAATTTTGTTATTAATATTCTTTTTCTCATATTATGAAATTATAATGATGTTATTTTTTTTTAAAAAAAATATTTTTTATTTTTTAGATATTTTAAATGAATTTAACGGGTCCAACTTGTCATATAAGAATTTGGGGCGAGGCAGGACAAATTTTGGATCCATAAAAATCTCAACTAAACGGTCCTTGATTTTGTCTAACCCGCCCCAACTCAGTCTTTTGCCATTCCTAATTTATATTGTATATGAGAAAGACTGAAAGACGACGTCCAAGACTTGGTGGGTTGGGGGATGGGGTGGGTGTCTATTGTATAAGAATTTTTTGATAATAAACATGATCAATATATAAATAAATGAAAACCAAATTCTTTTTTAATGTATTAGGGGATCCCAAAAATCAACACGTTGGCTGTTAATATTTTCTAAAAATCCAACTCTGATTCAAAAGCCATCCAAACAGGGAATGACTCGACTGTCGGCAGGACAAACTTGCTTGCTGTACGGTAAAAGCGTGCTCAGCTGCAGTACGGGAATGAATACTTGCCCACTTGTTCACCTGCTTTACGATATAAGAAATTGTATAAAATTGCAGGCTAATAACTGGGGAAGATGGACTCGGACCTTTTTATTATTAACTTCTTGTTTTACATTGTTGACTAATTTTTTTTATTTTTTTTGAAGGAAGATTTTTCCCAAATTTATTTGATTATTCTTTATGGCCTCAAATCCACCCCTATCTAGAATTAAAATTGGTATAATCGATGTTTATTTGGCTGACATTGTCGACTAGAATCACATGCCCGCATAACTGAGCTCGGCGATACATTGTTGACCAATTGATGACATATATCTATCTTAGTTTCTTGGTTAAATAAATCCACTCACATTAGTAACGAGATGTTAATATCAATCAATCTTGAGTCTAGTTATGCGAGCTTGTGATCTTAGTAGGGGCGATGTGATGGCCAAAGCAACCTTAGTTGTGCCAATCTTAGCCCTAGACCGCGTGGCTACTCAAATTAGATTGGAGCCTAATCCCTTTACCCAAATTAAGTAAAAAAAAAATGTTAGTATCAAGCAATCGAGTCTAGTTGAAGGTATTAATGTTAATGTTCGTGTTTGGAACTTTGTTGAATTTTAAATATTTTATTTAAATTTAATTTGATTCTTCTACCCAATTTTTAAAGTTTGTCAAACGAAGCAATGTATTTTGATTTATATGTTATGATATCGACCTGAGTATTAATTACATTTGTTTTTTGGTTCCATATCTTCCTCATAAATAAAAAATATCGTATTGTATCATTTTTTCTGTACCAAAATAAAATCTTTCATTTTTTCTTAAATAGTGGCTGAAAGTTAATGTTTTCATACTTCATAGTCATCAAAATGGCTCATCTCTAGCTACCCCACAATACTTCAAGTTGTAGTCTATATTTTCAATGAAGAAAAAGATCTTTTTCAGTTTTAGCCCTCTAACTTTCAAATTATTCAATTGAATACCCTCTTGTTTTTTTCATTCATTGTTTGGAATTCAAAAGTTAAATTGTGTCGTGGCGGTTGATTTAGATCAATTAACTACTGCCAGTCTTCAACAAGGTATGCATATTATTATCCCAAAAGCCCTCACTTTGCTGCTTTTTCCCTCCTATTCGATATACTGACTTGAGTATCGGAGTATCATAGTCGAGGGCACCTTGGCTAACCTAACGTTTATTGTTGATTGCAGGACTCGACCCCCCTTTGCATCGAAAGCATCCAAATCGACCTCCACCTGATCGATCAGATTGGATTCTAGCCCAACATGTCTTCAAATAGTTTTTACCTTCATCATTGGTGCCATCTATGGGAAACTGAATCCGCAATCGAAAAAAATTGGTTAACACTAGGCAAGTTGCTTCGAAAAGGGAGGAAAATAGAAGATCCCCAACCTCTCTTCCTCGACCATAGCTAGAATCAGGTGTGGCTGGACCTAATGCCCGCCAAAACAAGTGGTCACTTTGGCCATGTCTCAACTCATGTAGCTGACAAATGAGTAGATATTTGCTCAAATTTCTACCCAACTATCAGCTGTTATGAAACCCTCGAATTTTTCTATATGGAATAAAATTTGATATTACTATTAGTTCCTCAACGAATTTAAAAAGAGACTATTATTTTCTAAATAATGCCATAAATATATTTTGATACAATAATACCTCGATACTATTAAATTTCTAAGTTTGATTATGATTTCAATAATCATTATATGTATTTAGATAATTAAGTTGTAAAATTATATATGAATGTTGACTCCTATTCTATGTCAAGACATACATAATTACATATAATATATACACACACTTAAGTGATTATTACTTGGATTCTCCAAACAAGCGGACAATAGAATTTTTGAGTAAGAAATAAGACTTTCTTAACTTATTTTGATATTTTAATAAACTTGTTTGATCTTAACTATATCAATTAAAAATTTTCATCTAATATCTGATAAGTTTCAAAATTTTATTTTATCTAAGTATTTCAAACTTATTTTATTTAACATCTTATGAGTTTTAAAAATATTTTGTATTATCTTTTAAATAAATTTAACCAAATACTCTCCTGACCAAATATTGTTTTATTAATTTTATTGGATTTGAGTTCCACTTGAATTAAATCACACAAAATATATTAGATATGACATCGACGGAGTCAAAAATTTTAATCTTGAGAAGTGAGATTAAATTTTTAGAAAATATGAACAACAATTTTTTATTTTTAATTTATATAAACTTAAGAAGGTGACTGTGTAGATATCATATGCCTCCCCACGCTATCACTAAATATAGATATATTAGAGTGTACTTTATACACACATTTTTTATTTACTAGGAAGGTGTACGTGTGTCGCACGTGACATAATAGTTTTTGAAGTACTTTTATTCTATAGATTGTTTTATATCTGATTTAATTGCTTGTAAAAGTGACAAATAAAAAAAAAGATAAATTGTCATTTGGTGTTGTAACAATAGCAGGAACAATATGAATTTCATCAAATAGAACTAAACAATTCATATCTCAAAAGTTGATATAAAACCAATACATCTGTAGATTGAACAATTCTTTATTAGAAGACATATAAAAAAGAAAATGTTTGATGAAAGCATATAAGTTAATATTTTATATATTGATGTGTTCCCTGGTCATTAGTTTGAATAAAGTTTAGACATAAATTAGGAAAACAAGCATCCAATCAGATGACATCTTAGCTACCATTTATTAAACCAAATAATTAATACATAAACACTATGTGCAAATATTGAAGTACAAAAAGTAGGAAATTTGATAGTAATCAGAAGTAAAACTTTTGTGTTAACTTTACCTAGACATTGGAGTCTTGTGTATGGCCATTCCAACTTTCATATTGTGTTATTTATTTATTTGTTTTTTCCCTTATAAGACATATAACATTAATTTTTCTTAAGAATACATAAAATATAACTTAAAAATAAATACTATCAATTAGTACCTGCATTTAAAACTTCTCTATAAACATCAATTTTTATGCAATTTTTTCCTCCGGAATTCAATATCAAGATCAAGGGTTGAATCTTGCGTAAAGGCCTTGTGTATAGGTAGGCAGGAAGAGATAGTTGCTCGCAGGCCTCCACCAGAAGTGATGAATTGCTTTGATCCAATCTTTGAAAGTATTTGATATATACTTTTGTTGTAGACAATGAAGTTTCTTTGGAGATAGCCACATATATACTATTAGCACCTGCATTTAATCGTAACTTTTGGCTAGTGTAAGTGGTATTATAGGTATAAGTAACGACTTATTGGTATTGAGCAAATAAAATCTTTCCATCAATTATATTTTCCTTGAAACCCCTCCATACCATTCTTTACCGTTATATAGTCCATTTGATAGGATCCAAATTCTTTACTATAGTTATTTGGCAATTTTTCTTCAGTATCACTACTTGTGAGAAGGCATTTCATTTGAAGTTAAAGATCTTAAAAATTCCACTTCATAATAAATGTTTCCATCACTGTCAGTTTTATCAGAATTACCAAATGTCATTTGCTTCTCTAGGAATATAGAGTTTAGTTTTTAATTTAGTTATAAAAATCCTCCATTTTTAACCGTCAGTATTGCTTGACTTGTAATGTAATGAGCTAAATCAACATTCTTAATTAGCTATGAAAATTTCAATGATAAGTTGCTTTAGTGGAGTTTCTTCACTATAACACTTGATAATCATTTCTTTAAGAATATTGGTGTTACCTTAAGCATCAATCGGCTTTAATTTATTTCCGATTTGAAGTGGAAAATCACTAAATTTGTAGTTGTTTTTTGTGCTCACATAGCTTGACAAAGTAACTTTTGTCATTGCACTTCATATGATTAATCCAATCAAGTTTTCTAAAATTGTTTGTTCAATTGTAGCCATTAGAACAACTGGTAACAATTTGGTTAAAGTATCCACAAAAAATAGTCACTTTGCCACCAAAGCATTCATTATTTTTCATTATCTCTAAGAAAACCATTTTGCCACAAAATATTCATTGTTTTGGGTTATGTCTTCAAGAAAATAATATATATTTTAACCATTCACCTTTTTGCTAATGAGGCTTCATCCTATATCAATAACTAAGTTTTATATGATAGTTTCAAAACTCCGCTTTGCTTGGATAAAATGTATTTATTGGACTGATGATTTACATTTCTTGATAATTTGAAATATGAATGTGTTGTTCTTTCCGTGGCATTGCTACAGCTGCAACTTTAAATGTTGTTATTTTAGGTGCTTTTTATTTTTTATATCTAAGATTATGCACAATGTATGATCCAATTATGTTTTCCTAATTCCCCCAATCCATCTATTAAATCATAACATGTTTTCCTTTTTTTATACCCTTCAAGATTATTGTACTAGCACTATATTATTAAGGATACAACTTTAATTGAGCCACATAACCTCTCAAAGCTATTTCTACTGACATCTCATCTTGAATCTTTCTTGGCAAGTCACCACACTCATTATTGTTATCAATTGGAATGCTTAGAAGGCCATATAAACTAATACTTTTTCCCATGCTTCCTAATAAAAGTTCAAACTTTGCCAAGTTTTGGCAACTAATGGGTTAATTGAGATTCATGATTCTTTTATTGAATATTCAAACATTGCTTCAACATATGTATCTCAAAGATTTTGCATATTTTTGGGAGCACAATAAACCAATATGACTACAAATAATCGTCGAGTTCATATACCATTTGAAAACTAATGGCTTTATTAGATATTCAAAAATACCTTGATAAAATTCTACTAATCTTTATTTTGTGTTGCCTTTTGAGACTTGAGAATCATATCCCATTTACTATGAGCAACTCTAGAAAAGACATTGGACCTCAAAGATGGTTTAAGAAAAAACTATTGTAATATCTTTCTCTTTCCATAGGATTTGGCCCATGTATACGACCTATCACATGCCTTTTCTTTGTTTTAGTCCAACATCTACGTTATTTGTCCTAAACATAGTTTTTAAAAAATTCACTATTGAGAAATTTTCTTGCTTTTTTACTTTTAGCACATAGAGAAATGTTCCGTCAGTATTGTCTTGGAGATATAGTCCCATATGAGACTGTTCTAAAAACTTTTATCTGCATAATAAGTCACTGCTTGTTGATTTGGGAGATCAATAACTGCCTCTATACATACATATATATATATATATATTTCGATCAAATTAAACCTAAAAAATTCTCCACTTTGCTTTTGGAGCATAGACACTCAAAGCATCATGAAAACGTTTAATTTCATCAATATTCTTCATCACTTAGGGTGTATGAATGGACACTCTATCATGCCTCTTATAGATATATTTGTATGACATTATTGTCACTTCAAAACATATATATATCTCCTTGTTGATATGATAATTTTATCTGGATAAGGTGTTGCCCACGGATTATTGAGTTCTGTATTATGACCTTGACTATTATGCAATCTTCTTCTTGTAAATCAAGTACTCATCTTTCCCTCAAATTGTGCTTTTACAATATGAACGTGGATAATGATGTTTGCATTTTCCATCAACTACACAAGAATTATTCTTGTTTCTACGTTCACATGTTCCATGCATCATCTGTTTAAGATCCAAGTCATAAAGTATAAGATGTTTTTCTTTTGAAGGTTTTGTACAGACAAACTATCATTGTAATTTGAGCTTGTAAATTTGTAGTCAGATTTCAGAGCTATCAGCATATGAGCACATACATGGCAATAATTTTTTTCTGAAATTCAATTACATGGACATATGGAATGACTTTTTCAATTATATGCTTCTTAAATAACTAATGTTTCAAATATTGCACTTTTGCTTGAAAATTTCTAGAGGTTAAATCTTATCAACCTTGAGTTCTTTGACCATCATACGTGTTTTTTTTCTATCTCTTTCCATTCCTAATTGCAAGTATTATATTATAAAAGATCATATTTTCTAAGTCTTTCGATCAATGTCAATGCATCTATATATATATATGATGCATACCTCTTGAACCCCTAATAAAAGATGTTGAAGAATAATTATTTTTTCAATTTCACTACTCTTTGCTATCAATATGTAATTCAGATCTTAAATTTGATAGGTCATAATAGTGGTAATGCAATCTTGTTGTCCCTGATTTTATGATATTATATGCTAAAGAACAAATTGTAAGTATATAATTATTAATATCAATAGAATTTTTTTTGTTAAGGAAATCCAACAAAATTGATAGTAAAATATTGATCATGCTTGTATAAACAACTTATAAGTTGCAAATATGGGAAATTAATAAGTAAATCTTTAAAAAATGTGATTTACATTTATCTTTCACAATCGAATAACTTCTAGTCCCTGTAACTATTGGATTATTTCATTGTTTGGTAATATCTTGGGAAATTTTATTTTTTTAATTTTTTTTTATTCTATTATCCTCAATAAATTGAATTTGAGCTCATTATTATTTCATTTTAATTTAATTTGTATTTTTATTTTTTGTTCATTGAAAAGTTATAAGCATGCACACTTACTTATTATGTTTTATTTTTCTAAATAATAAATTTTAGATTGTTATTTTATGTTATAAAATTAAAGATATAATTTCAAATAATTTAGAGTGATTTATAAAATAATTTCCTCTAAGTGTGGGTAAAGAAAGAACATTTATATTACTTGCCTAATATTAAATTTTTAATGGAGCACATTTTAAATCTATTTTTTTGTTTAAAAAGAAAAAAAAAAAAAAAAGCTTTTGTGCAACGAATATGTTCATACTTTTCAACCATATTATTTTCTTCTTAGTCAAGGCAAAGAAAGAGGTAGTTAAATTATAGTCAATTTGATTTTGTAACTTTCTTTTTCCAAAAAAACAAATGTGTGAAAAACGTGTCTTCAAAAGTTCATGGTGCTAATTCAAGTTGGCTATTAATATAATGTTTATACATATGAATTTGTTAAATGTAATTCATTATTTGAAATTAATATTGTGTCATATTAATTACATTTTAAGGTCTTTTGATTGTTGGATACTATGAATATAGTTGGCATACATTTCATATCTAATTTGTAAATACTTTGTTGGTTATGGATGGAGATGCATGGAATAATATAACATTTTGTCTAGTGAAGCATATCGTTGATATTCCATTTTATATATTGAATATAATGAAAACATTTCACCACTGTTATCATGTTATTACTAAAATAATTGACTATTTACATTTTTAATTTTAATAGTTTAGATTACATATTATCAATCCAATAATATATCTTTCTTGAAAAATTTTAAATTCAAATTAAATATGACGAAGTTCAAATTAATTATATAATGAGTTAGTTGTGCGTACTTGTTATGTCATTGATGGATAGTCTAAAAATATTCGCTATATGACACCAAAGTCATGGCAAACTTGATCTTGACAAGATTTAATTTCTTCATACTCCATTATGCTTCAAGTAACAATTTTAGCTTTGTACTTCACAAGGTTATTTGAAAAATAATATATATATATATATATATAATATTCTATCCTATTATCTTTCAAAAATAGATATGAAAGGTTAGTAATGTCATATCATTACTTTAATTAAAAAACAATAATTTATTTAAAAAGACTATTTAAAAAAATAAAATATAATTTGGTTTTTATATACGACTTTTAATAGTGCTATCAACTATATATATTTTTTAACTTTTGTCCCACTTTTTGTCTCTTAACTTAAATATGTAGGATTATGAATTTTCTTTAAAATTTGTGACATAATATTAAATCATCTTTTACCGTTAGTTTTCAAGAAAATAATTTGTTTACATTATCATATGTAGCAATTAACCAATTGTTTTGTAAATATTAAGAATACATAACTAAATTCAAAGAAAAAAATTGAATAAAACTTACTTTATGCTTTTTCATTATCATATTAAATAAATTATTATATTTGAGCTTGACACCAAATTTGATCTATAATAAATTTTTATTTTTATTTTTAAGATAGAACCCATATTTGTATAGAAATACATTGATAAAATATCATTCTTTTTTCTCATAAATTGAATTTTTCTAAATCATGGGACTTAAGAATAATCTAATTTTTCATATATTAAATTTGCTATAATTTTGGATTAAACACATAGTTTGATATATAACAAATGTTTTTCTCTTTTATTTTTTGACGAAAACCTAGAAGGAATATCTATACAATTTTATTTAAGAAATATAATCATTTTTTCTGTTTGAGCTTTTATAATTCAATTTCAATGTAGTTACTATTTTCTATGAGGTTAATTAAAATAAATTTATTTTAGTTCTAGTTACCATTAAACCATATGTATTGAGGATGATGTCATAGTATCATTGGATGGGGAGATGGTTTAATTAATTAATTTTAGTTTAGTTGTTATTTTTCATAAATTCAATTAAATACTTTAATGGAAGGATAAATTTCAAGATATGTAATATATTTGTTAAGTAGAAAATTTTGGCTTAATAATTGTATTGTAACTACTATTTCTATACGTCTAACTAAAATGCATTTGATT
The DNA here is from genome assembly GCA_018894105.1 of Jacaranda mimosifolia. Lineage (NCBI taxonomy): Eukaryota > Viridiplantae > Streptophyta > Magnoliopsida > Lamiales > Bignoniaceae > Jacaranda > Jacaranda mimosifolia. The sequence continues at coordinate 4,006,074 of CM032118.1, read as the reverse complement.
TGGAATACATGTAATAAATGTAATGCATGTACATTGGATGTATATGCATTTGTTAAGTTGAAAGACTTAATTTAGTTAATTTAATGTAGTTACTATATATATTTTCTGAGTCTAATAAAAGTAAATATAATTGTAATTGTAATTACCATTAGACCACATGTATTGAATGTGGTAATTTTATTAGATAGGGATTTTTTTTTTTTTGTAAACATAAAATGAAAGAAACCACTACCACCCATTATACTTTTATAGGTAGTATAGTATATAGGATATTAGTGTGTGTGTGTGTGTACATATGAATTAAATTTAAAAAAAAAACATTTTATAAAACTTAGTTTATGCTTCTTCTTCTTTTTTTTTTTTTGTTATAATCATAATAAATAAATTATCATATTTGAGTTTGACACCTATTTTGGTACATAACAATTTTTATTTTTTTTTTTTAATTTTTGGGATAGAACCCATATTTGTACAACTACATTCATGAAATATTAGTCCTTTTCATCATAAATTGAATTTTTCTTAATCATATACTTAATCTATTCTTTTTTATTATCATATTAAATTTGATATTACATTTTGTATTGAAAACATATTTTGATGCATAACAAATATTTTTTTCTTTTTATTTTTGACAGATAACCCAGAAGAAATTTCTATATAAATGTATTTAAGAAGTATCATTCTTTTCCATATAAATTGAGTTTTTATAAATCAATTTCAATTTTCTTACTATTCTATATGAGACTAATTAAAATATATTTAATTTAGCTAGAGTTACCATTAAACCATATGTATTGAATCATGTGGTGTCATAATCTCATTAGATAGGGATTTTAATTAATTAATTTTAATTTAGTGTTTTATATTCTACAAATTCAATTAAATACTTTGATAGAAGGATGGATTTCAATATATGTAATATATTTGCTAAGAAGAAAATTTTAGTTTAATAATTGTAATGTAATTACTATATTCTATAAGTCTAATTAAAAATACATTGAATTTGGAATACATGTAATAAATTAATGTATATACATTGAATTTATATACATTTGTTAAGTTGAAAGACTTAATTTAGTTAATTAAATATAGGTACTATTTTCAATGAGTTAATTATAATTACCATTAAACCCCATGCATTGAATAGGGTAATTTTATTGAATCTGGATACTTTTATTTTCACATAAAATAGAAAAAACCACTAATGCCTGTTCATATTTTTATAGGCAGTATAAAGTATAAATACAAGAATTCCTTGGAGCATTTTCATTCTGGAATAGTGAAATTGTTATTGGCTATCTACCAAATATATACATATATATAGAGAGAGAGCGAGAGAGAGAGAGAGAGAGAGAGAGAGAGAGAGAGAGACATATGATGCTGTGCTTATTTATGTATTCTACCTTACGTAAGTGTGGTTTATATAGGGTATGCAAGTTGACGAAAGATATTACTATGACATTGGACCCCTCGTTTTAATACTTAGTCCCCTTGAGAGCACATAGCTTACTTTTCATGTCCACCGAAATTGAAATTAATTTTCCGACATTAAACTATGCATGGCTCTAATAATTGTCACTTTTACACAAGGATTTATATTCCACACGCAATTTGGTCCTATGAGACCAATGAATATGAACTTTTTATCTTGACGATGATTGGTGATATAAATTGCGAAGTTGTTAGATTGATATAATTATTTACCAAAAATACGTTGATAATGTTCAAATTCTTCGTCAATATGAAATTTTTAATTTTATAAAGTATTGTCCCATTAATATTGGGGGGGGGGGGGGAGGTTGTCCTTATGAAAAAACATCATATAGAGGGTGACGGAGAATAACTTATAAATTGATTTAAAATCTTCATCTAATTTTTCGATATGTGATAAAACTTGATATTATTATAAGTTCTTCAATGAATTTTTAAAAAAAGGTAGTTTTTCTTTAAATAATACCACCAATATATGGCAATTGGACAATGCCTCGATGCTGCTAGATTTCTACACGTTTGATTATGAATTTAGTCATTATTACTAGTATTTAGGGGTGTTCATGGGTTGGGATAGGTCGGATTTGTAAGAAAAATTAGTTCTAGCCAATTAAATTTAATTGGGTTCGGTTCGATCGAGTTTCATGGAATTGGACCTCTAGACCTAAACCAAACCAATCCAATTTAGGTCAGGCTGGTTCAGGTCGGGTAGTCGGGTATATCTCTTCAATTTCTTTCTTTCTTTTTTATATTTTTAATTTTACCTTTTCAAAAATTAGATATTATTTTGAGTATTGTTGGTGGTCTTGATGGCTCAGCTAGAGAAAAAAGAAAAGAATGAGGGAACGGTTTAGAAATTAGAAATCGGTGGAAAATAAAATAATTGTAGGTTAAAGATAGAGATAGAGAAGAAAAGTGAAGAAAATTTAAATATATATTATTTTAATTTTTAATCCTGTAGTCGGGTTGGGTTAGGTTAGTTTGGGTACACAAAAATTGAACCTAAGACCAAACTAAATTGGTTTTGATCAGGTTTTACCTGATTGGAGCCAATTACCCGATCCAATCTAAATCAATTAGTTGGTTTGGGTTGGGTAATCGGATTCATTAGGTAAATTCAGGGTGTTCATCGGATCAATCCGATCCGATAAACCCAACAATCCAGGCCGAACCAATCTAATTGGTTCAGTTTGGATCGAGTAATCTATTTTATGTCGGTAAAATCCAATCAAACCCTATTACATTGGTTTGGTTCTTGGATTTCATATTCGCTGACCCGACTCGACCGTTTAATTAAAATAAATTATAATTTTATTTTTTTAAAAAAAATATGACTTTTGTTATTTATATTTATAATTAATGTTCAACTTATATTTGGATTTGAGATTTTATATTATCAATTACGGCTTGTGGTAAAGAAAACAAATAATTTACAACAATTATGACTTGTGGTACTCGGATAGAGATAGAAAAGAAAAATGAAGAAAATTTAAATATATATATATTATATTTTAATTTTTAATCTTGTAGTTGGGTTAACAAAAATTGAACCCAAGACCAAACTAAATTGGTTTTGATCGAATTTTACCCGATTGGATCAACTAATTGATTCAGATTGGATTGGGTATCCAAGCCGAACCAATCTAATTGGTTCGGTTTAGACCGGGTAATCGAGTTTGATCGGTAAAATCTGATCAAACCCCATTACATTTGGTTTTGTTCTTGGATTTCACATTCACCGACCCGACTTGACCATTTAATTAAAATAAATTATAATTTAATTTTTTTAAAAAAATATGACTTTTGTTATTTATATTTAATGTTCAACTTATATTTGGATTTAGAATTTTATTTTATCAATTATGGCTTGTGGTAAAGAAGGAAATAATTTATAACAATTATGGCTTGTGGTAAAGAATGAAATAATTTATAACAATTATGACTTGTGGTGCTCAGGTGCAAAACTGTATGCTTTTGAGTTTTGATGAATATTTTGAGAATAATTTGATTGTCTTGATTTCCTAGTTAAAGAACTAAAAAAATTGCAGCTGGTGCTTTCTCCTCCGCCTCCTCCTTCTTCTTTTTTTGTTTTCTCCCCCCTTGAACCCGATTACCCGAACCAAACCAATCTAATCTAGATCAGGTTAGTTTGTTTTGGGCTTAGGATTTAAAAATTATAAAATCAAAACCAATAAAAAATGATCGATTTGGATTCATTTTCCCCTCAAACCCAAACCAATCTGATTTGTGAACACCCCTGCTACTATTTAGGTAAGTTATAAAATCATATATGAAGGTTGACTCCTATTCTACGTCAAAAGACATATAAATTATATACACACACTTGTGTGATTATAGTATTTAATTTGTATTCAACAAACAAGCGGACAAGGGATAGAATTTTTGAACTTGTAAGTAATCCATACATAATTCCACGATGCAATAGTTTATCTACGTGTATGCATGGACGACATACATATGCAAGGAAAAAGTCATTGAATGACACTATTTATTCCTAAAAGCTTTCGCTTTAGACCACAAGAGAGATTTGTACCCAGCAAGCAATACTTTTCCAAAGTTCGGAAATTTCCATGAAAAATCCTTTGTACTTCGGTCCATGTTGTCTGCACTAGCCCAATGTTCTTGACCCATATGTAATTCAAAATTTAATATCCAACTGTCTGAGAGAGAGAGGACCACTCTTGCTCAATTATTTGATTATGGTTTTTTTTTTTTTACTTTATAATAATTTTCTCATTTGGTTGACTGGATTTGGATAAGGGAAAGAGGAAACCTGGTGTCTTCTGCTTCCCACTGGTCTATTCTGCATAATAGTGCATGTGACAAAAAATCTAGGTAGCAGTCTATTAATTTTGTTAAGAATTCAAGATCTTGGATTGTCAAAGTTTTCTTATTAAATTTGTAATATTATTGAGTGAAAAAAAATTAAGAAATAGGAGAAATGATGATTAATCGAGTTTTTAAATAAACTTGATACTAACATTAAACTTATAAAATGAACTTACTCGAAAAAATAATTGATGTGTGCTTTGCTAATTATTTGAACCAATCATGATCCCCCCCCCCCCCTCCCTTTTTAAGGAAAAAAAACTAGTAGGATGTTAGCTCAGTTAATTGAATCATTCCATATGAAAGAAGTCTAGAGTTTGAACTTACTTATGATAGTACCTTGTGAATGAGTGGATTCTAAATCGGAAAACTATGGCCACGTTATTATTTTGATGGGTTTGCATAAGTAGGATCATTTTTCAAAGATTAAGAAGATGTTTAGGAGAGCTTATAAGCTCCACAAAACATCTTATAAGATACTTAAGAGTTTATAAGTTGACAAAAAGTGTTTGATGATTTTTTTTTTCTTTCAAAAGAGCTTATAAGATCTCAAAATAAGATGTTATGAGCTTATAAACTCTTTTAAAAAAAGTAAGAACATCCTAACTTATTTTTAAGATCTTAATGGGCTCATTTATCTTTAATTATTTTTTTTATAAAATGGTCATTATTAACATCTTATAAGCTTCAATATCTTATTTCATCCAAACACTTCAACAACTTATAGGGTGTTTGACTAATCTTATTAAAAGGTCTTATAAGTTCCCACATCTTATAAGATATTTTTGGAGCTTATAAGATGTTAGATCTTTTTTAAAAATAAGTTCTTAAAGTATTTGGGTAAAATCATATGTTGAAACTTATAAAATATTAGTAATGGCATTTTTATAATTAATATGATTAAAATTAAGCTAGCTTATTGAGATCTTCAAAATAAATTAAGCAACCCTTACTTTTCTCAAGAATGCTTATAAGCTTCTAACATTCTATTTTAGAAGCTTATAAGCACTTTTTTAAAAAGAATTGCCAAATATTTTTTGCCATCTTATAAGCTCTCAAATATCTTATAAGATGTTTTGAGAAGCCTATAAACTCACCCAAACACCCTCTTATTTTAACAATAAGATCTAACATCTTATAAGTTTCAAAAATATTTTATAAGATATATGAACTTATAAGATGTTTTAAATAAGTTTAGCCAAACACCCTCTAACTATGTTTTAATTTTGAGATTTCATAATGCCTAAAAAGACTGATATACTAACTATCAAATATTGGGTGGTCAATTGGCCTAATGACATTATCTCCATACTTATGCAAAATTTAAAATTTGAAACTTGACAAACCCTTGACATGAGTATGCAAATAAAAAATATATAATAACAATAAAAAAAACTATACTGTATATATATATATCACCAATGTCATTGTTAATCATTTTTTAACTTTCAAAATTTGGATCAAGTTTGATTGAAAATAAAAAGTTAAACTAAATAGTGGAATCATTGATTTTGACATTTTATAATGATGGAAGACTCATGCGGTCAAAAAAAATTACTATATTAGTTGTTAATCCCATTTTTTAATATTTTGTTGTTAGATATATTTTGAACTTTATAATTATGAGGTGGGACCATCAGAGCTTGAGGTCAAGAGGGGGGAGGAGCTATTAGAGGAGGCAGATGAACCTCCGAGGCGAGGGGTAGGTTATTCACGACAACTCATTACAGTGATAGAGGCAGATGAACCTCCGAGGCGAGGGGTAGGTTATTCACGACAACTCATTACAGTGATATCATGTAAACAGTATTATCAAATGACCTTAGGTTGATTAAGGGAAAGTATCAATTCTCGGGGGATTCAAGCTAATCATGCCCAGGATTGTAGATAGGATGCACGCTCCTCTGGAGGGGTGCATAATTGTTTTTGAAGACGCAATGAAGTGTGGGCTTAGGTTTTCTCTAATTGACCTAATAGTCAACCTGCTGAGAGGTTTACAAGTTTGCATAACTCAACTCTTGCCTAATTGCGTCGCCCTTATGTATAGTTTTGTCTTTTTAGCGTTAATTCTAGGTGAAACTCCTTCTTGGGCAAATTTCAGTCAGTTATTTCACTTACCGATGTCCCGCAAGTCGGGTAGAGTTGGGGAGTCTGGGTTTTATTATTTGACAGCATGACCTCGAAGAAAAGTGTTTAGGGTTCTATCCTCCTCTCATGGTCAAAAGTAGAAGGAGATATACTTTTATAGTCGACCTCCTATGAGGGTTGGTTATAACATTCCGAGGGGGTGGATGATGTGTGCGGTCGAGCTGGATATGTTTAGACAGGGTAACAGTTCAAAGAGTGTATATTAGCTTATTGTTGCTTCTGAAGGATGAAGTATTTCTAGTGTTTTCATGGAGGTAAAAAGACTAATATCTCCTTCAACATATTTTAGATGCTGACCCCACAAGTAGGGACAAGATAGGATTTTTCGACCTACCTAGGAGGTATATAAATGTCCGGCTGGCCGGAAAGGGGATCCTTATAATCATTAATGCAGAGGTGACGCGCCGTCAATCCATTTAATGCGAACAATCTAGTAGTTGAAGCTCAATTAATGCGGATGTGATGGGCGGCAAACCATCTATTAAGTGCTCTTCCTTCTTTCATTCGACCCAGAGGTCGAGATAATCGACTTGCTAGGTCGAATAGGTCTATATGTTAGACAGTTGGGCTCTAGTACTTGTGAGGATTATATGCCCATTAAGCATGTTGGGCTTGTGCTGGGCTTACCTATATCAACTAGTGATGAGGGTTCGATCCGCTGGATAAGGATCCGAGCTTGGAATAGGGATAGAACTGGGCCTGGAAGGCTTGCGTTCCAGCTTGATTAGTGATAGAATCCTATAATCACAATAAACGTTAGGCTAGTCGAGTAGCCCTCGGCTTAGGCCCTCCAACCTCAAGTTAGTATAAATCGGCCTCAGAAATTGAGCAGCGGAGTTAAAGCTTTCTAGTGTGTATGAGTGCGTACCTGTAGAAGGCAGGATTGAGGGTTTTAATACCCTTCTCCCTTCTGGGGAATGTCTGGGAAGCCCCTGGGTACACCCAGGGGCCTTCAGCCTTTCGCCAAAGGTAATCGGTTATTTCTCCCATTTGAATATTTTTAGCTAACTGTCCTTTCAAGGTTCAAGGACAAGACGGTACATTGTAACGGCGCCTGCTGTGTTAGACGGTGAGGGGGATGGCATGCGCCATTAATGTGGAGGCGTGGCACTAGTCAGCACATTTAATGCGGTGGCAGAGTACTGTATAGGTCTCAACCTCAGACTTAACCTCTACCAGGTCGACTGAGGTTGAGTAGTTCCGCGGGCCATGGGGCGCCAGTCAAGGCCTGTGGAGGACTGGTCGAGCTGGGTCGACAAGTCACATGTGCCCTGGGCTTCAAATTGAACAACTCTCCACTGGGCCTCACTGGTTTGGGCCTAAGCGTTGGCCCCGGGCCTCGGACTGGGCCATTCTGTGCTGGGCCTCGCTGGTTTGGGCCATCCTATATCATGAGCCCCCACTTTGCAAGGCTGAACGAGGAATTGACGAGCGGCGTTGGGAAGTAGCGAATATTAATGACACTCGACCAGGGTTTTTGAAAATCAACCAGGGTTTTGCACATTTTTTGAGCGGTTACATCGTGGCGTACGTAGGGCGGCGTGGCGATTTTGGTCATTATTGCAGACGTTTGGTTTACTGCACCCCTTTTCCTATAAGTACTCATTGTAATTCTGGCCATTTTTACTTTTATCACTTTTAGAATTTGCGCGAGAGCTTGTAGGATATTCTTTGCTGCCCAGGCTTCCTAAACTTCGCATTCGCTTCTCAGATTTTGCGCGTTTACCTTTCGCGTTCAGTAAGTTTTCCTCTGCCTTTATTTTCTATCGTCTGTTTTTCCTTTGCAAATAATGTTGGGGGTATATAGTTCTGAGGGTAGTCAGGAGGGGGACAATGAAGCCACTCAGTTCGAAAGTCGTAGGAATTTTTCTGCATCGTCTGGCGAGTCGTCGCGCGATGATTCTAGTTCCAGCGGCTCGAGCTCCAGTAGCTCGAGCAGCGACCGTGGGGGGAAAAGGTTGGGCCAAGCTGGGTGCCCCCCTCGCGAGGTCGACTGTTTACTCCTGGCCACTATAGTGAAATAATTTCTACAATGAACCTCGGGGATTTGAGGCGCCTCCAAGAACTTTACCACATTCCTCCTGAATACCAGCTTTTAACCCCTGGTCCACCTAGTCGAATGCATCGTCCTCCTATGGGTTGCATAACTGTGTTCGAGGATGCATTCAGATGTTGGCTTAGGTTCCCCTTAAGTGATAGCATGATAGGCCTACTTAGGGGTGTTCAGGTGTGTATAACCCAGCTTCTGCCCAATTTCTTTTCCACACTTTGTAGTTTCATAGTGTTGATGCATCTGTTCAACCAGCCCCCAAGTTTTGAAAATTTTTGCAATTTATTCCATCTTTCAATGTCCCTTAAGTCTGGTAGTGCTGACGAGTTAGGGTTCTATTACCTCACTGCTCGACCTCGTCGAAAATTTCTGGTGGCTCCCTCCTCTTCGTATGGTCAAGAGTGGAAAAAATGCTACCTTTTTGTTCGAGTGGAGGGGGGTTTGATATTCCTCAAGGTTGGTTGGAGAGGCATGTCGAGATGCTTGGGAATATGACTCCAACCTGGCCAAACATGTTCGTGCAAGATCTAGTCGAGTTCGGACCCATCGAGGCCTCTGTCTTCATCGAGGAGAGGCAATTGTGTTGGCCGGGCTATCGTCGGCCCCCATAGATTTTCCTGCTGGTTATGAGATAGGTAGATGGAGTGTGCTTTGTGCTTTACTATTTGTTTATCTCTGGTCGTCTGCATGATTCATTGTATTTGACCTCTATTGAATTTGATATGCGCAGATCGAATAGAAATCATGAATAGAGCAAAAGTTGAAGTGATGGCCCATGTGGAAAGGAACCAACAGTGTAAGCGGGGCACTGCTTCTAGACAAGATCCCTCGGGAGCCGACGAGCAGCGTCGAGTGGCTGCTCCAACGCCCTCGCCAACCCCCTCGCCAGGTCGAGCACTAACAATTGGGGGCGAGGGCTTGTTGGTGGAGGAAAAAGACTCATGGGCGAACAGAGTGGTCCCCGCCCAAGAAGATTTTAGCAAGAAAGGGGAAAGGGAAAGGGAAAGGTACGGGGATGCAAACAGAGAATGATCTCTTAAGGGATCGAAGGGCTGAGGCCTTGTTCAACTTGAGGAAGTTCCCGTCTCCTCAATTTGGGTCGAACCCCAGCTTGGCTGTGAACGACTCCTCTTGCATGCACTCGTCAGGGCCTACGGGGGTGGACCCTTTAAAGGTGCTGATGGCTAGTCAGTTTTTGGCTGACTAAAAGAGGATAATAGGCATGAGCCAGGCTGCTGTGCTCTGTGAGTTCGTGTACCACGCAAACATGGTAAGATTTGATATTCTGTATGCTTGCATATGTAAATTTTCCTTATTCTGACAGTGGTGACCTTTATGCCTCAGGTCGGGTAACTGGGCTACAACCTCTACCGCCGCTCCAAACTGGCCCTTGCTGATCGAGAGCAGTTGGATACTAGAGGTGATGTGGAAACTCTGAAGGTTCAGTTGGAGTCTTCCCAACTGCGACTCGACAAGCTGGAAAAGCAATTCAGCAAGCATGCCCGGGAGATGGAGGAGAAAGATGAGCAGGTCCTGCTTGCGGTGAAGGAGCGGACTAAAATGGATGAAAAATTGAAAAAACTGGAGCTGGACGTGCAAGTTGCCTATGAGTCTGGTCGGGCGGCTGGTTGGAGTGAGCGTTTGGTTGAGGCCAGAGCTGAGTTTGCTCGGATACTGCTAGAGGTCCACCGGGAGGCCGTGCAGCAGTTCATGGTGAGCCCGCTTTTCAGGATGCAAGTATTGTACTTGCCTTGGACGATGCACAGAATGCCTTCAAAAAGGCAGTTCAGCAGTTGGAGTTTATGGGCTATGTCATCCAGCCTGAGGATCGCTCAAGGATAAGCCATGCTTTCGATGAGTAGTTGCACCAGTATGCCGATGCGAAGGTTGGTGAGGCGGATACCATCGACGACGCCGCTCTGGAGGTCGAACTAACTCCTGAAGAGAGATAACGGGCAAACTTTGACACGAAACTAAAGGCAGTAGCCCGAGAGTTCGAATTCGCCGGCGACCTTGCCTTTGATGTTTCGGAGGGTAGGGCTAACGCTGCTTCCTTCTTTCCGACCGTCGAGCGGCTGTTCATGCTGGCTGCCGCTAGCCTTCTCGACCTATTACTGTCGCCGTGCCCGTGGCGATGGCACCGCCCGAGTCCCAACCTACTGCTACACCTGCCCCAGCTTCCGCTCCTGCTATTGACGGGACAAACAGCTCGAATTAGGCCTTGCTATCTTTTATTTTATTTTGATGTACATGCCTCGTTGAGGCCCTTGACATTTTAATGAAATTGTTGCCCCTATGAGGCTTTTACTTGCTTATTCATGGAGTTTTGCCTCAACGAGGCCCTTATTGAATTTGTGCGTGGATTTCAATTGTGACTTCAATCATTATTGTGTCTGCTTTTGTGTTGAATTGCTTCGTCGGGTGGTCGTGAGTGTGTTGTGTGTTTTCTCTTTGTACCTTTCATTGGATGGCAATTTATCTTCCCGACTTGATGTTCAGCACTTGTAGAGTAGGTTTTAAATAATCCAGTAGGATTATAGCTAATGCTTGATTTTGGAGCAATCTTTGCGATTGTAGGATAGGTTGATCATCGTTGTAATTTGTAATGAATAAGTTTGATTTCGACGGCGGGGTCGACTATGCAATCTTGGTGCAAGGGCCTCGACTTGGTGGATTTTTTCCATTTTTGTCCACTACAGGATCGACTTAGGTAGTCTCGGTTATGAGGCCTCAACTTAGTGGCATTAAGCCATTCTTGTCGACTACAGAGTCGACTTAGGTGGTCTCGGCTCCGAGGCCTCGACTTAGTGGCGTTAAGCCCTTTCGTCGACTATGGGGTCGACTTCGGTGGGAAGGATTGAATCTGTTTCACTCAGCTTGAACATATTACAACTTCATCGATAACCAATTATACAAACAAAAAATTTCAAGTTCACTGCATTCTAGGGTCAAGGTAGCTCGCGGCCTGATGGATTAGCTAATCAATAGGCATTATTTTTCGACACCTTGATAACTGAGTACGGCCCCTCCCATTTTGGGTCGAGCTTCCCAACAAGTTTAGATACTTTGACTTTCTTGAGGACGAGGTCGCCAACCTTAAAGCTTCGAGATTAGATTGACCTATTATAGCGATCCGCCATCTTTGAGCGATACCACTGCATTGTGTTGTAAGCTGCTTGGCGTTTCTCATCGATGGTAACTAGGTCCAGCGTCCTTTCCGACGTATTTGTTATCGGGTTGTAGTGGATCACTCTGGCTATATGCTGGATTAATTCTGACGGGATCACTGCCTCAGATCCGTAGATAAAGTTATACGGGCTATCCTGTGGTTGTTCGAGGGGTTGTTCTGTAAGCCCAAAGGACGCCAGGGAGGTCATCTGGCCAGTTGGACCCTGTCCCTGCTATTCAACTTTTGATGTGGTCGAGGACAGTCCTGTTAGTAACCTCGGTCTATCCATTGGCTTGCGGATTCCCCACGGAAGTAAAGTGCTGGGCTATCCCCAAGGTGTCGCACCACCTCCTCGTGTTCTTGCTCTGAAATTGGGTGCCGTTGTCTGAGTTAGGACTTTAGGCAACCCAAATCGGCATATAATATTCTACCAAATAAAACTCTTAATGGCCGCGACAGTGATCTTTGGAACTGCCTCAGCTTCCACCCATTTTGTAAAATATTCGATGGCCACTATGATAAATTTTCGTTGGCCGGAAGTTTTTGGGAGCGATCCAACTATATCGATGCCCCACTGATCGAATGGCCATGTGATATAAAAATTAGTCATCAGAGCAGCTGGCTGGTGTTGGATGTTTGAATGAATTTGATAGGATGGGCATTTCTTAGTAAAATCAATAGAGTCTTTCAACAAAGTCGGCCAAAAATATCCGTACCGAATGACCTTATGTGCCAGGGACCGATCGCCAGAGTGGTTGCCGCAAATACATGCATGCACTTCCTTCAATACTTCGTTCACCTGGTCGGGATCCAAGCATCTGAGCGGTGGCCCTGCTATCGATCTCCTGTACAACTGTCTGTGCTCATCTAGCGCATATTTGGGCACTAAGCCCCTCAGTTTTCGAGCCTGCTTATTGTCGTCAGGCAGGGTACCCCGACTCAGATAAAGTTTGATTGGATGCTTCCAAGAAAGGGTTGTCTCCTTGAGGCACTCGACCAAGCCCTGGTCGGGGGTAGGGACGCAGGGCTAGTTGGCGACAAGAAATGTTATTGTACTTTCCCTGGTGCCTTTCGTTGAGCTTGCGAGCTTGGAGAGCGCGTTAGCTCACTCATTTTCTGATCGAGGGACTTGCCTTAGTGAAAAGTTTCTAAACATCTGCTTCAACTGGTTGACCTTTGCTAAATATTATGCCATTTTATGTTCTTTCGCCTCAAAATTGCCCTCAACCTGTTCTGCGATGAGCTAAGAGTCGGTGAATACCGCTAGCTGATCGACCCCACGGTCAGAGGCTATGCGTATTTCTACAATAAGGGCCTCGTATTCAACTTTGTTATTTGTAACCAGGAAGTTGAGTTTTTTTGCAAAATCATAGTTCTCGGCCAGCGGGGATCGGAGGGACACTCCTATGCCTCCTCCAGATGAGGTTGCAGACCCATTAACGTGCAAGGTCCACCAAGGTGTGCTCTCAACATCCCAAGTTGGCAGGTCGACCCTCTCGACGAGGAAGTCGGCCAGCACCTGCGCCTTAATGGCAATCCACGGTTGAAATTGGATGTCGAATTCCCCGAGTTCGATGGCCCATTTGGTGAGCCGACCTAAAGTGTCTGGCTTTGACAGCACCTGCTTTAGCTACTGATTCGTCAACACCACAATTGTATGGGATTGAAAATAAGGCGCCAATTTCCTAGCCGACGTGACTAGGGCCAGAGCAAACTTCTCGATCTCCAAATAGTTATGTTCGGGTCCCTGGAGAGCCTTACTGCAATAATATACTGGATGAGGGTTTTCTGCTCTCATCGTCGTCAGCACTGAGCTGATGGAGGCCGAAGAGACTGCCAGGTATATATGTAATACTTCTCCCAGCTCGGGCTTGGCGAGCACAGGTGGTGAAGATAGATAGTGCTTAAGGTCAAGCAATACTTTATCACACTGCTGATCCCAATTGAACCCATACTTCTTTGCGTTTCTTAGGATTTTGAAGAAGGGTAGACTCTTGTCCGCTAGTCGAGCTATGAATCTGCACAAGGCTATAGTCCTGCCCACTAGGCGCTGGACTTCACGGACCGTGCGAGGTGGAGTAATGTCCAAAACTGCTTGAATCTTCTGAGGATTGGCCTCAATGCCCCTCTGACTGACCATGTAGCCCAGGAATTTGCTTCCTTGAACTCCGAAGGTACATTTGCTAGGATTGAGCTTTATACCGAAAGCTCTTAGGATGGAAAAGGTGTGGTTGAGGTCGATCAGGTGGTCTTCGGCCTTTTCAGTCTTTACGATCATGTCATCCACATAGACCTCCATCGACTTCCTAAGTTCACTCTTAAACATGAAGTTAACCAATCTCTGGTAAGTTGCCCCTGCATTTTTAAGTCCAAATGGCATGATAAGGAAGCAATATACCCCGTTGGGAACAACAAAGGAGGTTTTGTCCTTGTCCTCGGGTGCCATGAATATTTGATAATAGCTTTGAAATGCATCCATCATGCTAAGCAATTCGCAACCAATAGTAGAATCAACAAGTAAGTCAATACGAGGCAAGGGGTAAGGATCTTTAGGGCAAGCTTTATTCAAATCTGTAAAATCATTACACATCCTCCATTTTTCCTCATTTTGGGGACAAGTACAACATTACAAAGCCAAGAGTGATATTGGATTTCTACAATATAGCCTGCTTCCAAAAGCTTTCCGACCTCCTCATTAATGATCTGGGTTCGTTCTGGGTTGAAGGTCCTCTTCTTTTGCCGTACTGGCTTGTGGGCTGGGTTCACGTTGAGCCTATGGACAATTATGTTGGGGTCAATGCGCTGCAGATCTACAGCTTTCCAGGTGAAGACATCGATATTGCGCCGGAAGAAGTCGACCATAAGGCACTCTAGTCGATCTCCCATATCAGTCCCAATTCTGGTGGTCTTGCCGGGGTTGCCAGGCTCGAGCTCAATTGTTTTGAATTCACCCACAAGCTCGACCCTTGTGTCTTCCAGCTTTCTTTTCTTTGAAGAAGGTCCATCATCGGGTTTTGCTACAGGGGCATCCCCCGAGGGCTTCAGCTCTGGTCTCTTTTTCTATTCGCTGGAGTCCACCGAGATTGTGTAGCGACGCCAAGCATCCTTAATATTGCATAAGAGCTCCCCAACTCTTGCTGGGGTCGGGAACTTTATTTTCATTTGGTATGTGGATGCAATGGCTCTGAGATCATTTAGGACTGGTCAGCCTATGATGGTGTTGTAAAAAAATGGGGCGTCGACTACCAAGTAGCTGATCATCAGAGTTCAACTGCGGTAACCTTGCCTGAACGTAATGGAAAGGTTGATGGACCCTTCTAGAATGATCTCTGATCCCCCAAATCCGACCAAGGGTGTTCTGACCGGGTCAAATTCCAGGGTTGACAGAATATAATGTTCACGGAACTCCCATTGTCGACCAGGACCTTCCAAACTTCAAAGTTGGCTATCTCAACGGCGACCACCATTGGACAATCAATCTTTCGGTCGACTCCTCGGTTCTCCAGGTGGTCAAGATTTGCGTCGGTAAAGGAAATTGGCTCAGCATTGGTTACCAACTGGAAAACTGTCTCGACCTTAGATGGTTTGGTCAAGTCGAGTTGTCTTTGAGTCTGCTTTCTTGCATTCCGGGAATCTCCCCCTGTGGGTCCTCCGGCAATCATGTCGATAACACCTCTGATGGGTGGGTGGGTTTCGTGGGCAGGTCGCTTCCCCTTATCCTCTCTTCTTGGGCTGACCTCCCTTTTCTCTTCGGGGAGTCCCGTCGGCCACACCCTCCTCTTGTCGAGCTTGCTCCTCAACAAACTATTTCAAATGGCCCTGCCTAATCAGCCTCTCGATCTCGTCTTTCAAGTTAAAACACTCCTTGGTATCATGCCCCTTATGTTTGTGGAAATAACAGTACTTCTTGGACTTCTTCATGGCCTCTGTTTTTGTGATTTTTCGAGGTTTCTTGAGCAGGTTATCATGCTGGATGGCAAACAGCACTTCTTTCCTTAGCATGGTCAGCGGGGTATATTCATGGAAGCGCTTGATCAGGAAGCAGCGTCCCTCCCTATTCTGTCTATCATCCTTCTCCTTGCCTTTCTTCTTGTCGGCCTCTACGTTGCCGTATTTCATTTTGTTCATCTCCTCCTAAGTCATATACCTCTCCGCGAGGTCGATAAGCTCTTCTATCGTCCTGGGCTGCGCGCGCACTAAAGTATTGGCATACTCCTTGTGTCTCAGGCCCAAGAACAATACACAATCAAGAACTCGATCCTCGGGCTTTCGATCTTTAACACCTCTATGTTGAACCTGGTGAAAAAATCTCGGAGGGATTCTCCTTCGGCCTGCTGCACTATATGCAAATGGGTATGTGGGAGTTTCGCCTTCCTCCTGCTAGTGAACTGGTGTAGAAATTTATCGCACAATTGGTCGTACGAGAAGATGGATGCCGGCTCCAACTTCACAAACCAGTCCAAAGCGACTCCCTAGAACGTGGTTACCAACATCTTTGCATGAATGTACTTGTTGTGCCTATGCAACTGCATCATATGTTCGAACTGTAACAAGTGTTCATTCGGATCCGTGGAGCCGTCATATCTAGGAAGTCCGATAGGAATCCTTGCTCGATGGCAATGCGCTCGTCAATGATTTCCTAAACGAACGGTGTGTCCCGTTCCTTTCTGAACCTCTGCAGCCCCTCTAGCTAGGCAACTCTATCCGCGTTCCTTCTTGAGAGCTCCTCTAGGCGCTTATTCAATTGTTAAACCTGGTGAGACATCTCCTCCAACTCTTGCCGGTATTGGTCAAGCCTGTATCTGGAACGCTCGGCCCTATCGTGCTAGGGGCTCGAAGGGCCGAACATCATGGTCTATGGAGTCTCCCACATCCTCTCTCGGCAGGGGGCGGACTGCCTCTATAGAAAAACAACCAGGGCTTAACTCTCTCTGAGATTGAGGCCGGAGAGACTCCAGCCACTGGGAGTATTCCACTGGCCGCGCCCTCTCTAGAGCTGTGGGCTGGGGTGTGGCACTAACCACAGGCTCTGGTTGCGTGGCATGTCTGTTCAGGGTGGCGGAAAGTTGGGCTAAAATTTGTGCTGAAATCTGCTCACTTATGAGCTGCATTAACTGTGGCATCGTGAGTGTAACCACATGCTCGGGCTGAGTATTGGGTCCTTGTGTATTTATCTCTAGGTTATATCGCGGGGGAAGAGAACTGGATCTCCTGCTTTCTTTTCTCCCGGATGGAGCTCGCCCAGTGTTTATCATTTTCAATAGAGGATCCTAGTTTCCCACAGACGACGCCAAATGATGAGGGTTCGATCCGCTGGATAAAGATCCGAGCTTGGAATAGGGATAAAACTGGGCCTGGAAGGCTTGCGGTCCAGCTTGATTAGGGATAGAATCCTACAATCACGGTAAACGTTAGGCTAGCTAAGTGGCCCTCGGCTTAAGCCCTCCGATGTTCAAGTTAGTATAAATCGACCTCAGAAATCGAGTAGCGGATTTAAGGCTTTCTAGTGTGTATGAGTGCGTACCTGTAGAAGGCAGGATTGAGGATTTTTATATCCTTCTCCCTTCTGGAAAATGTCAGAGAAGCCCCTGAGTACAGCCCAGGGGCTTTCAGCCTTCCGCCAGGGGTAATCGGTCATTTTCCCCATTTGAATATTGCCAGCTAATTGTCCTTTCAAGATTCAAAGACAAGACGGTACATTGTAGTGGCGCTTGCTGTGTCAAACGGTGGGGGGGATGGCATGGGCCATTAATGCGGAGGCGTGGCACTAGTCAACGCATTTAATGCGGTGGCTGAGTACAATAGGTCTCGACCTTAGACTCGACCTCTACTAGGTCGACTAAGGTCAAGTAGTTCCGTGGGCCATGGGGCGCTAGTCAAGGCTTGGGGAGGACTGGTCGAGCTGGGTCGACGAGTCACATGGGCCCTGGGCTTCGGATTGGATAACTCTCCACTGGGCTTCGCTGGTTTAGGGCCATCCTATATCAGCTAGTATTTAAGGTAAACTGTAAAATCATACATGAAGGCTGACCCCTATTCTATATCAAAAGACATATAAATTATATATACATATATTATACACACACACTTACTTATGTGATTAGCATATTTGTATTCAACAAACAAACAGACTAGGAATATAATTTTTGACCTTGTAAGTAATCCATATACAATTCCACAATGCAAGTTTATCTACGTGCATGCGTAGACAACATACATATGCAAGGAAAAAGTGATTGAAAGGTACTATTTATTGATTTTTGGGTTAATTACATAGATCCCTTAAGGTTTGGCCTATTTACAACGAGGTCCGAATGTTTGGAGAAATTACAAAAACCCCTCCTTGGAACAGACGAGTGGCTGTTAAGATGGACAGTTTGGATGAAATGACTGTTATACCCTTGCCTTGGGAAAAAAAACAAAATGGTTAAATTTGCTAAAGATAAAAATATCCCTTACCTCTTAGAATTATCGAAATGTCCTTCAGGTGGTAGTAAAGTGGAGAGAAAGACAGATTGTCTTTCTCATTCTTCACAATTTCATAGAGAAAGAAAAAAAAACCTCAAAATCGAAGGAAAAATCATCTGCTTAAGTTCCGAAATCCTATCTTCTTCTCAAACCCGACTTTGTCCTCTCCATTCTGAACATTGATCGGTGGCCATTGGAGTACATGTTGAAGGGAGAAGTTTGACAAAAGTAAGGCTTTCAACTTTCAAAAAGGTATAAATTTTTTTCCAAAACTTGTTATTTTTGTACGATCTTGTTATTATGTGGTATATTTCTTCGAAATTTATTGATAAACACCAATTTTTTCTATTTTAATCGCAATGTATGGATGTTTTTTCTATTTTGTGGGTTTTCTATTTTTCCACCAAAAATGAACTTGGATATGTATTTTAAACATGATTTAGTCCAGGCATGTCGATACCTTTCAGTTTACTGATGAATGGTATGGTAAAACTGATGTTATTGGACTAATTTTCGTTGTAACAGAAACCAGATGTCATTATATGTAAATATCAAATAAGTAGAAGTGGTTAAATGTAATGTTTTACTGCATGTAGTAATTCGTGTTTTTCAATTTTTTGTTACAGATATGGGTTCTAGAACTGTTGACTTTGTTGTCCATATGCCTGACTCTACTTACAAGATTGAAAATGTAGATCTTAATGCATACACTTATGAAAATTTGCTTAGTGATATAGAGGGGATGCAAGCAATGAAGCTTCTTCTGGAAATTTGCTTTTCCTTTTTAGGTATGATTTGGTGCATATTGGTATTAGGGAAAAGATGATAGTATGTGATGATAGGTCACTACAAAATATGTTTAAGTTGAATCAAGGTATAAAACAAATAGATATATTCATAGAAATAGAAGAGGCACCTTCTCTGGCTGTTGACCATTCATTTGAAATATTGCTGGAGGCTGTTCATGTTAAGGAAGGGTGCAACAATGATAAAACTGAGGATGGAGAAGGTTGAAGTCAGGCAGAAGGGGAACAAGTTGATCCAACTGGTAGGGAGGGTGAGACTGAAGTGAAAGAAAATATAAGTTTTCTGTGTATTTTTTAAATTGAAAATAAATGTAAGGGATATATTAGTTTGTTATTTGAAATATGAAAGGTGTTTATGTAATATATATATATATATATATAAGTTAATGGTGTATGCTGAAGTTTTATTACTAGTATTGGGACATATTTATAATTAGGTTGCATATGTTGCTTTGTATTAGGCTGTTGATAATAAATGTTCTAGAGAGCATGTTAGTGAGGGCAACACTATTGAAGTTGTTGAGGAGAATGTTGTTAAAGGCTCTAAATGTAGTGGAGACATACATCTTGTGAGGCAATTGCACCTCCTGGGAATGTGTTGGAGTTGTGGAAAAGGCTGTGGCTGAGGGTTGTGTAGCTCCACAAGATGTGGAGCCTGTTAATAAGGTAGTTGCACTGGCAGAGGATGTGGTTGAGCCCTAAGTTGAGAGTTTTGTAGCTGCAGCAGATGTGTTAGAGCCTGTTGGTGAGGCTTCCCAATTTCATGGGACTACAAACCAAGCATTTGAATTTGAGGTTGATCATCAAACTGGTGATGATACGACTGATATTGATGCCACTGCGAAGGTAAATTATCAAAATATTTTAGCTATGTATGTTTGGTAGCATATATTGGCTATTTTTTCTAGATTATTAAGGAGATAATGAATGACCTTGCTACTGAGAGGGAAAATTTGAATGAAAATAAGAAGAAGACTGGTGAAGAAGCTGAGTCAAATGCAAACAAAGGTAAGTTAATTACAATTTCAAGAGTTATTTTGTAATATCAGGTACTGTATTGTAAAGTGCAAAATAGTTGGGGGGGTGCCTTGTAATTTAGGCAATATTAAATGTGTAATATAAGGATGCAGTCTTCATAAGAGGGTGCATTTGTAATGTTTGAGGAATTTCAATGATAAATTTGTAATACAAACATAAAGATTAGGGGGTTCATTATAAATTTATGTAAACAATATGGGGTTTCTTGAAAGTTTATGTAAACTTGGAGGAATTTATTTTAGTTATTTTACATTTTTATGTTCACACATAATCTAAAGTATTGTTTATTTTTTTTATTGTATTTTACTGTAGGTTGCTGAAGATTTCTTGAATAAGGTTGTTGTTGATGACTTTTTTCAAAACTAGGGTTTGAATGAAGATGAACATTATACAACTGATGATCCAAATGATGGTGGTGAGTCAGAGACAAGTTCTCCACAGTCAAATGAGGAAAGTGAAGAAGAGGAAAGTGAGGAAGAGGTAGATGAAGAAGAAACAAGTGAATCTGATAAGGAGTTTAGTGTTCTTAGTGATTCAGGCTCTGAGTTGTATGACTACCAGTCAAATGATCATTGTGAGGTGCTGAACTCATCAGATGAGAAGATTCTAGATAATCCTTTAGGAGTTACTGCTGTGGACAGAGAGGAATTCACTATTCCAGAAGGCTTATCATCAGAAATCAAACTTCATAAGGGAATGGTGTTCTTTAATGTGTATGCCTTCAGAGATGTATTACAAGAGTATGTCATTAGAGCTGGATTTGAGATTATTAGGATCAACAATGATAGAACTAGAGTGAATACCAAGTGTGCTACAGATGGTTGCCCTTAGAGGATTCATGCCTCCACCATGCCAGATGGTTTTACATTTTCAATCAAAACAAAAGTTCTAGATCACACGTGTTAGAGTTGATCGCACCAACAAAGCTTCTGCGAAATGGATGGCTAGGAAGTTGAAAGAAGTGCTAAGAGATAATCCCACCATGAGGCCTAGAGGACTAAGGTGAGAAAATATAAGGTTGCTCCTACTAATCCTAGCTCTCCCACTTTCATATGAGGATGGCAATGAAAGAAGATGAAATATAACATATATCATGTCTTCTTTGTTTTTTGTTTTTCGTTTTTTATATTTGAATATTTATATATATTATTTTTTCTTATTCTTTTTTTTTTTCCACAATTTTTCTTGATCCAAACATAGTATAAGGGAAATACTCGTTGACAAATTGGAAGTACGCATTGACTAAGATATGTGTGGAAATAATAAATAATGCTATTAATAAAAGAACTCACTTTTGTCAAATAAGTTTGTTGAGTTGGGTTATCTTGTATTAGCAATTGGGATGGGCGTGGCTTGGTTCGATTCAATTCGAAAACAATACTGAATTAAAATGTTTCGAAAATTTAATTCAATATGATTCGAAAGTATAAAGTTTAATCATAACTATTTAAAAAATAATTGTACTATTTGAAATTGGTTATTACGATTCGGTTAACTGATTTCTAAAATAATTAAAATTTAATAAATAAAAATATTAATTTCAACTCAATTTGATTCGACTCAATTTTGTTGAACCAAATCATTTTAAAAAGTTCAATCATAATGGACGAATCCCTATCAATTTCATAATTTCTCATCACAAAATATATAATACAACAAATAAATATAACTGCAAAATTAATAATGAAATATATATTATTCCCATCTCACATCAAAATTAACTTCAAAATTTAAAATACACCAAGCAAACAATATCTCCATCTCTTATCATGTATACTGAGTCACTTTCAACAGTGTCACTTTAAAATTAAGAATACATCAAACAATCAAGATAAAGATACAAATCAAGTTAAGTTCAAAAGTAAAGTACTTTCAATCAAACGGACATTTGTTCAAATTTCACTAATAATTAAAATAAAAATATAAAATTCCTCCAAAAAAAAAATAAATCTCTTAAATCAAAAGTTGGATAATCAATTATTTTTAAAATTTTTATTTTTAAATTAAAATGTTTCGGTTCGTTTAACATTGATTTACTGAATTGCACGCAATAAGTAATTAACTAACCGAACTTATTTTCATTAAAAAAGCCACATTCTTAAGGAACCAATTTCAATGTTTGATTTTTTTGGTTCGATTCGATTTGCTTTGGTTCGGTGACTCGGTTTGTTTTTTGCCCTACCCCTTCTAAGCGACATGGTCAATATAAATAAATGAAAACCAATTTTTGATTTTTCTTTTTTCTTTTAAAAATAGTCTTAGTGTCCGTTTGATTTTGTTTTCAAAGCTCTTTTTTATTTTCTCCTAAAAATAAAAACAAAAAGTTATCAACTTCTCAACTATTTTTATAGGCATTTTCATTTTCAACAAATTTTTCCAAATGGACTACTACACACTTTTTCCATTTTGACATTTTA
Organism: Jacaranda mimosifolia; assembly: GCA_018894105.1. Classification (NCBI taxonomy): domain Eukaryota; kingdom Viridiplantae; phylum Streptophyta; class Magnoliopsida; order Lamiales; family Bignoniaceae; genus Jacaranda; species Jacaranda mimosifolia. The sequence continues at coordinate 3,983,634 of CM032118.1, read as the reverse complement.
TTTTCTCATACTCACATTTGCATGACTTTTAATAAAAAGTAATATATTTTTCAAATACAACTTATTTTCAACCCTACATAATTATTACATTTTAAACAAAACCTTTAAATAATATTTTGTTTTTAAAAATATATTTATAACTAATTTTATATTATTATTTTTATTAAAAAAATAAAAATGCCTCAAGAAAAAGGATTCAAACGACCCCTCAGGAGATCGGAGAAAAATCAACACGTTGGCTGTTAATATTTTCATAAAATTCAACTCTGATTCAAAAGCCATCCAAACAGGGAATGACTTGACTGTGGGTAGGAAAAACTTCCTTGCTGTACAGTGTACGGTAAAAGCGTACTCTGCTGTAGTACGGGAATAATGCTGGCGCACTTGTTGGTATAAGAAATTGTATAAACTTGCATGCTAATAATTGGGGAAGATGGACTGAGTGTTTTTATTATTTACTTCTTGTTTTACATGTAGACAAGTAGACGACATATGTCTATCTCGGTTTCTTGGATAAATAAATCCACTCACATTATTAACGAGATGTTAATATCAATCAATCGAGTCAACTTGAAGGTCTTAATGTCAATATTAATGTTTGGAACTTTGTTGAGTTTTAACTTAGCTACGCAAGCTTATGATCCTTGTGAATGGATCTTGGTTGAAGTAACTTTGGTTCCATCAATTTTAATTTTAAGGGTAAATTTGAGACCATAAATAAATATTCAGATCAGATTATAGACAATCCTCCTTTAAGATGGAAAAAAAGAGGGGAAAAAAAACTTTGTTGAGTTTTAAATATTTTATTTAAATTTAATTTGATTTTTTGACTCAATTTTTAAAATTTGTCAAATGAAGCAATGTGGTGTGATTTATTTGTTGTGACATCGACCAGAGATGGATGCATAGCTGAGATTTTGGATAGGCAAAAATTATAAAATATAAAAGTTTAAATATAAATTTTATAATATATAAATTGAAAATCCATATTATTGAAATTGAGCACGACGCTCTTTCATATCATAAAATTCATCAATGATTGAATCAATATCAAAATTTTTAACAATATTTTCTCAATATAAGTAACTAAACAATTAGCCAAAAGATCAACTTTCATCTTATTTTTTAGACTATTTTTGACAATATTCATAATAGAAAAAGTTCTCTCACTTGGAACCATTGAAACAGGAAGAAGCAATAACAAGCAAAGCAAACAATCGAGTAAATGATAAGTCTTTGATTTTCCTATTTTCACCAATTCTTGGCATAACTCAAAAATTGTTGATGACGGAGTAGAAGATGAGTCACCAACTCTTGTATTATCACTAGCTTTTTAAAAAAAAAAAATGAATTGATGGTATTAAACTTATCCATGATTATTTTGTCTCTTTACGTCAATTTCGTTAAGTCAGAAGGGAGAAATTTTAATTGTTCTATGAGTTCTTATAAAGTTGTTGAGGAGTTCTATGGCTAGATCCCTGTAAATATATTCTCAAATAAATAAAATGGAAGTGCCATAATGGGTCTAACATAATTGTGAATTTTTTAATTGAAAATATGAACCTAAAAATTTGCTTTAAACATTTCAAAATAAAAATAAATAAATAAATAATAAAAATTATTATTAAATAATTAAATATATATAAATTAAAACTTATTACAAAATTTAATGTATATATATATACACAGTGAATATATGAATCAAAGAAAAATTATCAAAGTGCATATAAAAGTGCCTCTGATATCGACTCTAGTATTAATTGGATTTGTTTTTAATAGTGGCTTAAAGTTAATGTGTTCATACTTGATAGTCATTCTAGCGACCCCAAAATGCTTCAAGTTGTAGTCTATATTTTCAATCAAGAAAAAGATCTATTTTAATTTTAGCCCTCTAACTTGCAAATTATTCAATTGAATAACCCTTGTTTTTTCATTCATTGTTCGGAACTATAGTTTCCAAATTAAAATTGTATCGCGGCTGATTTAGATCATTTAACTATTTATAAAATGTCAGAGTCTTGGTAATAACTTTGATAAAATTAATTTTATTTTAAAATAAAAAATAACATTACATATAAAAATTAATTATTAACAAGATTTTTAAATGAATGGAGCGAAATACACTAATTCAATTGGTATCAGTAAATAAAAAAAGAATCGAGTAGTCTTTGATTTAATAATATAAATCTCACAAGGCTAGTAATTCGAATAGTAATATATTATTAATATACGTGTATATAAATTATTAAAAAATTAAATAAAACAAGTTCGTACCTGATAATAAAAAAAAAATAAAATAACCCTAATGCATATAGCATAGAATACGACAGATTGTGGGCCAATCGCCCCATGTAAGAGCCAACAAGAAAATGAAAGGAGAAAAAGAGGGGAACCGGACCAAAAAGTCAACAACAGCTGGTCAACGCTACTACCGGGGGCACAAGGCGAGAGCATTTCGATAGTGACCGGAGTCCAATAATTATCCTTAAATTATTCCCACTGGCCATGCTCAATTTTTTCTTTTCTTTTCTTTTTTTTAAATTTATATGCATATTTAGAATTCATTGAATATGAATTTCAAAATTCATATATGCATAAATCTAAATATAATATTATTAGACCAACTAAATATTTAATTATACATGTCCAATTTAAAATATTCTTGTACTGCATTTGTTCCGTACATCATAGGCTAAGTGCAAATCAAACTTGACTAAAATACTTTTACATATATTATGTTGGTTCTATATCTTTTCAATCTTTTCTAATCAAGTCTTCCCAATCTAACTTCAAAGTCAATCAAAGAACTTGCGTTGTTACATTAATGAATAAATTAAATAGGTTTTTAGTGATTGAGTTCAGCTAAGTTTAATTAATTTTTTTTGGTAATATTTGGTTACATTTTGTATTATATATTTTGGGAGAATGAATTTTGAGAGCGGGTTTAGAAAATGTGAAATTTATGTTGGGGAATATATAGATATTTGTTTATATTTTGGGGCAGAGTTAGAAAATTATTTTAAAGAATTTTGGTATGTTTGTTTATATTTTGGGAAAAAACTTTTTTTTACTATAGCAGTCATATTAGTGCTTTTTTGTTGAATTTTTGGGGTTAAAATGGGATTAATAATATATTTTATTGTAAAAATAATAATAAAATATATAATATGTATATGTGATGATTGGATATAGTTTTTTAATTATAAAAATAATGATAAAATAATAATAATAATAATAATAATAATAATAATAATAATAATATTATTATTATTATTATTATTATTATTATATGAAATTTTTGGTATTTAAGCCAATTGATTTGAAGGGGTATTCTAGGGACCAATACTTGGTATTTTGGCAAAAAATAACCCACATATTTGGTTATATTATGCCAAAAAAATATATATATATATATATATTTTTTTTTGGGCAGAATGCAACCAAGCATAACCCTTTTGTTTCCAATCACACGGACTGACACGGACGACTAATAACCAAAGGGTAATTTGATAAAAGAATTTAAAAAATGCTCAAGAGACTTAATTAATTAATTAATTAATTAAAAAAGTTAGAGAGCTCATGGACAAATTAAATCCATGAAGAAAGACAGCAGAACTCTAATGGATCCAAACCCATTAAAAAAAAAATCAATTATAAATACTAAGCATAAAAAAGAATTTGCACATAAGAAATCATTTGCAAAAAATTGCGAGCTTTTGAAAACCTTTGACGGTCAGAGATCTCTCTGCACATGTTCAAAAGGAAACGAATCGATACACTACTGTCTATTAGAAAGGACTTTACTCTATTTTCATGTAGCTTCATGGATGTATAGTATTATAAGTTGATCTTACACAGCTATAGGCCTACCAGTTAGTTAAAATTGTCTTCACTTTGTTTGATGTGATAAAGGTCTGAAAGGTTTTTTGAAATAATGAAAAAAGAAATTTGTGTTGAATAATTAATTATTGATCAATTTGATTAATAAGATGGTTCAATATTATCAATTCTAGGATACATTAATTTATATTGTATTTAGTAAATTTGAGCATTTAAGATGATTGTTTGTATCTTTTCTAAGATATCGTAGCTATTGAGTTGGATTATCTAGCTTATATTTCTATCGAACGGAGCCATTTTTGAGTCACGAGCCTTTGTCATGAGCACAAATAAAATTATTTATTTAAAGATATCATATAAAGTGAATATGCTCTTTTGTGTTTGAAATAAAAAATATATATATATATTCGGACATCGCCTACTCTAGACAAAAAAGGATCCATCTAAGTTTGCTAATAACTTGTTCAACCACGCCCCCCCCCCCCAAAAAAAAAAAAAAATCACCATTACATTAAAATCCAAAATCAAAATAAAGAGCAAATAAATTTATAAGAATGATAGGAAAGTTCAAAATCAAATATGGGACAACAAATTTTTAATCATGAAAGGAAGTGAAAACAAAAATTACAAAAATAATAAACTTTTGAATACTTTTTTAGTGATTTTTATAAGTACATATAACCTCTTTATGCATGAACATGCCACCTTCAACTCGTCGAGTCCAATTGTGTAGTCTTGTGATCTTAGTAGCGGATGATCAGGGGGTCGAAGCAATTTTGATTGCACCATTTTTAGTCTTAAATTGGGGGTGGGCTCAAGACCGTAGGGTACTCAAAATCAAATTAGGATCGATCCTTCTACAAACATTAAAAAAAAAAAAAAAAAGAATATGCCACCTTCAACGTCTTTCTTTTATTATCTTTGCAATATTTGCAATAGACTAGGATGTGACTAATAAAAAAATTATAAATTTACTCAAAAAAGAAACAAAAATATAGAGGCCAAATCACTGGATAATTGGAGTTTACTAAAATACTGGCATACTATTCAAATAATTTCAGCATTTGCTTCTGTTAAGTCATGAGCCGATGACTTCTAATTATTGTGTGCTATATAATAATTAATTATTTTTTTATACGCAAAGGTACAGGAATTCAATTTATGTATAGTTTTATTTTAATATTTGCTAAAGTAGGCAGGTCTAATTTCATTAAAAAAAATTAGATAATTTATTATTTTATTGCACCACATTAATTTTGTCAATTTTAAATACTGGTCATTTTTCTTTGTAGAACCTTTAAAGGGTTGAATAACCATGACCAGATCTGATTGTAAAATCGTTGGATTTTATTGAAAATGGGAGTGGCCTGAGTCGATGTGTAAATGAACAATTATAAGTAATAAATAAATACAATTATTAAGAGAAAAACAAAATTATTTTTATAAAATTAATAAGGTTTTTGTTGAAAATTTATTATTCTTCATAATTTCGATTTTCACTTCCATTTATTACTATAAATGCGTTATCTTTGTTTTTAGAAATTTAATATCTCAAGCTCGATTTTTATTTATTTTTATAATTTGAATTTAAATTTTAATATTTAAGGGTAATTGATGAGAGTGTTGCAACTCAGAATGAGTTAAGGATTTTTTGTTTAATAATAATAATTAAAAAAGTAAAGAGTGCCCAAAGGTTTTGAAAGTTTAGTGCTGGATTGGTTTTATTTTTATTTTCATTCTCTATTTTCATTATTTTTAAATGTATTTTTATTTTATTATTATTTTGTATATGAAAATAACATGTGATTGGAAAAAGATGGATTGAAAACAATATTTTAATATAATATACTAAATATTTTAATGTGATAGTAAGATGGTTGGATCTGTTTTTCAGTGTACTAGGCTCTGGCCCAATAGAATTGACCAAAATAAGGTTTCGATAAAGTGTTTAGATGAAGTCGGGTCAAGTCATGTAACCAATAAAACATGTCAGGCTTACAAGCATTCCAACGCTCAAGTCAGTATCTAATTAACTAGAAAAGAGAGCAACAAAGAGAGGGCTTAGGTGATAATGAACCTACCTTGATGCATTGTTGCAATGGAGTATTTATAGTCTCTTTTGAGAGGTAAAGATGCCTATGATGCCCTTGCTTGTGCAAAGAGGGTCTTTGTCCTTACTTGAGGACCTTTATGTCTTTTTCCTTCTTTGTACTTCTCCAGGTGGCGTTTCCTCATACTCTTCAGGACATGTCTAAGCTTTCCGCATTTAATACAAAGGTAGAATAATGGTACAGTAGAGGCATGTACCATAAATGTGGAGACACGCCGCCTGTCAGAGCATTTAATATAGCAGAGTGGTGGCTATGGTGTATTCAATGCGACTATGACTGGTGGCTGGGACTGCTATATGTGTCTCCGATCGACTTCCTACGGTTGAGAAATTTCTTTATCTGCAAGTCAACTACCCACACTCTAGTTGAGGTAACGAGACTTTCTTGGGTTTGAGACTTCTAGCTGAGGACCTAATAATCATTCTCGAGCTGATTATAAACAATTAGGTTGACTGAGAAGATATCGGTATGTTGAGCTGGTGAACTGGCCAAATGAGGATTTGGGCCTAGTTGACGATTAGTGGGCTGGGCTTGTTGGGCTATCATATATCATGAGACCCCCCCCACTCCTGAATCCTGATCAAGCTATCCAATGAGAAGAGATAGGGAGAAGCCAACTTGGAAAATTGGATTGTATTCGACCGGAGTTTCAAACCTCCACTAGGGTTTTAGTGCATTTATTGTGTCAATTACATTAGGCAGTGCAATTTTTCAAACGGAGGTTGCATAATTAATTTCCGATAATTGGTCATTTTAGCCAGTTAAATTACCCGTTGGCTAGGGGCTGTAAATAGCCCAATGAAAATTTTCATTTAGCACTTTACTGTATTTGGAGAGGTCGAGCTCTATTAATTTATTGCTCCTTCTGAAAGTCAAGTTTCTTCTATTCTTGCCACCGTGTAAGTACCCTTTGATCTCGACCAGATTTACTCTTCTTAATTTTGAAATTATTTTATAGCAAGCATGCTCAGAATTTTCAAGGAGGGTAGCAATAAGGGGAGTGATACTGAAGAGACCCTATTGGAAGCAAATTCAACCTGAGGGTAAATAACTCGACTAGTGGGAGAAGTGAGTCTTCTAGTAATGGTTCTAGCTTATTTGATAGTTTAAGCGACATGAGGGTTAATGTCACGAGGGGAGCTGGGCCCTTTGGGGGTAGGTTATTCAAGCAACCTCCAGTGTTTTGGGGTAGGTAATTCATGGAAGACTATTATAGTGACATTATGTTTGAGGTTAAGGATGACGACCTAGATCTAATTAGGCGTACATACCATATTCCTCTAGATTTCGAACTGATGGTACCTGAGCCTAGCAATAAGATGTATTGACCTTCTGCAGGTTATATAATAGTATTCGAGGAGGTTTTAAAGTGTAGGCTTAGATTCCCAATAGCACAGCCTATAGTCGACCCACTCACAGGTCTTCAGGTCTGCATTACTCAATTATTTCCTAACTACTTTTCCACTATGTACAGTTTTGTCATTTTGATGCTTATACTTTACCAACTCCTTCCTTCAGCAGACTTTTCCATCTTATGATATCCCAAAAGTTGGGTAGTACCGAGAAGTTGGGCTTTTATTATCTCATATCCCACCCTTGTCGAAAGTTCTTAGTCTCGAAAAAATGTTATTTTTTTCAAGGCCAAGCCTGAAAAAATGTTATTTTTCTATTTGAGCTCTAGGTAGGGTTAGGTTCAATATCCTTGGGAGTGGTTGATGGGGCAGGTCGAGATGCTCAGGATTGAGAATCCCATCTAGAATAACATATTTATTCGAGATTTAGTCAAATTTGGAGAAATGGAGATATCAGGGTACATCGAGGAGAAGAATCAAGTGTTAGTATGCTTATCGCCTACTCAGCTGGATTTGGCAGCTAATGCTTGACTGGGTAGATATCATTGTTGATTTCTGTTAATTTTTGGTTTTATACTTTCTGGTCAATAATGATGTATTTAGTTATTTTGTTTTAGATCAAGTAGAAATTACGAATTTCACTCGACAACAAGCGATCGCGTGCTAAAGAAGGCGTAAGAGCACCAACAACCAGCTGCTCATTAGGAGGCTACTTCTCAAAATGTTCCACAACAGCAAACACCATCGCCTATACCTCCCGCTATCCAACCAACTCCAATCGAGCTAGTAACCCAGCGCTTCGACAGAAAAGACCGACTGTCGACGAGCAAGCTTTTACTTGCAAGAGAAGTGCTGCTGAGAAAGGGAAGGGAAGGCTAGCAAGTCTTCACTCTTTGGCCCCTGACCTATGATTAGCTATTCCATTTGCCCCTTTTTCCATCACTAAGATTCGGGCTTGACATCTGAATTCAGAACACATAATCGATGCTAAAGGCTAGGTCGACTGGAATGTGCTCTTTGAAGGTGTTAATGGTTAGTCTTTTTATGTCCGACCATAAGAAGATGTTGGATATGGGGCAGCTAGAGACCTTAAAAGTGCTCGCATACCATGCAAACATGGTAAGTTCACAGTCAAGTTTTACTTATCTTTGTAACTAATTATTTATGCTCGATTCTTAACTAGATTCTCTCTTATCACAGGTTGGCCAACTGGGCTATAATTTTTATCGGAGGGCTGAGTTAGCCTTAGGTGATCATGAGGATCTCCAGAAAGAGTAGGAGCAGAGTGAAATGACAAAGACTCAACTCGAGTCATTACAGTTAAGGATCACCGAGCTAACCCAGCAGGTCAAGGAGAAGGATGCAAAGTTGCTGGTTGTTGTAGCTAAAAAGACTCGCCTAAATGAAATGTTATGAAAGGTGGGATTAAAGGCAAAAGCAGCACATACTTCTAGTAAGGCACTGGGATATAAAGGCACTACCTGATATGCTCGAGATGAGTTCTTTAAAGTGCTGTTGGGTATTAATAAAGAAACAATTCAACAATTTCTATTGTGCCTTACTTTTCAAGATGCCAACGTTATCTTTGTGTTAGATGATGCAAATGAGGGTTTTGAAAAAGTTGTGAAGTGGCTGGAGTTTTTAAGCTACCAGTTTTAACTAGAGGATAAAGCACATTTGAATGTGCTATAGAACGAACAACTTGAGGACTACCTTGACACAGCTCATGTCACTGATAGTGCGCCTGCTGAGGCGGCTGATGCTCTAATCCACCCAAGGGTGGCCGAGGTGGCAAAAGAATTTGCCTTCTTAAGTAACTTTGCCTTCGACATAAAAAAAGGCAAAGTTGATGTTGTAGCCTACTTTCTTCCCGTTAGTCGAACATTTCTGATGAAGGAAGTAGGTCCTTCTTGACCTATGGGTGCCATTCAGCTAGGAGTAGAGCATGAGGTCGAGGGTACTCCAGTGGTCGTTTAAGTTAACTTCGACGACGAACTCGATCGAGTCGTTGATGAGGTGGCTGCTGGTCGGGGCACCTAAGGAGAAGGAGCTGGGTCGGGTTGAGGATACTTCTTTTTGTTGTTTTATTCATTTTGCTTTACCCTGCGAGGCGTCATGAACAATTTTTTAAACAACTTTTGTGATGTAATTTGATATTTTTATTTTATGATATCAACTGCTTTGATCACTTCTTGTCAACTCGCCTCTTTCAATTTCTCTTGTTTAATTCTATCCAATTCTTTAATCTGATTATATAAATGAATAAAGAAACATACTTTCTTCCATCTAACTTGTCGAACAATGCAAATTTTCAATGAAGAAGCGAGCAATATTTAATTGGTTTAGAAACAAGTTAATGGTCGATTATAAAATTAATTTTAAAAGAATTAATTGAATATATCCCATAATTTTTGTGTCGATCATTTGATCTATTCCAAATTTATAGTCAGCTGTTGGATCAATTTAAGATATTTTCATCACAATCAAACAAATATGCTTGAAGCTATGGTAGATCATAGGTTAGCTTTATTGAGTTGAGCTCAAGTTGTTGTGCAATCTTTGCTTTGTGACACATGCGTCCGTTGGGCGACTTGAAGATGATGGTCGACTATGGGTCAAATTTAAATTATAGTCAACTATGGGGTTGACCTTAAATGATTTTCTTAATTAAATGATTGTTTGGGCTAGAAGCTATGGTCATGGTTTCAGAACCAAATTGTGATCGACTACAAAATTGACGTTAAACAATTTCATCATTTATATGATTGGTTAGGCTAGAAATAGTGGTCGTGGTTTGGAAAAAACTTGTGGTCAACTATAGGGTTGACTTTGACTGATATGCTCATTTATATGATTGGGTTAGAAGACCTAGTTGTAATTAAGAATAAGTAGTTGATCGAATTTAAATAACCTTTATTGGTTTGGAACTAAATTACAAAAGAGTTAAATAGAGACCTTGGTCTCTTCACACATAGTACTTTTTCAAGTTTATTGCGTTCCATGGTTGAGGAGCTCATTTTCATCCATATCCACTAATCAATAAGAGTTGTACTTTGCCACTTTGACTATCAAGTAGGGCCCTCCCATTTTGGGTTGAGTTTTCCCATATTTTTTGAAAATTGAACTTTCTTAAAGATAAAGTCTCACATCTTAAAACTTCTTAGTCAAACTCCTTCGTTGTGGTGTTGGTCCATCTTCGATCTATACCTTTGCATCATTGCGTATGCCTACTAGCGCAATTGGTCAATTATCTCGAGGTCGAACTCTCTTTCAAATTCATTCCCAATCAGGTTGTAATAAATTACTTAAGTTATATGTTGTACCAACTCTGCTGGGCCTACTGCTTCTGATTCATAGACCAAACTATAAGGACTATGACCCGCGCGGTTCTGGGAGTGGTTCTATAGGCTCGTAGGACCCTAGGGAGACCCTTTTTCCCAACTTTCTCTAGTTCCTTGAAGTTAAGTCTTAATGTGGTCCAGAATAGTCCTGTTTGTGACTTTAGTTTATCCATTGGCCTAGTGGTTTTTTGATCGAGATAAAATGTTATCGAATTCCCAAACTTTCACACTAGTTCCTCGTGCTTTTACTTTGGAATTGCATCCCATTGTTTGATATCAGCACTTTTAGCAAATCAAAATAAAAGGTGATATTTTTCCACAAGAAACTTAAATAGCTGGTCAATTATTTTTAGGACCGCTGCTGCTTTGACCTATCTCGCGAAGTACTCGACCGCAACAATGTGTACCTTTTTAACCTGTAGTTTTTTGAAGAAACCAACTATGTCTATCCTCCACTGATCAAATAGCCATGTAATTTGAACTAGCACTAGTGTTGATGTAGGCTGATGAGGGATGTGGGAGTAGACTTAGCAAGATAAGCATTTTCTGGCGATGTCCACTGCATCTTTTAATAAAGTTGGCCAAAAATATCCATGTCTATTAACTTTGTAGGCTAATGCTAGCCCTCTAAAATGATTACCATAGATACCTGAATGGACCTCTTGTAAGACCTCCAGAGCCTGGTTTGATGTCAAGCACCTCAACGATGGTCCGAAAAGGGATCTTCTATAAAGCTGACCATACTCATCAAGGGAGAACTTCACCACTCGACCTTTGAGCCTACATACTTTTGCTTTATCCTTGGGCACTTTTTCTTCCATTAGGTAGGCTTTGATTTCGTCTTGCCAGGAAAGAGCTTACTCTTGGATTTACCCAATCAGGTTCTGGTCGAGACCACCTATAGTGGGTTTGTCGGAGACTAGAAATATAATAATTCTATGTATGGTTTCTTTTGTCGAGCTGAAAAATTTGGATAGGGCATCTACCCTTTCATTCTCTAATCTCAAAACTTGGCCGAGGGTGAACCTCTTGAACTATAGTTGCAACTTTTTAATCTCGACCAGGTACATGCTCATTGTGGTCTCCTTTGCTTCAAAATTTTCACAAACTATTTCGTGACCAACTGGAAATTCGTAATGGCTGCTAGCTGCACGACTCCTCTATTAACAACTATTCTCATCCTAACAAGAAAGGCCTTATACTCTTTGGCCTGGGGAGAGCTCAGGGAAATGTCTATTCCTCCTCCTATAGAAGTTGCTGAGCCATTAACATATAGGGTCCAAATAGGTGAATCTTGGTCGATTTCTCTAGGCAGTTTGTTACAAAATCTGCTAACACATTAAGCTGTGAAAGTGATGTCAAACTCTCCTAACTCGATAGCCCACTTCGTCAGTCTTCTAGACGTATCTAGTTTTGATAATACTTATTTCAACAGGTGGTTTGTCAAGATAACAATAGAGAGGGATTGAAAATAAGGCCTCAACTTTCTAGCTGTTGTGACCAAAGCTAGATCAAACTTTTTGATCTCCACGTAATTATGTTCCAAGCCTTGCAATGCTTTTTTGCTATAATATACGACATCTTTCCCTATAAATCTCTCAATCTCAAGAGTTTCTACTGATGATATAGTGAGATAAATAAGCAAGACCTTTGGCTTTGCAAACATCGATGGTGCTAACAAGTGTTTCTTTAATTCGGAGACTAATCACATTGCTCCGTCTATTGGAACTTCCTTGTATTCCTGAGAATTTTGAAAAATGGTAAGCTTTTGTCGGCTAGTTGGACAATAAATCGACCTGGAGCTATGATCCTTCCAACCAACCTCTGGACATCTCTAACTGTTCAAGATAGTGAGATATCTAAAATCGCCTGAATTGTTTGTAGGTTTGCCTCTATACCCTTTTGGCTAATCATGTATCCTAGAAACTTTTCTCCTCTCACCCCAAACATGTATTTGTTGGGATTGAGCTTCATGCCAAATTCTCTTAGTATTGAGCAAGTATAGTTGAGGTGAACTAAATGGTTTGTTCTCTTTCTTTCTTGATAATCATGTCATCGATGTTGACCTCCATGGTCCGGCCGATCTAATTTTTGAACATAAAGTTCACTAATCTTTGATAAGTTGCACCTGTATTCTTGAGGCCAAAGGCATGACCAAAAAATAGTATAAATCATTGGGCACCACGAAGGAGGTCCTATCCATGTCTTTAGAGGTCATAAAGATTTGATAATAACCTTAAAATGTATCCATCATACTTAAAAGATCACAACCTACTGTTGAATCAACTAATAAACCTATTCGAGGAAGTGTGTAAGGGTCTTTTAGATAAGTTTTATTCAAATTAGCAAAATTGTTCCACATCCTCCACTTGCCTTTATTTTTATAGACAAGAATTATATTACAAAGCCTCTAAGAGTTTGTTGATTTTCTTCTCGATGATCTGGCATCTTTTAGTACTAAAGGCCCTGATATTCTACTTGATTGTCTTGAATGAGGGGTCCACATTCAGGTGGTGGACAATGATCAATTTTCTAGGCAAAAACATCAACATTCTTCTTGAGGAAGTTGACCATAAGACTTTCCATGTTGTTTCCTAGATTAGTCCCAATCTTTGTAGTCTTATTGGGATTTTCGAGCTCGAGCTCTATAGTCTTAAATTCTCCGATCTTAATTTCTTCTAGTTTTCTCTTTTTGCTCTGTTGTCCCTCTTTAGGCTCTGTTACTAGGATGTCCCCTCAACAGAAATGGTGTAGCATTGTTAAGCTTCCTTCATATTACAAAGTAACTCTCATGTTCTAGCAACTATTGGGAACTTGACGTTCATGTTATAGGTCGAGACAATTGCCCTGGAGTCGTTTAAGGCTGGTCACCCAATTATGACATTTTAGGCAAAGGGTGCGTTAACCACCAAATAGTTGACCATGAGTGTCCTCCTTTTGGGTGCTTCATCGAGTGAGGTAGAAAAAATTATGGATCCTTCAAGAAAGATCTTAGATCTTCCAAATCCGACCAGGGGGTGCAAACTGGCTCGAATTTCAGCTTTCCTAGATTTATCCTCTTCAACGTTGACAAGAAAATTATGTTCACTGAACTACCATTATTGTCAGTAACTTTTCTAACCTCAAAGTTTGCAATTTTAACTAACACAATCAGAGGGCAATCTAGCTTACTGTCAGTTCCTTGGTGCTCGATGTGCGAGAGGTCAAAATCAGAGAAAAAGATGGGTTCTGTACTAATAGAGAGTTGGAAAATGGTTTTAATTGAGGAAGATTTAGTCGATTCCAATTTCCTCTAGTTCTACCTTTTGGATATTTTGAGTTTCCCCCTATTGGTCCTCCAACGGTAGTATCGATCATGCCCCTAAGAGGTGGGTGCAGATCATTAATTAGTTTCTTTCCCTTGTCTTCCTTTCTCAGGCTAACCAACCTTTCTCTATAGAGAGTGGTCAGTCGGGTCCATCTCTTGCCTAGCTTTTTTGTCGACAAACTTCTTTAAATGCCCTTATCGATTAAGCCTCTCAATCTCATCATGTAGATTGAAGCAATCTTTAATGCCATATCCTTTCTATATGTGAAAGAGACAGTATTTCTTAGATCTCTTCATGGCTTTGGTTTTAATTAACTTTTTGGGCTTTTTTAGGAGGTTATTGTGTTGGATAGCAAACAAAACCTCTTTCCTTATAATATTCAATGGGGTGTAGCTATGGAATCTCTTAATAAGAGATCGATGATTGTCCTTGTGGTGCCTATCATCCTTCGCCCTAGCCCCTCTCTTCTCATTGTCAGGATTTCCATACTTTAGTCTATTCATGTCCTCTTGAGTTATATACCCTCAGCAAGATCAAGCAGTTCTTCCATTGATCTTGGTCTCTCCTTGACCAATACATTGGCGCATTTCTTATGTTTGAGATTAAAGAATAGCACATCGATCAAGAATTTGATCCTAGGACTGTCGATTTTAAACACTTTAGTGTTAAATCTGGCAAAGAAATCCCGAAGAGATTTTTCCTCATTCTGTTTCACTATATGCAAATGAGTGTGGAGGGGTTTAGCTTTCCTTTTGCTAACAAATTGATGGGGGAATTTTTCACAAAATTAGTCATAAGAGAAAATGGACATTGGCTTCAACTTAAAAAACTAATCGAGCACTATGCCCTGGAATGTGATGACCAACATTTTCGCATGAATGTACTCATTGTGCCTATGGAGCTACATCATGTGTTTGAACTGAAGCAAATGCTCATTTGGGTCAGTTGAGCTGTCATATATAGGTAGATTGCTCTAAGTTTTTACACAGTGAAGTCGGGGCATACTATCATGTTGAAGATTTCTTCTGTATTTCTCCTCGAAATCTCCTTAAGGCATCTGTTCAGTTGCTGAACTTAGTGTGACACTTCGTTCCATTCTTCTCGATTAGCCTATGACATATTTATGTCCAGTTATTGTTTCATACGCTCGACCCTATTACGTTGTTGGGCTCGAATGGGTCGAGCAAGGTGATAAATAGAATCAACCACTTCTTCTCGGGGATGTGGGTGAGTCTCTTCCTATGGGAATCAAATTAGACTCTCCTCACACCAAATAGGAGGCGTCTTGTCTCCTGTCTATCCCTATCCTCTTCCGGGGGCCTCTACTCACACTGTGAAGAAAAGGGGTGGCATGCTTGTTGAGGGCATTTGATAGCTGAGTTGGAATCTGAGCTCATATCTGCTCGTTTATTAACTGAATAAGTTGGGCTATGGTCAAAGTTACCACTAGCTCTAGTTGGGAATTGGGTCCAGACATATCCTGTTCTTTCTAGAGATAAGGAATAGGGGCTTGGGACCTTCTAGTCTCTTCTATTTCTGAAATGGCTCACCTTATGTTTACCATATTTCCTAGTCGCAGACTCTAGAACCCATAGATGGCACCAAATGATGATGGTTGGATATGTTTTTCGGTGTACTAGGCTCTGGCCCAATAGAATCAACCAGAATAAGGGTCCGATGAAGTGTTTAGATGAAGTTGGGTCGAGTCCTATAACTAATAGCACACATCAAGCTTGTCGAGAAGCCCTCGACTAAGGCACTCTAATACTCAAGTCTGTATCTAATTGACCAAAAAAAAAGAGCGATAGAGTTAGGGCTCAGGTGATAATGAACATAACTTACTGAAGGATTGCAATGGGGATTGAGAGGTTAAGATATCCATGATACCCTTGCTTGTGCAGAGAGGGCCATTGTCCTTACTTAAGGACTATTAGGTCTTTTTTCTTCTATGTATTTCTCCAGGTGGCGCATACTCTTTAGGACATGACTGAGCTATCTGCATTTAATTCAGAGACAGAATCGTGGTACAATAGAGACTTGCACCATAAATGCGGAGGCATGCCGCTTGTCAGAGCATTTAATGCAGCAAAGTGGTGGTTATGGCGCATTCAGTGCAATTGTGGCTGGTGGCATAGGACTGCTATATGTGTCTCCGATCGGCCTACTAGGGTCGAGATGTTTCCTTGTCTATAAGTCAACTAACCAGACTCTGGTCAAGATAATGAGACTTTCTTGGGTTTGAAGGCCTCTGGCTGAGAGCCCAATTATCATTCTCAAGCTGATCGACCACACAGGTCGATTGAAAAGATGATGTGTTGAGATGGCAAAATGGCCAAACAAGGATTTGGGCCGGGTCGATCACCTGATCGACTATTAGTGAGTCATATTAATTAATATTATTTAATTAATTGTGGACCACATTATCTTAAGAAGATAAAAAAAAATAATTATTTAATAAATTAGTGGATAATGGTGTGATAGAGAATAAGTATTAAATTTTATATGAGTCACATTATCTTGGAATGATAAAAAAAATAATATTTAATTAGTTAGTGTATTTTAATTTTTGTTTGTGAATTAGTAAGTATTATAGATTTGAAAATGATGATTCATAGATAAGAAGATGAAAATAAATGATGCTTTTATTGAAAATAGTACAAATAATTACATTTTTATTTTTAGAATAGTATAAAATAAAAAAATGTTGTTCTAAAATACAAACTATCTAGCTCTTAGAGGCTTTTTGACATAGATTTCAAGCTTTGTCTAACTCACAAAAAATTAATTTTTAATGATCCATTAAAGATGGTATAAATAATTATGTAACCATCACCCGCATATAATAAATAATTTTTTATTACAGCATCACATTTAAATAAGCAACATAGTCATTCATAATATCGTTTACATTAAAATAAATCGAATTAAAAGGTGTATGAATGAACTTAAATTTAAGCTGTTTCAAATATTTTTATAAAAAATATTTGAGAATTTATAAGTTACTTAATATATTTGGTAAATTTTTTAAAAAGTAAGCATATAAATCTTCAAAATTAATTGTTGTAATTTTATAAATTCTTTTAAAGAGTACAAAATCTTTAATTATTTTAAAAGTTTTTAACAAACTCATCAATTTCTAAATTTTATTGGACTTGAGTCCTACTTCTGTTAAATATGGGTATATTTGTATTTTACATGTGCTTATTATATTCAATTGTAAAAGGGTAAAGTGATGCAATTAAAAGTACAGCGAGTAAATTGAGTCAAAGTTTGAGTACAAAGAGGTAAAGTGGATTTTAACCCTTGTAAAAATATAATTTTTGCCTCAATTTCTTATTAGGAATGGTATAATTATTAATGAATTAGTGATTTTGGCACTTTCCATATCTGTACTAAAATTTTTATAGTATGAAATAAAAAGATTTGTATAATACTATTTGTTTTTAATAACTTTAATATATTTATTTGAATTTATACAAAAAATAAAAAATCAAAAGTTATGATGAAATATTAACAACTAAATGGAGTATAGATTGGTGGAATATAAATAGTTGTTACTACACAAATTGTAGTTATGAATATTAAAAAATAAAGACAAAGATATTTTAAATACATTACTCGAAAATACATTAAAATAGAGTTTGTGCTTTATTAATAATATAAATATTCATTCTCTGCACATAGTGGTCCAATCACCCAACTAATTTATAAAAATATTGTTAAAATTTTTTTTTACAAAACTACCGTGACTTTGGGGGACTTGCAAAACTATGGTAAGGCACCTTTGAGTTATTTTTCATTTTTTTATTCGAGCTGAAATTAAGAGAAATTAAGAAGCGTGGCTTTTAATTTCTAATTCTTTGCTGCAAAATTGCCCACAAGAGTTGTGGCTGCACGCCTCTTCTGCAGATTTTTTTTTTTTTTTTTTAAAAACAAACAAACAAGAGACTTGACTTGTTCACCCACTATAAATATGAGTACTGGGGTTCCAACGCTCATACTAGAGTTTAGGAAAGAAAGAGTTGAGCAACTGCTAGGTATGTTGTGAGGAGTGAAATAAGTGGAAGAAAACATTGAAAGGAAAAACAAAGAGAAGGGAGAAAGAAATTATTAATTGAAAAAAAAATTAAAAAAAAAAGAAACAGTGTTTCAAATAATTTAGAATAAGGTAAAATTTAATTTATGTTGTTCAAGATTTTAAATTTATGTTTTTGATTATTTTATGTTATTATTTTTGTATGGTTACAATAATATATTGCAGTTTTTTTTTTTAATTTTTTGCAATTTGATCAGATGCCTCATTTCGGAAGAGGAGGGTTTTGATTCACCAATATTAAATTGGTCTTTAAATTCTTTGAAGTACTTTAATTTAATCTGTTTATTACTAAGTTTGACGTTATGACATGATCTAGTGATTCGGAATTTAAATTTAATATTTAGATTGAGTAATTCGAAATTGACAGACATGACATTAACATTAGTTAATATTTATTATTTTTCTTTAACTTTTAGTTCATACAAAAATTAAAAATAAAAATAAAAGCACATTATGGAGTATCAATTTTTACATTAGTGGTTATTAATTAATTGAAATGCTAATAATATTATATTTGATACAAGATGGCCTAAAATAGCCCAGATCAGCAAGGCTCAACACTTTATCAACGGCCCAGGGCCCATTTAACTCGTCGACCCTGCTCGACCAATCTACCTCAAGCCTGGGCAGGCGCCCCATGGCCCTTGGAGCCACTCGACCTGAGTCGACTTAGTTCATGTCGATCCACAGGTCGAGCCATGTACAGTACTCTGCCACCGCATTAAATGCGTTGACTGGCAGCACGCCTCCGCATTAATAGCGCATGCCCTCCCCTCACCGTCTGACCAGCAGGTGCCGCAATAGTG
Source organism: Jacaranda mimosifolia (assembly GCA_018894105.1). Classification (NCBI taxonomy): domain Eukaryota; kingdom Viridiplantae; phylum Streptophyta; class Magnoliopsida; order Lamiales; family Bignoniaceae; genus Jacaranda; species Jacaranda mimosifolia. The sequence continues at coordinate 3,964,780 of CM032118.1, read as the reverse complement.
TACTATCTTGTCCCGGAGCATGAAAGAACATCTAGCTAGCAATATTCAAATGGGGAGAATTGACTAATTACCCCCGGCAGGAGGCCGAAGGCCCCTTTGTAAGCCAAGGGCTTTCCTGACATTTCATGTAAGGGAGAAGAATATAAAAACCCTCAATCTTGCCTCTCACAGGTATGCACTGATATACTCAAAAAAGCCCTTTCACCCCGCTGCTTGATTAAACAGGTTGAATTATATACTGACTTGAGCGTTGGAGGGCCTAAGCCGAGGGCTACTCAGCTAGCCTAACGTTTGCTGTGATTGTAGGATTCTAATCCCAAACCAAACCAAGAACATCAATATTCCGGATTGAGTTTCACTTACACTCAAACCCGGATCCATATCCTACATCAAAATCGAACCCTCATCATTTGGCGCCGTCTGTGGGAAACCAAGAATCCTCTATCAAAATGGTGAACACTAGGCGAGCCCCATTCGAGAGGGAGGAGAACAGGAGATCTAGCACTCCTGCTCCCCGCCATAACCAAGAGCCAAACACCCAAGGACCCAGTACGCAGCCGAAACCTGTGGTCACTCTTACAATGCCCCAACTGATGCAGCTCATCAGCGAGCAAATCTCAGCACAGATTTCTGCTCAACTTTCTACCGCATTGAATAGACATGCTGCACAGTCGGAGCCTGCAGCCAGCGCCACACCCCAGCCCACAGGCCCAGAAAAGGCGCAGTCAGATGAGTACTCACAGAGACCGGAGTCCCCTAAACGTTCGTCCCGGAGAAAAATGAGCCGGGGTCATTTTCCACGGGAGGCAACTCGCCCATCACTGAAGGAGAAGGTACCGGACTCCATGGATCATGACGTTCGGCCCCTTCGAGCCCCACAGCGCGATAGGGCCGAGCGTTCTAAAGGCAGGCAGAACCAGGACCAGTAGGAATGGGAAGAAGTATCTCACCAGATGCAACAGCTGAATAAACACCTGGAGGAGCTTTCGAGGAGGAATGCAGACAGGGCCATGCAACCGAAGATGCCTTCAAGATTTTGGAGGGAACGAGACTCACCCTTAGTCCAGAAAATCATTGATGAACACATTGCCGTCGATGCAAAGATCCCCACCGGGCTCCCGAGGTATGACAGTTCTACGGACCCAAATGAACATTTGCTACTGTTTGAGCATATGATGCAACCGCATGGGCATAACGAGTATATACATGTAAAGATGCTCGTGACCACCTTCCAAGGGGTGGCCCTAGATTGGTTTGTGAAGTTGGAATCGACATCCATTTTCTCATACGACCAGTTATGTGATAAATTTTTGCACCAGTTCGCTAGTAGGAGGAGGGCGAAACTACCGCACACCCACCTACACACGGTAAAACAGGCTGAGGGCGAGTCTTTGTGGGACTTCTTCATAAGGTTCAACATAGAGGTGCTGAAGATAGATAGCCCAAGGATCGAGTTTTTGATAGATGTGTTGTTTCTGGGCTTGAGGCACAAGGAATGTACCAATGCATGCATTGGTGCATGCTCAGCCCAGAACAGTGGAGGAGCTTCTCGACCTCGTAGAGAGGTACATGACCCATGAGAAAATGAACAAGATGAAATACGGCAGCATAGAGGCCGATAGAAAGAAGGGCAAGGACAAGGAGGAGAAGTAGAATAGGGAGGGGCACTGCTCCTCGGTCAGACATTTTCATGACTACACCCCACTCTCCATGCTGAGGAAGGAAATACTCTTCTACATACAACATGATAACCTGATTAAAAAGCCTCAAAAAATTGCAGAAACTGAGGTCATGAAGAAGTCCGGGAAGTAGTACCATTTTTACAAGTAGAAAGGGCATGACAACGAGAACTACTTCAATCTGAAAGATGAGATTGAGAGGCTGATCAGGCAGGGACATTTGAAAAAGTTTGTTGAGGAGAGAGCTCAACGAGTGGAGGGGGCGGCCGACTGGACTCCTCTTAGAGAAAGGTCAGTCAGCCTGCGATGAGAGGACAAGGGGGAAGAAACCAGCCCACGAAACCTACCCGCCCATCAGAGGTGTCATCGACACGATTGAAGGGGGGCCCGCAGGAGGAGATTCTCAAAATGCTAGGAAACAGACCCAGAGGCAACTTGACTCAACCAGACCATCTAAGGTCGAGACTGTGTTCCAGTTGACAACTAGTGCCGAGCCGATCTCTTTTACTGATGCAGATTTAGACCACCTCGAGGGCCAAGCCACGGACCGAAAGCTCGATTGCCCAATGGTGGTCGCCATTGAGATCGCCAACTTCAAGGTGAGAAAGGTGTTGATCGACAATGAGAGTTCGGTAAACATCATATTTCTGTCGACCTTGAACAAGATGAACTTGGGCAAACTAAAATTTGATCCAGTCAGAACTCCCTTAGTTGAATTTGGAGGGTCAGAAATTATACCGGAAGGGTCGATCAGCCTTTCCACTACATTCGGACAAGGACATCGCAGTCGAACTTTGATGATCAACTACTTAGTGGTCGATGCCCCCTTTCCTTACGACGTCATTGTTGGTCAACCAGCCCTGAATAACTTCAGAGCCATCATATCCACATACTACAAGAAAATAAAGTTCCCGACCTCCACGAGAGTCGGAGAGCTTTTATGCAACATTAAGGATGCATGGCGCTGCTATACAATCTCAGTGGACTCCAGCAGGCAAAAAAAAAAGACCAAAATTGAAGGCCTTGGGGGATACCCCTGAAGCAAAACCTGAGGAGGGACCTTCATCGAAGAAGAGAAAGTTCGAGGACACCAAGGTCGAGCCAACAGGAGAATTCAAAATATTGAGCTCGAACCAGGTAACCCCGACAAGACAATGAGGATTGGAGCTGATATAGGGGATCGACCGGAGTGCCTTATGGTCGACTTCCTTTGGCGCAACATCGATGTCTTCACATTCAAAGCCACTGATCTGCAAGGCATCGACCCCGACATCATTGTCCACAGGCTCAATGTGGACCTTGCCCACAAACCAGTTCGACAGAAGAAGAGAACTTTCAATGCTGAGCGGGCGCAGATCATCGAGGAAGAGGTTAGCAAACTTTTAGAAGCTGGTTATATTGTAGAAATCCAATATCCTTCTTGGCTTTGTAATGTAGTACTTGTTCCTAAGAACAAGGGAAAATGGAGGATGTGTAACGATTTCACAGATCTGAATAAAGCTTGCCCTAAGGATCCTTACCCCTTGCCTCATATTGATTTACTTGTTGATTCCACTGCTGTTGTGAATTGCCTAGCATGATGGATGCATTTCAAGGTTATTACCAAATATTCATGGCACCTGAGGATAGGGATAAAACTGCTTTTGTTGTTCCCAATGGGGTATATTGCTTTTTAGTAATGCTGTTTAGACTTAAAAATGCTGGGGCAACTTATCAAAGATTAGTTAACTTCATGTTCAAGAATGAAATTGGAAAATCAATGGAGGTTTATGTTGACGATATGATTGTGAAAACAAGGAAAGCAGAAAACCGCTTGGCTGACCTGGGCCACACATTCTCCGTTTTGAGAGCTTTCAATATGAAGCTCAATCCCAACAAATGCACATTTGGGGTTCAAGGAGGAAAATTCCTTTGTTATATGGTCAGTTAAAGTGGTATAGAGGCCAATCCGTAAAAAATTCAAGCAGTCCTAGACATTGCTCCACCACGCACAGTTCGGGAAGTCTAACGCCTTATTGGCAGAGTTATTGCTTTGAGCAGGTTCATAGCTAGACTGGCAGACAAGAGCCTACCTTTCTTCAAAATCTTGAGAAACACAATGAAAATGGGATTCAAATGGGACGAACAGTGTGATCGAGCTCTGCTCGACCTCAAGCAATACCTCTCTTCGCCAAGCTCGAGCTCAGGGAAGTTTTGCAGGTATATCTAGCGGTCTCTTCAGCTTCCATCAGTTTAGTGTTAACAACGATGAGAGCTAGAAACCCTTGCCTAGTTTACTATTGTAGTAAGGCTCTTCAGGGGCCCGAACATAACTATCTGGAGATCGAAAAGTTTGCCCTAGCCCTAGTCACATCAGCAAGAAAATAGCGGCCTTATTTCCAATCCCACACAATTTTAGTGTTGACAAACCAACCGCTAAAGCAAATGTTTTCGAAGCTAGACACTTCAAGTCGACTCACGAAATAGGCTATTGAACTTGGAGAATTTGACATCTAGTTTCAACTGCGAAAACATACTCTGGTGGACCTTGCACGTCGATGGATCCACGACATCAACTGGAGAGGGAGTGGGCACATCCCTCCGATCCCTATTGTTTGAGGATTACGATTTTACGGTGAAACTCAACTTCCTAACCACTAAAAATGAAGCAGAGTATGAGGCCCTTATTGTAGGAATGCGCGTGGCCATAGACCGTGGGGTCGATAAGCTAGCGGCCTTTACGGACTCACAGCTCGTCGCGGAGCAAGTCAAAGGAAACTTTGACGCGAAAGAACATAAGATGGCACAGTATCTCGCAGAAGTGCACCAGCTAAGACAGAGGTTCAAAAATTTCTCGCTAAGCCAAGTCCCCCGATCAGAAAATGCGCGAGCAGATGCACTTTCCAAGCTGGCAAGTTCGACGAAAGGCATAAGAGAGAGAACCATAACTTTTCTTGTCGCTAACGAGCCCTACATCACGACCCCGACCCGAATCTGGTCAGGTATCTTGAAGAAACAACCCATTCTTGGTAATATTCGATCAAGTTTTATTTAAGCCAGGATACCTTACCCGACGATGATAAGCAGGCTCGTAAATTGAAGGTCTTAGCACCCAAATATACATTGGATGAACATGGACAGTTGTACAGGAGATCGATTGCAGGGCCGCTGCTCAGATACATAGATCCTAACCAAGCGAATGAAGTGTTACAAGAGGTGCATAGGGTATTGGCGGCCGGTCCTTGGCACATAAGGTCACGCGCTATGGATATTTTTGGCCAACTTTATTGAAAGATTCTGTTGATTTTGGTAGGAAATGCCCGTCTTGCCAAATACATTCAAACATCCAGCACCAACCGGCTGCACCAATGACCAATATTAGCATTGCTTGGCCGTTCAACCAGTGGGGCATCGACTTAGTTGGTTCACTACCAAAAACCTCCGGTCAGCGAAAGTTTATCATAGTGGTCGTCGAATACTTCACAAAATGGGTGGAAGGCGAAGCAGCCCCGAAGATCACCGATGCGGCCATTAAGAGCTTCATTTGGAAGAATATTGTGTGCAGATTTAGGTTGCCTAAAGTCCTTATCTCAGATAAAGGCACCAAATTCTAGAGGAAGAACACAAGAAGGTGGAATGAGACCTGGGCATCGCCCAACACTTTACTTCAGTGGGAAATCCGCAAGAAATGGACAGACTGAGGTGACTAATCGAACTATCCTCGACCACATTAGGAGTCGAATAGCGGGGACAGGAGCTAGCTGGGCGAACGACCTCCCGGGAGTCCTTTGGGCCTATAGAACGACTCCTCAAACAGCCAAAGGTCAAAATCCTTACAGCCTAGTCTATGGGTCTGAAGTGGTGGTCCCGTCAAAATTAATTCAGCAACAGCCAGAGTGATCCACTACAACCCAATAATGAATACGTCCGAGAGAACACTGGATTTAATTACTATAGAAGAGAAGCGCCAAGCGGCTTACAACACGATGCAGAAGTACAGCTCAAAGATGGCGGACTGCTATAATAAATCGGTACGTCAGCGAAGTTTTAAGATGGGCTATCTCATCCTAAAGAAAGTAGAAGTATCCAGGCCCATTGGAAAGCTTGACCCAAATTGGGAAGGACCGTATTCAGTCGTCAAAGTGTCTAAAAACAACACCTATCGACTAGCAGATGCTGTAGGCCGCGAGTTGCCTTGACCATGGAATATGGTAAATCTAAAAAAGTTCTTTGTGTAAATTGTTCATTGTCATCTTTTGTATCGATTAAGAAAAGTCAGGTCCCATCAAGCTTATAACCTTAGTCGACCTTGCAGTCGACAAAAGGCTCAAATTCAACAAGTCGAAGCCACTGGTTGAGACCACCTTAGTCGACCCCAGAGTCGACGAAAGGCTCAAATTCACCAAGTCGAGGCCACTGGCCGAGACCACCTTAGTCAATCTCGTAGTCGACGAAAGGCTCAAATTTAACAAGTCGAGGCCACTAGCTGAGGCCACCTTAGTCGACCCCGTAGTCGAAGAAAGACTCATATTCAACAAGTCGAGGCCACTGGCCGAGGCCACCTTAGTCGATCCCGTAGTCAACGAAAGGCTCAAATTTGACAAGTCGAGGCCACTGGCTAAGACCACCTTAGTCGACCCCGAAGTCGATGAAAATCGACTTCACACTTGGCAAAACGCCTCTAAGGCTCGCAGTCGAGCTCCATCGACAAACTTAATTTACACGCTGTTATGTCATAATGGCATCAAAGCCCAACCTATTTCATGATTGTAAGAAGTGCCTCAAAACTAAGCACCAACCATATCCTAACGACTTACTTAAACTCGCTCTACAAGGACTGAAATCAATGCTGGAAAAATAAACTACCGCTAAGGGAAAGCATAAACATGAACTCTCGGCACATTCAACATCACTCGACAAAGCGATAAGCAAAATGCAACAAATAAGTAAGTCTAAAGAGGGTTCAATTTCGATATAGGATATAGATCCGGGTTAGAGTGTGAGTGAAACTTGATCCGGAATATTGATGTTCTTGGTTTGGTTTGGGATTAGAATCCTGCAATCACAACAAACGTTAGGCTAGCCGAGTGGCCCTCAGCTTAGGCCCTCCGACGCTCAAGTCAGTATATAATTCGACCTGTTTAATCGAGCAACGGGGTGAAAGGGCTTTTTTGAGTGTATCAATGCATACCTATGAGAGGCAAGGTTGAGGATTTTTATATTCTTCTCCCTTATATGAAATGTCAGGAAAGCCCTTGGCTTACAAAGGGGCCTTTGGCCTCCTGCTGGGGGTAATTGGTCAATTCTCCCCGTTTGAATATTGCTAGCTAGATGTCTTTTTATGCTCCAGGACAAGACGGTACACTGTTGCAGCGCCTGCTGTGTCAGACAGTGAGGGGAGGGCATGCTCTATTAATGTGGAGGCATGCTGCCAATCAATGCATTTAATGCGGTGGCAGAGTACTGTGCAGGGCTCGACCTGTGGATCGACCTGAACCAGGTCGACTCAGGTCAAGTGGCTCCGAGGGCCATGGGGCGCCTGCCTAGGCTTGAAGTGGATTGGTCGAGCAGGGTCGACAAGTCAAATAGGCCTTGGGCCGATGATTAAGTGTTGGGCCTCCATAATCTTGGCTATTTTAGGCCATCCTGTATCAAAGTCAAAGCCTCGCAGAGGCAACAATTTCTATTATAAAAAGCCTCAATGAGGCATGTACATCAAAATATAGAAAAATTACAAGGCCTAGCTAGAACTGCCCGTCCCCTCAATTGAGGGCGCTGGAGCTGGAGCAGTCTGAGGCTCAGGTGGCGCCATCGCAACAGGCAGGGCTACAGTAACTAGGCGAGAGGGGCCAGCAGCGGAAGGCATGAACAGCCACTCAACGGCTGGGAAGAAAGAGGCAGCAGGGGCCCAACCCTCGAAAATTTCATAGGCGAGGTCGCCGGCGAACTCGAACTCTCGACTTACTGCCTTCAACTTCTTGTTGAGTTCGGTCTATTGTCTCTCCTCAGGAGTCATGTCGACCCCCTCTGTCGACTCGACCATGACGTCGGCCTCTTCCTCACCAACTAGCTGCAGCTGCTCGTCGAAAGCGAGGCCTACCTTCGAGCGATCCTCTTCACATGGAACATAGCCCAGATACTCCATTTGCGTGATAGCCTTCTTAAAGGCACTTCAGGCATCAACAAGGCCAGCACCATGCTCGCATCTTGAAAGGCGGGGCTCGCCATGAATTGTTGCACGGCCTATTTGTGCACCTCAAGCAACACCCGAGCAAACTCTTCCCTGGCCTCGACCAGGTGCTCACTTCGACCAGTCGTCCGACCAGACTCGTAGGCGACTTAGATGTCGAGCTCCAGTCTTTTCAGCTTCTCATCCATCTTAGTCCGCTCTTTGACAGCCAGCAAGACCTGCTGGTCTTTCTCCTCCATTATGCGCGCATGCTCACAAACTTGTTTCTCCAGCTCCTCGAGCTGCAGTTGAGAGGACTCGAGCTAGGCCTTCAGTATTTTCACATCGCCGCCAGCATCCAACTGCTCTCGATCAGTGAACGCCAGCTCGAAGCGATAGTAATAATTATAGGCAATTTGCCCAGCCTGAAATATAAAAACTATTATTATCCATGCAAGGAAAATCAATTGTACAAGCTTACAACTTATGAAACCTTACCATGTTCGCGTGGTACGCGTACTCTCAAAGCACACCGAACTGACTCAGGCCCATTATCCTCTTCTGGTCATCCAGGAATTGACCAGTTAGCAACACTTTTAGAGGATCTACCCCATTTGGCCCCGACCCATGCATGTAGGACGAATCGTCCAGAAGTAGGCCAGGGTCCGACCCGAATCGTGAAGATGGGAACTTCCTCAAATTGAACAAGGCCTCCGCACCTCGATCCCCGAAGAGATCGTTTCCCATCAGCATCACCGACCCCGCGCTCTTTGCTTTCCCCTTGCCCCTTCCAGCAGCTGTCCTTTTAGGCGGGGGACCACTCTGCTCACCCATGGGTCTCTTCCCTTGACCCACAGCACCTTCGACTGCAGCTGCCAAGGCTCAACTAGGCGGGGAGGTTGAGGATGGCGTCGGAGCTGTAGTAATTCGATGGGCCTCGTTGGCCTCGATGGCTTCTTAGCGAGACGCAGCGCCCTGTCTGCGCTGCTGGTTCCTTTCAGAGTGGGCTAATGCGTTAGCTCTTGCTCTCCACATGATTTCGTCTCAATCTGCAAAGGACAAACCCAACAGATGTCAGATACAGAAATGAATGCAGCTAAACAACAAAGTATGACACACACTTCATCTACCTATCTTATAATCATCTGGAAACTTTAAAAAGGCCGGCGACAACCTAACCAGCACTAATTACTTCTCCTCGAGGAAAACAGTGGCCTTCATGGGACCAAACTCAACCGGATCCCTCACGAAGGTATTTGGCCAATTTGGGGTGGGATCCCCTAGTATCTCGACCTGACCACCCAACCACCCTCGAGGAATATCGAACCCCCCTTCACTTGAACAAAAAAATAGCATTTTTTCCACTCCTGACCATAGGAAGAGGAGGGGCCACGAGAAACCTTCGATAAGGTCGTGCAGTCAGATAGTAAAACCTCGACTCGTCGGCACTGCTAGACTTGCGAGACATGCAAAGATGGAACAGGTTGGAAAAATTCTCAAAGGTTAGGGGTTGATTAAAAAGGCGCATCAAAACTATAAAGCTACACAAGGTCGAAAAACAGTTAGGTAGCAGTTGAGTTATACACATGCGGAGACCCCTCAGGAAGCCTATTATACAATCGCTCAAGGGAAACCTAAGACCGCACCTAGGCGCATCCTCGAACATAGTTATACAACCGGCAGGAGCGCAGTGCATTCAACCAGGTGGTTTGGGGATTAAAAGTTGATACTCGGGAGGAATATGGTAAAGCTCTTGGAGCCGCGTCAAATCCATAGGGGTCATTGTGGAAATTATCTCACTATAGTAGCCTGGGGTAAATAATCGCCCGCGAGAAGGGGGTACCCAGCTGGGCCCAGCTTCTTCACCGCATGAGCTGCTCGAGCTCCTGGAGCTCGAGCTGCACGAATCAGAACTGCCGCCCGATAACGCACCATGAGGAGCAAGAAACCACCCATACCCCTCAGACAGGGTGGCCTCACTGTCCCCTCCCCCAACTACCCTCAGAACTGAATAACCCAAGCATCTTCTTCAAAGAAAAATAGAGAGAAAGGAGTTGGAGAAACGAAGAAGTGGAGGAGCACTTACTGGATCTAAAGGTTAAGTCCACAAAATCTGAGAAGCAAATGCAAAGATTAAGAGTCTTGCGACAAGGGGTATCTCCTAAACACTCTCGAAAATTCTAAAGCGATAAAAGCAAAAACGGGTAGAATTACATTAAGTATTTGTAGGAAGTGGGGTGTGGTTATCCAAGCATCTGCAATAATGGGTGAAACCGTCTCGCCGCCCCACGCGCGCCACAATGTAACCGCTCAGTAAATACGAAAAACCCTGATTGATGGTCATTAATATTCACTACTTCCCAACATCGCTCGTCGATTCCTTGTTGAGCCTTGTGAAGTAGGGGGACTCATGATATAGGATGGCCTAAAATAGCCCAGATCAGCGAGGTCCAACACTCAGTTATCGGCCCAGGGCCCATTTGACTCGTCGACCCTACTCGACCAATCCACCTCAAGCCTGGGCAGGTGCCCCATGGCCCTCGGAGCCACTCGACCTAAGTCGACCTAGTTCAGGTCGATCCACATGTCGAGCCCTGCACAGTATTCTGCCACCGCATTAAATGCGTTGACTGGCAGTATGCCTCCGCATTAATAGCGCATGCCCTCCTCTCATCATCTGACACAGCAAGCGCCGCAACAGTGTACCATCTTGTCCTAGAGCATGAAAGGATATCTTGCTGGCAATATTCAAATGGGGAGAATTGACCAATTACCCTCGGCAGGAGGCCGAAGGCCCCTTTGTAAGCCAAGGGCTTTCCTAACATTTCATATAAGGAAGAAGAATATAAAAACCCTCAACCTTGCCTCTCACAGGTATGCATTGATACACTCAAAAAAGCCCTTTCACCCCGCTGCTCGATTAAACAGGTCAAATTATATACTGACTTGAGCGTCGGAGGGCCTAAGGAGAGGGCCACTTGGCTAGCCTAACGTTTGCTGTGATTGCAGGATTCTAATCCCAAACCAAATTAAGAACATCAATATTTCACATCGAGTTTCACTCACACTCAAACCCAGATCCATATCCTATATCGAAATCGAACCCTGATCAATATTAATTATTAATAATATTTGTACTAAGTTAAAATTTTAAAACTAAATAATAAAATGAATTCATATTAAATGAAGCTTTTAAAAAATTATAAATTATATATATGTATTTAAAAAAATTACATCTGTTATAAATTATATATATCACATTTTAGCCGAGTGGATTGTGGCCCAGCGGCATTAATCTCCCACATAATGTAGGAGGTCAGGAGTTCGAGCCCTAACGGACTCTTTATATGCGTGTGTATAAATAATATATATACATATATCACATTTTACAAATTAATTATATTTATTATATCAATTATATTTTAATTATATATATGTGCCAAATGAGGCACTGAATTCAACGCCTGAAAGGGCACTGGTGCAGCACTTTTTCCAAGCATTGAGCTTAATTTAGCGCTTGGAAAAGGCACTAGTCAATGCAGCATGCCTTTTCAAGCGTTCAATTGAGCGCCTTTTGAGGCGCTCTTCAGTGCCTTAATTAGGACTGACATCTGCCCTAATATATAAAAATATAATATTTTATGTAAAAAAAATTATATTTTTAAAAAAAATAAATAAAGTTAATTCAAATTAAAAAAGATTATATTATAAAATTTTAATTTATAATATCTTATTTTATATTTTAAATTGAAATAATCAATTTTTTGAAAAAAATTGAAAATGAGCACAAAAAATGCACTTTAAATTTTTTATAAATTTACTATTTAATAAAATTCAAGTGTTTGAAGCATGTTTCTATTTTTGTTTTTGTTTTTCTTTCAGTAAAAATGTGCATAATCTTTGTTAATTTACATTTAAAATCTATATAGATGATGACAAGGTTATTTTCTTTTCTTTTTATTTTGTAGGATGGACACCACAAATGTGTACGGTCCGACAATTCTACACATGCAATCTACTCATCGATTAGAAGATGTATTTGTTGGGAATGTGGACACCACTCTTGTAGTAAGGTGAGGAGATAATTCTTTTTGGAATGTCATAAGTAATGTAGAGCTACATGTCCGTGTTTAAAATTTGTTACATGAGATGAGATTTTACGATATATATAGTTACAGATACCATATCTTATATGTTTCTCAATTCGATAATATAAAGCAACTCGTTGTTCAATAACCCACTATCGTGGGACTTGAATCTATGGATATTGGATACATGGCGTGGTATATAAGATCACATGCCGACTTATATTGTCATCCTACACACACATAGACATGGGATACCATCTAGATTATACATGTGCATGGCATGTGTGGTATGTATATAATTATACAGCATGAAACTACAATAATTTTGATTTTATACAATTAAGATCATTTAACATTAAATTAATTACTATACACATTTTAGGCTGATAGAATGCAACGCCTTATGCTCAGTTGCAATTCCACTATCGATGATTCTATAGTTACATCATTTATCCAATTTAGAGATCAAACTAGGTTGATTGCTGAAAAAGTTCATCATATAGCTGCGCGACAATTCCTTTTCAAGGTTTTGCAACAACTGCATGCTCCACCACAAAAGGCAAGTCAGAGTAGAGACAGGAGAAGATGAAGGCACATCATTAAGTCTGGAAGCTTGACAGAGGGTGATCTCACATAGATGGATTCACTAGTATACACGACTAGTGCTTTATCAAGTGGAGTTGATATGGCAGGTCCATCTCGTGTTAATCCTAATTTATATTCAGACTACTACACACCTCAACCAACATAGCCAGATGAAATAACACATTTACCTCCATATACATCGATATTCAGTAAGTCAATCTTGGCACTAGTCGACATAGATCTTGGCTTAGGATGGGACATTAGTGGACACATCTCAACCACTCATTCCATGTATCACCAGTGCAATACCCAGATATGTTAGGAGCATATTCAAATCGTGCTTCTTTGAGCTCTACCACTTCTTCACAATAAAATTTTAATTTGAATATGGATGATAGGCAATAATAGCCAAATGATATTGCACGAGATGAAGGAGGTCTATGACATGCAGAAATAGGCAATAACGTGGTTGTGGCACATCGGGCACTATTAGAATTGCATTGCTTAGTTTTGCTACAATTGTATTACTTTAAAGATTTCGGTGGTCTATGATAATTTATGTTGTTCAATGAATTATTTACTATAATTAGTGTTATATTAAAATACATTTAATAATTCCACTAAGTAAACAATGGCAATTAAGTTAATGTGTCCAATAAAAGCACCAACTAAGCCAAACAGATAAACATAAGACATAAAGAACAATCTAGTTATTCTCCTCATCAGACATCTCAAAATCTGATCGATAAATAGGAGTTTCACTGAGTGCCCATTGACTTCTTACTTCATTAAGTAAAACTGATAATGCATTTCTTGATATTTGTCGAAAATTAAAACGCAATATACACATAATTGTCCTATTATTTTCTTCATGTATGCGATTGAGAACTACTGTCTGCTCTTGTGGTGTGCCATAGGATATGGTGATGGCTTTCCATTGAGGAAAACAAATATCAAGATCACGACAATCCATTACAAGCCCATCTTGTTCATATACACAACGACGCTATTTCTCTTCCATTGTTCCTAAGCATAATGTAGGGTATCTTTGATTTGGATATAATGAGTAGCAATAATTATCATCCAAGAATCAAAATATGACCTATGGCACAAAAAATATCACCAAGAGTATACTATAATTCCAGTGCTCTAAATGGCTCTATTTTAATGAGCTAATAAATTTTGTTTGAAGTTATATATTTATAGACAATTTATTTTGTAATATCAGAAGGCGCATGAAATGTGGATGGTGGACCATTACTACGCTCTACACGTACTTCAACTAATGTAATTATTCAGGCATGTGCCTGGATGCTTGTAATGCCAGATGCTTTTGCCAGAATAGGCATGTGAAATAGTAGAATACTATTATATAGTGTGACACAAATACAGAAGTGTGCAAGGTCGACTATGACTTCACTATGCACTTATCATACTATAGATGTTATTATTATAGCATGTGAAACTGACACATAATATTTTTACCCACTCAGCTATATTTACCTATTCCTCTGATAAATACATAACCCACTGTTCACATAACTTTATTATATATGATTTTTTATCTATTAGATTTGAGATCAAATAGGAGATGATCCATTTTTTCAGCTTGGAAACATATGGTTATTCAAAGAAAGAAATGATAACTATCTATCACTTTATTATCAAGATCCAATAGAATATTATTGTGGACTCTGGAGGGAATGGACATATAGAATAAATGAATTTGAAGAGTTGGTAGGTGATCTTCAAAGGCATGGAGCGCGAATTCCGCTACGTTGGTCATTGTCAATGCCAAGGAATGGAGAAGAAAATTGTACAAGTGCTATTGCAAGATTAAGAAAAAAAACAACAAAATATTTATGCGTCGTTGTAGGTATCAAGTGTGCAAACTAGCAAAAAAGTTGCTTTTGCACTAGGTGAAAGACTCGGAAGGCGTGAAATTAGTGTAAATAACCTGACTACAAGTTTGATTATTATATCTCTGATGAAAACGATTAATATCATGCATCATTTTATTGCTTTGTAATTTTAAAGTTCTAATTTGCATTTTAACTATCTCTTAAGAGAATGAGAATATTAGCTTACAATGCTATATATATTTAATTTTTATGCATGCAACATGTAAAACTCACTACTTAATGAGTATTCATTCAAACTGACTCATCATAGAAGAGTTATTCAAACTAACTCATTTTCAATTACTACTCTTCATTTAGATTTTTGTCATTTTAGAAATGACGATTAACTGAATAAATTTTTTGTCATGTCATATTTGATATTGAAATTTTTAATTGTTTTAGTTGAAAACATAATAAACCAACATATAGAAACTAAAATCCATGCTTCATGTGTATTCTTTTTGTGAAAAAAAATCGAAGGTGGGATATCCAAGAAGAGGTGTGGCATGTAAAAAAAATTATAAATGGAATAAAAATGAAATGGAAAAAAAAAAAGGCAAAAGGCGCACTGAACTTAAATCAATGAAAGGCGTGGCTTTCATATATTTTTAACCCAAAAAAAAGGGATATTAACAAGCCCCACCTCTTGTTTTGAGATCTACCTTTGCAAACAGAAAGACAAGAACAGAAAGACTATTCTTTCATTCATGAATCACTATTCATTTCAGGTTTCTTAATAACTACTCTTCTAAAATAAGTAATCATTTAAATTGACTTATTTGAAAGGGTAGTCAATTAGAAATGAACAGTACTTCAGAAAGACTATTTTTTCATTCATGAATCACTATTCATTCATTTCAAGTTTCTTAATGACTACTCTTCTGAAATGAGTAGCCGTTCAAACTAACTCATTCAAAAGAGTAGTTAATCAGAAATGAATAGTGATTCAGTAAGACTATTCTTTCATTCTTGAATAACCATTCATTTCAGGTTTCTGAATGACTACTCTTATGAAATGAGTAATCATTCAAACTGACTCATTCAGAAGAGTAATTAATCAGAAATAAACAATGAATCAAAAAGACTATTCGTTCACTCATGAATCACTATTCATTTAAGTTTTTTGAATAACTACTCTTCTGAAATGAACAGTCATTCAAACTAACTTATTCAGAAGAGTAGTCATTGAAATTAGTTCATTGGGAAGGAAAAAAGCCTTATGCCAATGATTCAGCAACCAGATTGTGATTGTTGGCTAACACTCATATATTATATATGTGAGTGTTAGGGTAATACTTATAGACACAAAAATGAATTGGTTATTCTACATAGTATTTTCCAAGCATATGTGAAAAAAGAAAGATTTGAGAGGGAAAAAAAAGAGGAGAAGAAAAAAATAATGATAAAAAAAAAGATTAAGTGAAACAAAAAGAGAAAGGAAAAATTTCTGGAGGAATATGAACAACCACTAACATTCTTCTTGTAGGTATGGTAGACATGAACACGATACAATTGTGGTATATTGTGGAGGAAAGATTATAAAAGACTCTGATTCTGTGAATTATGATCGTCCTGCACATGGATATATACTACTCTCCCATTCAGCAACATCCTCTGAGTTATTGTCAAAGTTATATGAAGTGTTGGGTTATAATAACCAATACTTCTTAAAAAATTTGGCGAAGGTTTATTTGAATAAGAAGGCTCGAATATCCACAATCGTGTAAGTGGAAAATGATATTAATTTATCAAACTTGCTAGATCTGAGGGCTAGCATGGATAGTGTGGAGTTGTTTGTTGAAGTCGAACTAATATGCCCTAATAATGTGCAAGACATTTTATTAGAAGGGGGAGCATGGATCCTACATGCTACTTTTTATGCAATATCCTTTGGCCAGTACCTCTACCTTCCACCAAATCCCTTGGGATAAGACTAATACGCCACTCAATTTAGTAGCGAATATGAGTATACAATTCTACACACAGAGATAGGGATTCCTAACTTGTCCATCGTAACATATGGCTTTACAAACTTTGAGATCCATGATATTTATGGTGGTGGTTCTACAGCTCATCAACATCCCATCGTTGGTCCATTTACTTCCTTTATTTTCAGGAGGACATCAATATGAGCTCAAAAGTACCAAAGCTCTCCTAAATCATATGCAGGCAATTTTTGTGATCAAGAGCTTAGTAATTCAAAGCTTGACGATTATGACGCGGATGAACTAACCAATGATGCCAATGAAGGCTAATACCACCACATGGTAAGGGAACCTCTAACCAAACACAAGTGGTTAAGGGAGCAACAATGCCCTCTGTGGCTAATCAACCACACTTATATCCAATCATTCCATTCTTCACCACAATAGAAAAAGATCTACATTGAGTCTCTATGGATATTTCATTTAGAGCACGGGGGGATTATTAAGACAGTAGTCGCAGAAAGCTTAAGATAGGCATGGTTTTCAAAGATAATAAGCATGTTAAGGTTGTTGTCAAGGATTTCTTCGTACATGTTGCAAGACAAAAATATCACGTACTTGAGAGTGCACCAAAACTATGAAAAGTGGTGTGCAAACTAGGATTTAACTAAAGTGTTCAGGCAGTTTTGAAAGAGCAAATGGGATTGTGAAAGATTAGAAGGTATGGGAGCCCTCATACTTCTTTGATGAATAAAGTTTCGATTGATCATCAAAACTTAAGTGAAGATATGATCACTATAGATTTGTTGGGCCATGTTTGTGACGAGCCAGCATATAAAATAATGAGTGTGCAACGAAATGTGAAGGATAAGTATGGATATGAAATCTCATATGCCAACGCATGGAATGCATTGAAACATACAAAGGAGCAACTTTTTGGGACATGGGAGAGTTCAGTAAGAATGTTGCCTAAGTATATAGGAGCTCTTCAAAAGTGAAATCCAATAACTATTGTTGAGTGAGAGATCAACAAACAACCATACCAGGGCATAAAATGTTGAAGTATGTGTTTTGGGCCTTCAATCCGCATATTGATGGGTTCAAATATGGCCACAAAGTTATCAGTATGGATGGAGCTCATCTATATACAAAGTATAGACACAAGATGTTGATTGCAGTAGCTATGGATGCAAATCAACAAGTTCTACCTTTGGCTTTTGCAATAGTCAATGAAGAAAGCTTGTCATCTTCGAAGTAGTTTATGGAGATGTTGTCCAAAGCACATTGTTAGAGGGATAGAAGGCATGTGCCTAATTTTTGATCGACACCATGGTCTTTTATCTGTTGTTAAATGAATACCTTAGTTTGCCACCCTCAAGGAGTACATTGATTTTGCCTAAAGCATGTTTGCTCCAACTTCAATAAACATTTCAAAAATGTTCAATTGAAGGATTTATGTTGGAAAGCTAGTTCTGTAGTCTAGATTCAAAATTTTGACAGGCATAAGAAGAAAATAAAAGAAACTAATGAGAATACCTATTCATATTCGCAGAACATTGACAAAGCTCAATGGAATTTCTATCATGATGGAGGATGGCATTGCAGTATTCTAACTACGAACATGTTTGAGTATTTCAATCGTAGACTGCCATTACGACTATTGTGCAACAAATATTTTCTTGTTGTGTCATTCTATTCCTTGCTTGCATGACCAAAGCTCATGACATGATGCATAAACAATGACCGTGGGCTGATTATGTAGATAATATATATTTCAACTAGCAACACCCCTCTATTGAGCACACTGTTCAAAAGATTGACTGTACTCAACAATTGGATTCAATCATAACACGGATGCACACAGGTCAAGAAAATCATTTTCAAGTTGTCAAACTTAGGAGACATGAGTGCTCATGTGGAAAAAGGGTTTAACTTGGTATTCTATGCTCACATGTGATGAGCAAATGCTGAAATTTTGAGATAAATGTTGCAGCATTTGTGAAACCATACTACAACCTTGAATACTACTTGGCAACATATCAAGGGAGCTTTGAGCTAATATGGAGTGAAGATTATTGGGATGAACCTAATTTGAGCTACTCCATAATCCAACACATAGAGAGCGATGTGTTGCAATAAGGAATCGCACTACTCGAATCCATAATAAAATGGATTGGCCCCAAACACTTGCAAGAAAACAAGCCTACCATCAAGCCTAACGAAGCCAAAGCTCAAGCTCAAGCCCGACATACTTGATTCTTCCAACGTTGTAATTTATGTTTTATGTTTTATGTTTTATGTTTTTTCTTTGTATCAAACTTCATAAATAATAAATTTGGTAGAAAATCTCAAAAATTTTAGATAGTTGTGATCTATATTACATTTCACTTACAGACTTAAAGAATAAAACTGATACATTGTTCTTTAATTAAGTAGTAGTGTTACATATTATATGCATAAAAATTAAATATTTCTAGCATTATAAGCTAATATCCCAACTTTATTTTAGGAAGTAGTTGAAATGCAAATTTGAACTTTAAAATTAAGAATCAATAAAAATGATATATGATATTAATCATTTCATCCGAGATACATTGGCATTGACAATGATCATTTCTTTCTCCCAAGAACCATGTGTATCTAAGGGTGAGCAAAGTTATCCATTAATCGAAAAGATCGATTAACCGATCGAACCGAAATTGAATTCACTAAACCGATTTGTTCAATTGATTTTTGGTTTGGTTAATGGTTAATTTTTTATAAGTTTTCAATTTTTGGTTCAGTGTGATTAATTTTTACAGGAAATTGGTTAAAAATCGATTTAACCGTATTTTTCAAAATATAAAGTTTATGCACTCTGCATCATCACTAATTTTATTTGGTTTCATAATGTTTGTTATCGTTCCCTGCATCTATATCTATTTTAACTTTATGGTTGATATTACAAGATAAATTTGATCAATTATATACAAATAGAGTTTGCTACACTTTATAAACTCTCATTTATTTCAAAAACTTATCATGGATCATTAATTATTTGCATTGAAAATATATATTGAAGGTCATTGCAAGAAATTATATGAAAATGCAATATGGATCATCAGATTGCTTGGATGGGGCTACACTATTATAATTTTTCTGAATAATGATATTGAGAAAACAAATTTAAATAAGTGGTTAATTGGTTAATTATCCAAACCGAATTGAATTTTTTCTGTTAATTTTATAAGTTAACCAGAAATGTTGGTGTGGTAAACGGTTACTTTTTTTATTTCGGTTAATTAATCAATTGATTCGATCGGTTAATTTACCGAACTGACCAATGCTCACCCCTGGTATCCACACTTAAAAAAATCATTTCCCATTTGAGTTCAAATCTAAAATATAAAAAATTATATATCATGAAGTTATATGAATGGTGGGTTACGTATCTGTAAGTGGAATAGGTAAATACAATCAAGGAGATAAAAATATTATGTGACAATTTCACATGCCGTAATAATAACATAGTTTCAAATTATAAGCATCACTTTATTATTAAAAGGTATGATAATTCTTTGTTAATGTATTAATTTATAATCATGAACTGCCATTTCACATATCAATTTTGGCCAAGGTTCTAACAAGCATCTCTTCATGAATTAATATATTACATTAATTGAAGTAAGTACAGAATATAGTAAATTAATAGAAACATGCTTCAATTACTTGAATGTTATCAAATAGTACATGTATAAAACATTTTAAAAATTTATGCTAAATTTTTAGGGTTCATTTGTAATATTTAAAAAAAATTAATTATTCAAATTTTAAATATAAAATAAAATATTCTAAATTAATTTTTTATAATATATTTTTTATTATTCTAAAATAAATAGAATTTAGTTTAGAGTAAATAATATTTTTTAAAAAAATATAATATACACACGGTATTAGAACTAATATCAGTCGATGAAACATCTTTAAAAAAAAAAATCAGCCATCAAGAGGCCACACCTCTTGTTCCAAATTCTTTTTTTTTTTTTTTAAAATGATAGCTCACGAGCCATGCCTCTCGTGACCAATTTTGCAGCAAACAATAGAAATTAAAGGCGCAGCCACGCCCCTTAACTTTGGTCATTAAAAAAAATAGAAAACATATGATAGGCGTACCTAGCATCTACGGCTTACCATAGTTTTGCAGTACGGCCCTCCCCCTTCATGATAGTTTTGTCAAAAAAAAATAATAATAAATATATATATATATATATATATAACAACATTTCTATAAATTAGCCCAATTGCCCCATGTAAGAGTCCCAAAAAAAAAAAAAAAAAAAAAAAAAAAAGGATAAAAGTAAGATGGAACCACGAAAGTCAACGACGACCGTTCCATAATTTTGTCCAAAATCATTCACTTTTCAACTGCTATATTTTGTCCAAAAGTTGGAATTGAGTTCTGTTTATCATTGTACTATAAATAGGGTCATTCTCTTACAAAATATAGTATATATAGTAGCTAAAAATACAAAATTAGTCCTATAAATATACTCTTGATAATGTAGCACTTCTCAAGCTTTCTAATGATTACACTAACTCTTAAAATTTCATAATTTGAGGACAAATCAACTTTTAAGTCTTCTCAAGCCTTCTTATAAGTATATTAACTCTTGAAATTTCACAATTTAAGAATAGATTAAGTTGAATTACATCTTCAGTAGCCCACATCTGCGTGGCAATTAATTTGATGATTAATTTTTTAATTTTTGATGTGTAATTAGTTTTTCTAATTTTTTATGCTTGGTAGAATTGAGTTCGCTGAAAATTATAATTCAGACTAAACTTGTTCTTAAAATGCAAAATTTCAAGAGCTATAATATCTATTACACGACTAGAAAAGCGCTAAGTAGTCAATGAGTTCATTTACAAGATCAATTTTATATTTTTACGTAAATCGTACATTACCTCCTACAAAATTAAGGTTTACTCAAAGAAGGAGATCAACTCTGTCATAACTTAACCAACTTAAATCTCTTAAAATGTATTGTGAGAAGTATGAAAATCTCGTGTTACATATTCAGCAACCGTTATTAGCTTTCTCTTCCACTGCTGCATTCACAAGGGACTTTAAAAAAAAAAGCACACAGAAAATATACAAAGTTCAAGAAGATAAAAAGAATTTTTCAAGAAGAGTTGCCTCTACTGATCCCTCTTCTCCCAGTAATCAGTACCCAAAGCGATTGGATACAGATCAGAAGCGGATGTTGAGGAAGCAGTCAATGGCATATCCATTGATATACTGTCGGCCGTTTCTTCCAGATTCATCATGTCAAACGAGACAACTGAGTCTGAAACAAACTCTCCAACACCAGCTCTTCCCTCAAGCATGCTTACCACAGCCGACATACTTGGCCTCTCTGCAGCTACAGCATTCGTGCAAAGAAGTGCGATGTTTATCGCTGTCATGACCTCTTTCTTGTTGAAGTTCGAGTCCAATCTTGGGTCGACAAGTTCCATTAGATTTCCTTTATGCTTCAAGGAATTTGCCTAAGAGAAGAAAATGGAAGAGCTTATTCAAAATTTTTGTGTGAATTGTAGAATGCACCTTATCATCATGAATGGTGCAGCTAGGAAATTAAGATGGTGTTTGGCTAAACTCATTTAAAAATTAGATTTTGTAGGGTCTAGGAGTTTACAAGATGTTAGATTTTATTTCAAAAATGAACTCTTCAAGTATTTAAAAAAAATACAATTGAAGTTTATAAGACGATAATAATGACAATTTTGTAATTAATATAGTTGAAAATCAGATAAAGTTTATTAAAATTTTAAAAATAACTTAGGATCTTCCTACTTTATTTAAAAGAGCTTCTAAGATCCCAATATCTTATTTTGGAGCTTATAAGATATTTTTTAAAACAATTTCATCAAATATTTCATATTTAGATGCCCTCTAAGTACTTTTTTTGTTTTTGTGTGAAGTCAAAGGACAAAGTTCATCTTCCTTTCTTTGCATAGTTGCTAGTATCATAGCCCAAAGATAAACATAAAATATTTAGGTTGTAATAGCTAACTTACCCAGTCAAGAAGATAGAAGGAATCCTCCTTTGGCCTGATGCTAGTGTTGCTCCTTCCACTGACAATTTCCAAAAGAACAACTCCATAGCTGTATACATCTGCTTTATCGGTCAAATAGCCGCGCATAGCATATTCAGGGGCCATGTATCCACTGAAAAATTAAAATATCATGTCAATAATGTCTTTTTAATTTTATAACCAATAGTTTCCACGTAATAGAAATCTTTAACAATTCTGGCACTAGCCTAGGAACCTACTTTGGCGTAAAACATTGAATTTGATAGTTTTTTTCCATATAAAAAATTTTATTTTTTTGATAAAATTTTTTATGTATAAAATGACTATGCATAGTTTAGATTTATCTTCAACATATATCTTATATCTTTAGTTTTATTTTGCATTTAAGTATGAAGGAATACTTACAAAGTTCCAGCAATGCGGGTGCTTATATGGGTGTTATCCTCTTCATCAAGCTTGGCAAGGCCAAAATCAGATATTTTAGGGACAAGATTTTTATCAAGAAGCACATTCGTAGCCTTGATGTCCCGATGCACAATTTTCAGTCTTGATTCTTCATGGAGATAAGCCAAGCCCCTAGCTATGCCAACGCAGATCTTGTGCCTCGTTGGCCAATCCAAATGCAACTGGTGTTCTTCTGGACCTGAAAACATTTTTAGCTTGATACATAAGTATAAATCAAAAAACACAGATCGTGCAGACAAGTTTAAACAGTGAAGATAAGGTTGTCACAAAACTTACCAAATAATGCGCGAGCAAGGCTATTATTTTCCATGTACTCGTAAACAAGCAGCAACTGGTTGCCCTCAATGCAGCATCCATAAAGCTTTACAAGATGAGGGTGTTGGAGTGCAGAAATCATGCCTATTTCATTCACAAACTCACGGTTTCCTTGTTTTGATTTGGAAGAAAGCTGCTTTACGGCAATGATGGTCCTGTCTGATAGAACACCCTTCAAATAACACAGCAAAATCAGAAGCGCCAGCAAACTGGAGGAAGCGAATGGTAGCATAACATAAAGATAATTCATTTAGGAATAGTACTTGTTTATTTATTATTTATTTATTTTTCTAGATAGTTGAAAGGTTGAGGAGTCTTCTGTAGCTGCAGAATGTCAAGGTTTGGGCATAGCTATTGTCCAAAGAACGAGCTCATTACCACAATTCCATTGAAGTACTAGTCAGGTTAAAAATCCTTCACCACAGAGGTAACTACTTTACGGGCCCTTACCACAAACGGCTTCAAAGCATTGTGGAAAGTTAAGAGCGTTCAATTATGCTACCACCTTGGTGGTAGGCGTTTGTTGTTTATGTTACCTTGTATACAGGACCAAAACCACCTTCTCCAATCTTGTTAGCAGGATCAAAGTTGTTTGTGGCAGCTCTAATTTGCCTTAGGGTAAACAATCCAGTGCGAAGGTCTAGACCCTTCAGATCTGCAAAAGATCGAGAATTTCAGACATCCTCAAAACTCTTTCTAATTATTCATGCGTATCATTTGCATGTGTGAAAATAAGATGCAGACATCAGTTGCAATAAGAATGAATGGTTATGTCCAGAATTTGAGTACCGCATTGCATCGTATCTCGTCTCAGACAACCCTTCCACCAAAGAACACTGAGAACCAGCAAGACTGTGAAAAGAACTGCTATCACTATACCGACTATAGCACCTGAAGAAATGCTGTTTCCATTTTCTGATGGTGGCATAAAATTCGAAATTTGAGAAAAAGAGAGAGAGATTAATTAGATGAAAAGGAGCTATAACAATAAAGAAAACAACTTTAATTCTTCTGGTATTCACAACTCACCGGAATCCACCGATATGGCTGAAATGAGAGGACCGTACACGCTTTTATAAGGAATAGCGTTTGTCCCTTTTCCAGCCCAATAGAAGCGGATATCCAACGTGTTATTAGTAACAACTGCAGTGAAACTTTTTTTGATCGCCTTATTAACTCCACCGGCTTCATTTGCAATGTTGAAATCCTTCAGTACTCGCTCTCCCTAGAACAGTTTTATCTCAAAAACCATCAAACAGTTTGGCGCTAGCTAGCAAAAATAGGTCTTTTAACATCAACTGATTTCTTAAAGGAACCGTTAATACATACCTGAATATAAACATCAAATATACGCCTTCCAAGGCTACTGTATGTGCTGTCATTAGTAAACATGATCTCGGCAAAGTGCAGGTTTACTGTGTATTTTCTGTTTATCAAACAAAAGCCGTAATAAGTCAACGAGAGTGGAGAAAGCCGTGCAGATGTGTACAGCTGAGGATTCGGTCCATCAATGCTTGAACGATTCGGCACAATGTAATTGTCAGCCCCTAAATCATTGTCCAAGAAGTGGCCCGTGCTGCTGAATCCCCACTTTGTATTAGCATTTTGGAAGAAATCTGAAGGCCCACCAGAATCTACATCCTCTTCATACGTAATTCCATTATCATCAAATTCTTGTCTTCCACCACAATTTATGTGGAAAAAATAGCGCTCTAATACAAAAGATTGAAATGAATCCTCCGTATTTACTTTAAAAAGACAAGGATTAAAGATATATAATTTCCTTTATCACTTACTCTTCTCACATGGGACGTTTCTTAAGCAGGAGACAATACCACTGCCAAGAAAATGTGATATTTTTACTACAAGTCAGATTCTTATTACATTGAAAAATGATATCTGAAAAATGGAAAATGTGTGAAATAAAAACTAGAAACTCACGAAGTATTCCTTTTCGAGCTTGCAAACAAGTTTCTGTAAATAAAAATGGTGAAATTTTACTCAGATAAGGAAATCCATAAACAATATTCGAAGATAAGTTCTAGTAGTAATCTCACACACTGTCCCGCAGCTCACAATTTTTGTCTGGACTTTCAGGCTTGAGGTTGTTGTAAGATAGATCACTGCATATGAATTCAATATATTTCAACTATATTTTTTCCGGGTTTTTAAGGATGCAGATAGCATCGTGGGACAAAAGAAACTAATGTTTTGATTAGTCTTATGCTGGAAGTGGGGAGGGAATCTCACATGTTCTTCGAGTCACTCTGCATCCAAGGCGGCAGCGGCCCAGTTAGGGAGTTCCCAGTTAGATAGCTGGAAATGAACACCATGAATTAGCAAAAGATTCTAAAGTAAAATAAACCAAAAATATGTGTTTTTTGCGAATTCATTTGACTGTTGAGTTGCATTGGAGCTTAAATGACTTTGCCATGCCCTTTCTTTTCTTACATCCAATCCGTTTTTGATAGACCGTTGAAGTTGTCAGGAATTGGTCCACTTAGTTTGTTGAAACTCAGGTCTCTGCATAAGAAAATGCACAAAATAAATAACAAGATGATGTTGTAAAAGAAAAATTAAGCAGAAGGAAAGGATTTTACTAACAAGACTTTTTTCAATTTCTTCATATTGCCAATATAACCTGGTAACTCTCCGACAATATTGCAACTTCTCAATATCCTGCGTGACAAGATTTGCCTGAGTCAAACAAAAGCAACAATTTATTTTTGTGATGGAGAAATGCATAAAAATAACACGGACAGTGTCGTCAGGTTTGCTAGGTTTCCAAGATCTGGAAAAGTAGATTCGCTCCCGTTCAAATCGCTAATTCTCCTGCATATCAGAATCATGAGAATAGATGTAAAGCATCAGAAAGGATTCGTTTTTATTTCAACCAGCTTACACAACATATCAGAATCTACACTTACAAGTCTGTCAGTCTGGTTAGGGAAGCAATACCAGAAGGGATCGGCCCGGCCAGACCACTCCCCTGAATCACTCTAACATTATAGAATTCGAAGTTCAGCATCAATGGAAACACAGAATATAAAGGGCAAGAAATCACTAAAATATCCTTACAATTTTTCTATATTTGTCCAGTTTTTGATAAAACTCGGTATACTTCCAGTGAAGTTGTTGTCGCCAATACGACTGCATTAGAATGATATAGATATGTTCAAGATTAAAAAAAGAAAAAAGAAAAAAAGAAAAAGAAACTCCACGCATCAAGAAGTAAAAAAAAAAAACTGAGTAATATGAGAAGAAACTTACAAGTCCTTCAATGTGATTAAATTTGCTAGATTTGCTGGTAACTCGCCAGTAAAATTGTTTGAGGTTAATAGTCTTCACATTGCGACATTAGAGAAAAGAAATCCAATCAGCGTGGCGATAAAGTAGGACCAACAGTACTATAGACAGCGGCGTTTATATACACCATAATTCCAAATAAGGAAAAAGGCAACATAAGTAGTTGTCTAAATAGAGAGACTCACAATCTCTGTAATCGAGGAAGATTCCCCAACTCTGGAGGTATTGTTCCAGACAACTGATTGAACTCTAGGACCCTTCAAGATTTTTTAAAAAAAAAAAAAAAAGACAAAGCAAGAAATCCTATATAAGACATCCATTGACTCAATATTAATCTAGTAAAACACAAACTAGTAATACAAGAAATATTACAGATCTGAAAGTGTACTGATGTTGCCAAGTTCTTTTGGTATCGATCCTGTTACACGGTTTCCGAGGAGAGAACTGCACTAAAACTACATTAGTCTGCTAGTACTAGAGAGCCAATCCCAGAACCCTTGCTTCAGTTAAACACCTCAAATCCATACACAGCAACACGCACAGACACATAAAGAATCATTACAAGGTTTCCAAGGAGAGAACTACCTTAAAAAAGCATTGATCTGTTATAAGTACTAAAGAGCTGACCTTAAAACTCTTGCTTCAATTAATTACCTATATATCCACTCACAGTACAACACACATACGCGCACACACACACACACACACACATATATATATATAAAGGATTATTACAAGGCTTCCAAGGAGAGAGTTGTACTAAGAGTATTTTTGGCTAAACTTATTTAAAAAGTTTTGTAAGCTCCTAAATCTTATAAAATATTACATTTTCTTTTAATAAACTTATAAAATGTTACTAATGATAATAATATAATACAATGTTGATTAAAATTAGTAAAGTTTTTAAATTTCAAAAACAAGATAGGTGTTCCCTACTTTTTTAAAGGAACCTTATAAGATTGTAATCGGTACTGTTTATAAGTTCTTTTCATAAAAGTCTTTACTATCTTGTGCATTTTCAACGACTATAAAATATTTTGCAAAATTTGTAAGTCACCCAAATATTTTCAAGATGTCTCTCACAATACCAAAAGCCATCCCAGAACTCTTGCTTCAATTAATTACCTAAAATCACACACACACACACACACACACACATATATAAGTGAATGGCTTACATGTTTACAAGTTTCATGGAACCCCATTCTGGGGGGATTGTACCGTTGAGGAAGTTCCGGCTCAGATCACTGTGTAATGACATTAGAAAATCGACAGTTAAGTTAGTTAATTTCAGTCTTGTGTGTGTGTGTGTGTGAAAAGTGGTGCAAATATACTTACATTTGTTGGAGGAAGGGGAGTTTGACTAGCTCTCTTGGGACTGATCCACTAAGATTCTGGGATTTGAGAACGCTACAAATTTGGGACCAAAAAGAAATTGACTAATTGATTAAACAATGAGAAAGAGATTAATGGAAATAGTTACAATAATCTTGTTATAAATATTTATTTTGTACTGGCACTATAAAATACAAAAATTTACTAAGAAAAACCTTAAAATAAAATTTTCAATTAAAATCCCCTCTTCATTCCATTGATTTTTCTTTGAAAAAAATGTTAAAGACTCACAACGATGAGGGTTTGTGGCGAAAATATTAAGGCAATTGATAAGGGGGTGACTAATTAAGACTCACATCTTATAAGATATTTTTGGAGTTTATAAAATGTTAAAAAAAAAAATTTAAATAAATTCTTAAAGTGTTTGAATAAAATAAGATTTTAGAGTTTATAAGATGTTAGTAATGATAATTTTATAATTAATATGATTAAAATTAATGTAATTTGTTAAGAATTTAAAAATAAGTTGGAACTCCTTACTTTTTTTTTTAAAAAAGTTTATATGCTCACATCTTATTTTAAAAGTTTATAAGCTATTTTCTAATAAAAATTTACCAAACACGTTTTCACATTGTATAAACTCCCAAACATCTTATAAAATGTCTTGAGGAGTTTATAAATTCACCCAAACACCCTCTTAAACCAATAATATTTAGTGCCAAAAATATAATTAGAAAGTTATTGCTAGTTTCTTTTTATTAAATATATTGGGAAATGTATTTTTTTGATCGAAAAACAATTTTATGAATTTTTCAAATATAAAAAATTATTTTAAGAGCTTTAGTTATTTTCCCTATGATAAATACTTCAAAAGGTAGTAATTCAGCATTTTTACTTGTATTTAAGCTGCACATATAATAATTTTCATACAATAATTAATTATTTTCCGTTCTATTGGTGTTCAACTTTGTACATTATCCAAATTCTCTTTTGCCCACTTATGCTACTATTTAACTTTTAAAAACGTTATTAGCATAATGCTATACATATAAAACTATCAATAAAAATTCTATAACGTACATATATATTCGATAGACACTTTGTAATTGGTAATTCATGAAACCATGTTCATTGATTTTTCCGACAGTATTATTGACCATTAATATCCAATTCTAATTCATCGTCTAATGATGAATTAATTTAATAATATTATTTTTATATTTTATGTGTGAGATTTGAAGTTCAAATCCTAATAAACTATTTATGTGTGTGTTTAAATTTAAAAAAGAAAAAAGAAAACCTCATTCAAAATTAGAAAGAAACTAACAATCAATAAGATAATAACTTAAAATTTAAGAAAAGATCATGATGAGACAAGTAATTAACGCCTGATCATAACACTATTTTGTGAATGGTAATACTATTTCAATCTTCAATTCTTTCTAGGGATTGTCTAAAAAAAAGAGTAAGTAGTAAAAACTTAACATTAGGTACCCATACCCATTAGCTTTAGTCTCATGTTTGCAGAATCTATTTTAATTATATAATCATCTACATCTCCATAATTAGTTTAAAAAATTCTATAAACATGAGTTTGGTGTTCAAGTGTTAATAGGAATATGTTACTTTTATCTCACTCAAGTATCATTTAGAAGTACCTCAAGAATTGTACTCCAATATATTTAGATACATAAACATCGAATGTGCACCAGTTACTAGTCTTAATTAACTCCTTTTCCTCTAAATTTAGTTGGTTACTATTTTCAATTTGCCTCACAATTTTTCTCTAATCACAAGAGAACGACTTCCCTTTGTTTTTCTTTTTAATTTTCAAACATCACTCTAAATTGCAAGAGTTTTTATTGTTATTCATGCTCAAACAATAATAGTGTTGAAAGTCAATTTTTTTAACATATTGCCCATTCTTTGGGTACTTATCAAATCCCATAGAACGAGTCTATTTTGTGCGAGGAATTGAGATTTTATATAATTCAATTTCAATTAATAATTAAAGTTTAATTGAGTGCAATTAAAATATTTTGCAAGTTTTTGTATCTCATAAGGTATATTTAAATTTATAAGATATTAATTTATTTTTTAAAATAAAATTTCAAGTGTCGATGATAAAATTAAGATCATGAAATTTTATAAAAAATATTAATTTTTATGTCCAAAATTTAGTAGTAGGCTAAATTTAAAGTAAATTTGCAGACATAAATTCTTTTTGTAAATGAATATGACTTATTTAGGCCTTTTTAATGGACTTCAATGATCAATGGATAAGATACCTTTTGGTTTAATGATCAAAACCTAGATTAATCAGTAATCTAAGTTACAAGTTAAGTATAATTCAATGGATAGGTAATAAGTTATTGTAACTTGATTAACAGAGTGCAGATAGCAAGTTAAAAAAAGTATCATAACATTAAACTATTATTTTGAGATTCCTAATTTTAGACAACCCCTTCTTTCTAATAATATAGAAAAAAGAATATTAGTAAAAAAAGATATTAACTGCTCTTCTTATTTTCTTGGAGATTGGACCTTCCATATTCCTCAACAATGACCAAGCTTAGGGCTGGCAATGAATTGAATTTTAATTCGAGTTCAATTTGAATTCGATCAGAATTTTAGAATTTTTAATCGATAAAATATTTAATCGATCATATCTAATTATAAATATCTATAATCCAAAATAAGTTGATCATATATGAAATTAAGTAATCCGATCTGTTATATTCGAATTCGAACTTTAATATTTTTTATTAAATTATACTCTTATATATAATATTAATAAAGATTTTAAACTAAAATCTTTATATTATGTTGGCCCAATGTCTATATTATGCTATTGATATTGGGTTTTATTGTAAAAATAAGTGGGATACTAAAAAAAATATCAAATATAATAATGTATAATAGTTTATCTATATATTAATATAATTTTACATAAGGGTTTAGTATTCAAATATTTAACTTTAAAGTCAATATATAATAAAAAAAATTGTTAAAAATTCAAATATGACGTAAATTTACTTTGTAAATATAAAAGTTTTATACAATTTAAAAGAGAAAAAGATATATGAAATAGGGTCAAATTTTTTTATCGTATGTTAAATATTCATAGAATTCGGATATAATACTAACTAACAAAGATCCTAGAGGATATTGGATCGGATTCGAATATGAATTTTAATAATCAAATTTGAATCGGATCAAAGATTCGAATAGGAGTGGACAACCCTAACCACATTACTGGTAGGCCCACGCCATGAAACTAAGCCCATACTGACTTTTGGATCCAATTTCTTAAACGGCACCTTTCGTAAGATCTTTTGCCTTTTCTCTTTTGTCTTTTCTTATCCGGTGTTTTTTGTGTCTGAGTGATAAAACTTTTGACTTTTGCGTAAGTATTAACTTTTTTCAAAAAGCAGATTGGAGAAAATATCTAAAACTAAAACTTAGGGGTTTATCCAAAAAGGTAGTAAAAATGGAAATAAATTAAAAATTGCTATTGTTTTTGCTCAAATACATAGCTTTAAACTATTTTTTTCTTGTATTTGTAATACATAGTACATCATATTTAAGTTCTAATCTGATTTAGAGTGTGTTTGGTTAAATTTATTTTAAACATCTTATAAGTTTTTATATCTTATAAGATATTTTTGAAACGTATAAGATGTTAGATCTTATTTCTAAAATAAGTTGTTGAAGTGTTTGAATAAAATAAGATCTTAGAGCTTATAAGATGTTAATAATGATAATTTTGTAATTTAAAATAGTTAAAAATAAAGGAACATGTTAAGATTTTAAATATAAGTTGGAGTCTCCTTACTTTTTTTAAAAGAATTTATAAGCTCTTAACATCTTATTTTAAGCTCTTTTAAAAAAAAAAAAAATAACAAACACTTTTTATCAACTTATAAACTCTTAAACATTTTATAAAATATTTTGAGAAGCTTATAAGCTCATCCAAAAATCCTCTTAGTTGAGCCCAACTAGCATCGATCAGATGACACAAATATTGTTATAGTTATCATGTAATTTGATAATTTTTTTAAATTATATATCAACAGTTACATATATGATAATTACAATTTACTCATCATATAATTGAATTGAATTTGTTCGAATTCAGTTCAAACTAGAATTTTCCAATTTGGCCTCGATTTTGGCATCTATCAACAAACTTGATTTACTTTTGAAAAAGGAAGGTTTTAGAGAAGTAGGGTAGCCAACTCACATGCTAACAACATGGCAAGTGGTGTTACTATCGAAGGAGCAGTCACAAGTGGTGTTATCCTCATTCCCTTTCACTGGATTCTGGGTCACCCAACCCGAAGACTCGTTGCATGGATTCACATTGAAATTCCAGTTGGTCTTCCCCATAGTTCTCGCTATCGCCCGCAAAGACTCCACTGCAGAAACCCAAAGGGGAAATAATTAAAAGAAATATTAAAAAGAGAATAAATTATAAAAAAAGGAACAGATTAACTTGGTACTATTTCGTGATCATGTACCATAATCGATGTTATGAACTAAGCATACCTTCATCGGAAGGCAAAACGGGTTGTCCAGAAGCAAAACCTGCGAGGCAAAGGAGTGCGAGGAGGCTTGGTAAGAACATGGTTTGATGACTGTGATGATATATATTAATTTGAAGATAAATTTGAAGTACTTCACTATAATTAATGGCAGGTGAAGAAGAAGAAGAAGTAAGAAATGGATCTTGATGCCACACTCACCATGCTGGTGTATTTTTGTATATGAATATTAGTTTGAAACACTTGAAGACGACGACCAAGACTTGGGGAGTTGGTGGGTGAGTTGGATTGAGTTTGGTTTGGCCTTACGTGGGTAAGAGAGATATGTTGAAGGTGGGTTGATTTATAAGTTGCATTGGGTTTGAAATGATTTTAATAGAAAATTAAAAAAAATTTAAATTAATTTATTTATTTTAAAAAATTAATTCAAAAGATTATAGTAATATTTTATATTTTTTACACTCTATTTAATATATAATTTTACAGCATAATGAGATAATTTATAAATTAATTAAATTTTTTGAATGGACTCAATTTGAATCCATTTAAAATTCATCTTGAATTCAAATTTGATACAACTCATCTAAAGCCCAACATGCTCAAACCCATTTTTAAAATGTTAAGTGATTTTTTTATTATTAGAATAATAATAATAAATATGTATGATGTATATATAATATATGTATGTATATATTGGAAAATAGAAATTTTGAAGGAAAAATGATGGTATATTTGATTATGTTTTTCCAAAATAATTTTATTATAGGGAAACATAACCAAACATGCCTTTAGTATTTTTATGATGCATCAAATGATATAGTTTTATACTTTAATATTTATATATTTACATTTTTTTTCTCTTTTTTTTTTCATAATTCTTCTTGATCCAAACATAGAATATAGAGAGAGAAAAAAAAATTCAGACAAATTGGAAGTAAGCTTTGACCAACATACGTGTGGAAATCATAAATAATGGCATTAAAAGACCTCATTTTTGTCAAACAAGTTTGCTGAGCTCAGCCAGGTTATCTTGCCTGAGCGACATGGTCGATATAAATAAATGAAAACCAATTTGTCTTTTTTTGTTTCTTTTAAAAATAATAGTCTGATGGAATCCCAAAAATCAACACAATGAGATATTCATATCAGTTTGTGGATGATCCTTCTTTAAGATTAAAAAGAAGAGGAGGAAAAAAAGTACTTTGTTGAGTTTTAAATATTTTATTTGAATTTAATTTGATTCTTGAACCTAATTTTTTGAATTTGTCAAACGAAGCAATGTATTGTGATTTATTTATTATGATATCGACTTGAGTATTAATTAAATTTGTTTTTAATAGTGACTGAAAGTTAATATGTTCATACTTGATAGTCATCAAAATGGCTCATCTCTAGCCAGTCTATATTTTCAATGAAGAAAAAGATATATTTTAGTTTTAGCCCTCTAACTTTCAAATTATTCAATTGAATATCCACTTGTTCGGAACTATAGTTTCAAATTTTAAAATGTGTCGCGGCTGATTTAGATCCTTTAACTATTTATAAAATTTCAGAATTTTGATAATTAATTTGATAAAGTTAATCGTATTTTAGATGAGAATATAACAATTATATTGAAAATTAATTAATAACAAAAATTTTAAATGAATGAAATGAAATATACTAATCCACTTGGTACCAATAAATCAAAAATGAATCGAGTGATCTTTAGTTTAATAGTGTAAGTCTCACGTATAAAATATGAGGTTAAAAATTGGAATTGTAACAAATTCTTAATTTGCGTATATATAAATTATAAAAAATTAAATGAAAAAAGTTCACACCCAATAATAAAAAAAAAAAATAAAATAGACCTAATGCTAGCATATAGTACAAAATACGAAAGCATTGGGGGCCAATCGGCCCATGTAAGGAAATGGGACCACTAAAGTCAATGATATCTGGTCAACGCTGCTACTGGGGGCAAATTGTAGCATTTCGATGGTGACAAGAGGTCCAATAATTATCCTTGCATTATTCCCACTGGCTGTCTTCAACTATTTCTTTTTATTATTATTATTAAATTTATATACAAATCTAGAATTTATTGAGTTCGTATTTCAAAATTTACATATGCATAAATTTAAAAAAAAATTATTAAATTAATTAAATATTTAATTATTCATGTTCAATTTGAAAAAATTCTTATACTGCATTTGTTTACTACCCAGGCCAGCTACTTCTACCTCATCTTCTTCTTCCCTTGTTCCAAGTCCCAGTTTCCGTAAATCAGATGCTTCTAAGATAGATTTCCTCTATGAAGTTACCTATCTCCCAGATAATGAAAAGGTTCCATTAACCAATTTACCACTCATTAACCCCTATAATGCTTTCACAAAACCCAGATCTTCCTTCACCAAAACAGTTAAAAGCCATATCACTCCTTCTAAAGTTCAGGTTAAGGAGTATGTCCAAGCCTCTGCTTTTGATCAACACTTTTTACCAGCTACAGAAAAAGAGCAGATGGTTTCTATTGAGTTACCGTCTCACTTACCAAGGTTATGGCTTTCAGAAGGATATACTCATATCCATTTTGGAGCCATAAGGTTTGCTCTTACCCTTCATGGACGAAAAGTTTTACCTACCACGGCCAGAATTGCTCTGTTGGATACCCGGTATTCAGACTACCAGCATGCATGTATTGGCACAGTTCAAACAACGTTAAATTCGGGAACAGTCCTTGTAACGATGTTTCCTAATTTCAACCTGCCAATATCAGATCCATGCTTACAGTCTGCACTGAAGCTCCAAATTCAGATCTGTGGAGCTGTCCCTACGGCTACAACCTATTCTGCAACCCTTCATTATCAGATGGTGTACAGGATTCAAAATCATTCAATTGATTTTGCGTATCCTCAGGAGACTAATGAAGCCTTGTTAATTTCTGTGGACACTGACCATATTCCCAGCTGTACTTATGTCCCCAGACAATTACCTAAAGAAGAATTGCAGAAGTTGATCCCTGAATCTTGGATCACGGCCTATGAACAAACTCACCAAGCGTCCAGGGATTCAAAGCCGATCCAGTCTACTGAACCATCCTTTCACAAAAATAAGGATGGAATAGTAGAAATTAAGTTCCAGAAGCAGAAAGAAAAGACCGGGACACCTACCTGTTTCAATCCTGCCTATTCTATTGGTCCTGAGATGTCAATCTATGGATTCGATGGATGTGGCAGTCCTATTTATGCACCACCAGAAGTCCCTGAAGCTCCTAGACAAAGACCATCAAGATTGTCTAGGGATGACCCTTTTGTAGATACGTTGGGACAACCTTCAGGCAAGTTTGACTACTTAGTCAAATATACTCCACCGTCTCCATCACCATGGCCAAAAACACATACTGGATGGGGAGTTCAAGAGGGATATGAAGACAGCGATGATGAGGAATACTACAAGGATGATGATAATGATTGTATTCCTTTGTTACCCTCAGATGATTATTTGGATGAAGATCCAATCCCCAGTCAGATCATGATGTTTGGTCCTACTTCCTCTTCCTTTCAACAGTTGAATTATCCTCCTAAGGAAATTCAAACCCCCGAGTATAATCACTCTTGGAAGGTCAGGAATCCTACAACAAGAAGGTCAGATGGATCAACGATGGAAGTTTCAGCTGCTGAAGCAACCCTCAACTGGCAGTCAGAAAATGCAGTAGTCCAAAATCATATGCTGCAGAAAATTGTAAAAAGCCAGGAGAGGATTGAAGCAAAGATAGACAACCAGCTTTCAGCAACAATTCAAGCCTTGAAGGAGAGAATAGAACGGTGCACAATGAGATCATGAGACTTCTCCAAGCCTCACAGCCATTCAGCCATAAAGAACAGGAGATCAGGACACTCAAAACCCAACTAAAGTCTCTTGAAGAACAGTACCAGAGAGACTCTATTTGGAGCACACCCCAACCTACAGTGTCTTCTTATCCTGTAGTTTCACAACCACTTCATGGGCTGGATAATTTCAAAAAGATGTTTGGAGACTCATCTTCATTCTTTTCTCCGGAGGAATATAAAAAGAAAAGCACTCCTCAAACTTCTTCCTCTACAGCATTGAGCATAGCCGAGCCTACACAGTCAAAGCCACCACAGTTCATGATGCAGAATTCCTCTACTTCAAATCCAATCACAGATTATCTTAAGAAGGCTGCTGACCATGAAGACAATAAGCCAAACAGACCATGGCCAGTTTTTGTGACAGAAGATATCAGTGATACAGAGGAACTCTCAGAAGACATCCCGTTACTCTTTATGAATCAACCTCCAGAAGAAAGAACTCCAGATACTCCGCAAGAGCCAGTTGTTGATGATGAACCAGAGACCAGTCAACAAGGACAACAGAGGAATCCTCCACCGACCTATTCTTATTCTAGCAATTCAGGACATCTGTTTTCTTTTGATGATATCCCTCCTTCTCAGTGGAAGGATAGAATCCATGAAATGATGTCTTGGTGTGTTACAGAACTTCAAAAACCAGGTGCTGATCTTACCAGTGTTATAAATGGTTTTACTGCTAGAATGACTGGTACCTTGAAAGAATGGTGGTATGCTCTTGGAGAGTACAGACAGATCCAGGCCAGAAACTCACCAAATATTGAAACTTTTATGAGCACTATTTATATTGAGTTTTTGGGCAGACATGAAAACAATATTGATGTTGCACGGGAAGAGTTCTTCAAAATGAAATGCTGTTCTTTTGAAAGAAAGGACCTGGAGAAGCATTTCCAACGGATGTCTCAAAAGTTCTATATTCTTGGCGGCATGGACAATCCAAATCTGAAGCAAGCCTATATCAATTCCATTCCTGAGTCACTTGGTCGTGAAGCCCTAATACTAATTGAGATGAGAGGACGAACACTAGAGAATGCCTCTCTTGGAGAAATCTATCAATTCGTCTTCAAGGCCCTGGAAAAGCTATGCAATAATTGGAAATTCTTTAAGGAGTTCCAGGAGACAGGAAGAAAATTTTCTAAGGAATGTGACAGGAAGGATCTTCAGATTAAATGCAAGACAGAAAAATGCCAGTGCCCAGAAAAGTCTCATAAGCATCACAAAAGATTCAAGAAGCCTCGTGACTTTCATCAACAATGGAGACCCAGGAGGAGAAGGAGATATTTCAGGAGAAAGTTCTCAAAGAAAAAAGGAGACAGGTGCCATATTTGCCATAAGCAAGGTCACTGGGCTAGGAACTGTCCTAACAAGAAAAGGGACAAGATACTCAAACAGGTGTTCCAGCTAACCCAGTGTGATCTTGAGAATGAGGATCTGGAATCACTCTTTTCTGAGGAGGACGAGCCCTCTGAAAAGACGCTGTTTGCCCTAGAAGATGTTTCTGAAGCAGACTCTTCTTCTGAGGATGAGATCAATGAAGATCAGCTTCCTATCTTCGGAATTCAGTTCATTGGTCTTGCTCTTGCCGTACCATTTGTGCAGGTACAAATTATTCCTCAGAAATATGACAACCCTATTACTCTGGTTGGTCTGATTGATACAGGGGCATCCAAATCTATCCTCAACCCTAGAGTTTTACCTGCCTCTTTCTGGAAAAAATATCATGAAGTCTTTCAGGCTGCTAACAGTGAGAATCTAACAATAGAACTGATTAGCAAGCCTGTTAAGATACAATTTTTCCCAAAACTTTCCATCACCCATAAATTCCTTGGTTCCTCTTTACCTAAACAAGATATTGTGATTGGGTTTGATATCATTAAACAGCTTTGGGAAAAGAAAGTAATACCTAAGTCTGAAGGTCTTAGATTTAAGTCTTATTTTCTTCCATACATCAAACCTCATTACAATATGTCTTTCCAAACTGAGTCCATTACTGATGTACATACCCTTTTAATTAGAGATTGTTGTGCAGAATCTCACTCTGATTTCATTCATAAATGCACAAATCCCCTTTGGAAAAATTCAGAGTTTTTTGTACAGTTTCCTTTTAAAAAATATATAAATATAAACCCTACAAAAGCCAGTCATCCGGGAATGCCTCCAGAACAACTTGAACTAGCAACCAGAGAATTAGCTCAGCTCCGTGATGAAGGTCTTATTGAAGATACCAATTCTCCATGGGCTAGTCAGACATTCTATGTAAATAAGAGATCTGAACAGGCGAGGGGAAAAATGAGACTGGTTATTAACTACAAGCCCCTTAACTACTTTCTTGCTGATGAGAAGTTCCCGTTACAAAATCGGAATTGCCTATTCTCAAATCTGACCAAAGCCAATGTATTCTCAAAGTTTGACTTAAAAGCAGGGTTTTGGCAGATAGGCATCCATCCAGAAGATCGGTACAAGACTGCATTCTGTATCCCAAATGCTCATTTCCAATGGACGGTCATTCCTTTTGGTCTAAAAACAGCTCCATCATTATTCCAGAAGGCTATGGTTAAAATCTTTGAGCCTTTGTTCCCAAATGCGTTGGTTTACATTGATGATATCTTGTTGTTTTCTGAAGATATGCAGACACACTTATTTCTTCTGCATAAATTTGGGGACCTAGTCAGACAATTTGGAATAATGCTCTCAGAAAAGAAGATGACCATTGCACAGAATGAAATAGAGTTCTTGGGAATGTTTATCAAGGATGGACAATATTCCTTACAGCCTCATATTGCCACTGAGCTTCTCAAGTTCCCAGACGATTTGGAATCCAAGCAGCACATTCAACAGTTTCTTGGAGTTATCAACTATGCTGCTGATTTCATTCCCAGACTAGCATCAATCATCAGACCATTACAGGATATGCTTAAGAAAAATCCTCCACAATGGTCTCATGCTCAGAGGAAAGCAGTTCAATCTATTAAAGCGGTCATTCAAAAGCTTCATCCATTACAGATTCCTTCAGATGGGAAAAGGATTCTTCAGACAGATGCTAGTGATTCATTCTGGGCTGCAGTTCTCATTGAAGAAAAGGAAGGAAAGAGAAAAGTGTGTGGTTTCAAAAGTGGTTCATTCAAGCTTGCAGAACAACACTACCACTCAACTTACAATGAGATTTTGGCGGGAAAGAAAGGTATTGAAAAGTTCCAATTTCATCTTATCGGCCATCATTTCTTTGTGGAAATGGACATGACTGCCTTCCCTAAAATGCTGAGTTTCAAGCCTCATACTATTCCTCCTAAGCAATTACTCAGATGGGCGGAATGGTTTTCTCAGTATTCTTTCACTGTCAACCATATCAAAGGGAAGAATAATGTCCTTGCTGATCTACTTTCCAGACCTAAATTCTTTGAAATACCCAGAAGACATATTCCCATCATTTGCATGTTTTCTCCAGCACCACCTCCTTCAAAAATCCCTACCTTTTACGACTTCCCTCTTGATAGTCTTCCTCCAGAGTTGTTTGACCTCATCAAAACCAAAACTCTTAAGTCCAGAGCTAAGGAATTCATGTTAAAATACCAATCCCTTACTGTCATAAAAACTGGACTTCACACTTTTGGTGGTTTAGGTTTCCATCCAGACTATCCATTCTTTACCTTGTTCAGCGTATCCAATCCTTTTCATCTCATGTTTTCCAAAGAACTCATTTGCATGCTTTGGTACATGCTTGAACAATGGAAGATTGCTGTGGAATTTCCTATTGAGCAATCTATCAGATGGATAGCAGAATTACACAGCGGATGGTTTGATGATTATGATGATAATCCCTGTGCCAGATCATTCCTTGAATGGTTTTATCCATTATCAATTTGGATGAAATTATTCAAAATAATTCAAATTAAACAGGTTGGAAGAACTGAACCAGGAGTCTCTGTTATTTCATCCTTTCAAGACAAAGTTCTCCTCACATCCATAACTTACCATATTTTTACTCAGTTCAAGAATATGGTGTTTTTCCGTATTTCCTCAACAAAGAGTTTTTTGAACATGGAAGTGAGATCAGAGAATTTCAAAGGAAAATGGCAGAAAATAATTCTATTGTTCCACCTCAGATATGGTCCAGATTTGAAGAGGATGCTCCATGGGAACAAATGCCTATTGACTATGCTATACAGCTGCAAAATGATGCCAGAGCTTACTTTGAGCAGTTTTATACAGAGTACAATAGGACCACCCCAGAACATATGTGGGGATCTTCGAAGGCTTATTTTAAAAAGAATTGGAATTCACTTTCTCATAATAAGTCTTCCCAGGGTGTTGCTGCTACTGTCCCATGCTCGTTTCCAGTTGTTTCTACATTCGCCCCAATGATTCCTACTTCATCAGATAAGGGTAAGGAAAAGGTGATTGAACAAGACGATATGATGGAATCACAGGACCCTTATGAGCTGGAATCACAATGGATGGAAAAAGCTGGGATTACTGTTGACAATCCGTTGAGTCAGACTCCACCACAGAACACATCAAGCGTGGTGTTTGGCCCATTTCCTGCTGGCTTTTTGACTAAATAAAAGCTAGCATCTTTACAGCTTTCGGTTTGCTTTTGCTTTGTTTGTTTTGTCGTTTGCTTGTATTATTGGTTTTTACTTTTTATCTTGTTTAAAGATGTTTTTAAATTATTGTACTAGTTGTCGGGTGAGTCAGATAAGTCCTGTACTGCAATTATTTTTAGTTTGTCGTTTGTCACATCTCCCTCTATATAAAGGGATTTGTTTTCAGTTTGTAAGCAGATTGAGTGGGGAGAAAAATAAAATTATCTTTTAAGCATCTCTTGTTTCCTTTACTATTTCCAGTTTCGTTTACTATTCCTCTACCATCTCCGATCTTCTTAAAACTAGAGTATGCTCTGCAGTTGCCTTTAATAGGATCCTCTGCATCAGAAAGGGTTTTAATTTTCCTTCTCTAAGTTTAGTTTTCTGGCTTCTTTGAGTTCTCTATTCTTGACCATGATCCTAACCGAAGTATGTGTCGGTATCTTAGCAAGGTATGACGTCCGCCGGAAAAGGCCTCAACTGTGGGCAACAAGGGCGTGTCCTTTTATGCTAAGACACATACTTCGGTTAGGATCATGGTCAAGAATAGAGAACTCAAAGAAGCCAGAAAACTAAACTTAGAGAAGGAAAATTAAAACCCTTTCTGATGCAGAGGATCCTATTAAAGGCAACTGCAGAGCATACTCTAGTTTTAAGAAGATCGGAGATGGTAGAGGAATAGTAAACGAAACTGGAAATAGTAAAGGAAACAAGAGATGCTTAAAAGATAATTTTATTTTTCTCCCCACTCAATCTGCTTACAAACTGAAAACAAATCCCTTTATATAGAGGGAGATGTGACAAACGACAAACTAAAAATAATTGCAGTACAGGACTTATCTGACTCACCCGACAACTAGTACAATAATTTAAAAACATCTTTAAACAAGATAAAAAGTAAAAACCAATAATACAAGCAAACGACAAAACAAACAAAGCAAAAGCAAACCGAAAGCTGTAAAGATGCTAGCTTTTATTTAGTCAAAAAGCCAGCAGGAAATGGGCCAAACACCACGCTTGATGTGTTCTGTGGTGGAGTCTGACTCAACGGATTGTCAACAGTAATCCCAGCTTTTTCCATCCATTGTGATTCCAGCTCATAAGGGTCCTGTGATTCCATCATATCGTCTTGTTCAATCACCTTTTCCTTACCCTTATCTGATGAAGTAGGAATCATTGGGGCGAATGTAGAAACAACTGGAAACGAGCATGGGACAGTAGCAGCAACACCCTGGGAAGACTTATTATGAGAAAGTGAATTCCAATTCTTTTTAAAATAAGCCTTCGAAGATCCCCACATATGTTCTGGGGTGGTCCTATTGTACTCTGTATAAAACTGCTCAAAGTAAGCTCTGGCATCATTTTGCAGCTGTATAGCATAGTCAATAGGCATTTGTTCCCATGGAGCATCCTCTTCAAATCTGGACCATATCTGAGGTGGAACAATAGAATTATTTTCTGCCATTTTCCTTTGAAATTCTCTGATCTCACTTCCATGTTCAAAAAACTCTTTGTTGAGGAAATACGGAAAAACACCATATTCTTGAACTGAGTAAAAATATGGTAAGTTATGGATGTGAGGAGAACTTTGTCTTGAAAGGATGAAATAACAGAGACTCCTGGTTCAGTTCTTCCAACCTGTTTAATTTGAATTATTTTGAATAATTTCATCCAAATTGATAATGGATAAAACCATTCAAGGAATGATCTGGCACAGGGATTATCATCATAATCATCAAACCATCCGCTGTGTAATTCTGCTATCCATCTGATAGATTGCTCAATAGGAAATTCCACAGCAATCTTCCATTGTTCAAGCATGTACCAAAGCATGCAAATGAGTTCTTTGGAAAA
Organism: Jacaranda mimosifolia; assembly: GCA_018894105.1. NCBI lineage: Eukaryota > Viridiplantae > Streptophyta > Magnoliopsida > Lamiales > Bignoniaceae > Jacaranda > Jacaranda mimosifolia. Next base: position 3,922,108 of record CM032118.1, on the reverse strand, counting down.
CATGAGATGAAAAGGATTGGATACGCTGAACAAGGTAAAGAATGGATAGTCTGGATGGAAACCTAAACCACCAAAAGTGTGAAGTCCAGTTTTTATGACAGTAAGGGATTGGTATTTTAACATGAATTCCTTAGCTCTGGACTTAAGAGTTTTGGTTTTGATGAGGTCAAACAACTCTGGAGGAAGACTATCAAGAGGGAAGTCGTAAAAGGTAGGGATTTTTGAAGGAGGTGGTGCTGGAGAAAACATGCAAATGATGGGAATATGTCTTCTGGGTATTTCAAAGAATTTAGGTCTGGAAAGTAGATCAACAAGGACATTATTCTTCCCTTTGATATGGTTGACAGTGAAAGAATACTGAGAAAACCATTCCGCCCATCTGAGTAATTGCTTAGGAGGAATAGTATGAGGCTTGAAACTCAGCATTTTAGGGAAGGCAGTCATGTCCATTTCCATAAAGAAATGATGGCCGATAAGATGAAATTGGAACTTTTCAATACCTTTCTTTCCCGCCAAAATCTCATTGTAAGTTGAGTGGTAGTGTTGTTCTGCAAGCTTGAATGAACCACTTTTGAAACCACACACTTTTCTCTTTCCTTCCTTTTCTTCAATGAGAACTGCAGCCCAGAATGAATCACTAGCATCTGTCTGAAGAATCCTTTTCCCATCTGAAGGAATCTGTAATGGATGAAGCTTTTGAATGACCGCTTTAATAGATTGAACTGCTTTCCTCTGAGCATGAGACCATTGTGGAGGATTTTTCTTAAGCATATCCTGTAATGGTCTGATGATTGATGCTAGTCTGGGAATGAAATCAGCAGCATAGTTGATAACTCCAAGAAACTGTTGAATGTGCTGCTTGGATTCCAAATCGTCTGGGAACTTGAGAAGCTCAGTGGCAATATGAGGCTGTAAGGAATATTGTCCATCCTTGATAAACATTCCCAAGAACTCTATTTCATTCTGTGCAATGGTCATCTTCTTTTCTGAGAGCATTATTCCAAATTGTCTGACTAGGTCCCCAAATTTATGCAGAAGAAATAAGTGTGTCTGCATATCTTCAGAAAACAACAAGATATCATCAATGTAAACCAACGCATTTGGGAACAAAGGCTCAAAGATTTTAACCATAGCCTTCTGGAATAATGATGGAGCTGTTTTTAGACCAAAAGGAATGACCGTCCATTGGAAATGAGCATTTGGGATACAGAATGCAGTCTTGTACCGATCTTCTGGATGGATGCCTATCTGCCAAAACCCTGCTTTTAAGTCAAACTTTGAGAATACATTGGCTTTGGTCAGATTTGAGAATAGGCAATTCCGATTTTGTAACGGGAACTTCTCATCAGCAAGAAAGTAGTTAAGGGGCTTGTAGTTAATAACCAGTCTCATTTTTCCCCTCGCCTGTTCAGATCTCTTATTTACATAGAATGTCTGACTAGCCCATGGAGAATTGGTATCTTCAATAAGACCTTCATCACGGAGCTGAGCTAATTCTCTGGTTGCTAGTTCAAGTTGTTCTGGAGGCATTCCCGGATGACTGGCTTTTGTAGGGTTTATATTTATATATTTTTTAAAAGGAAACTGTACAAAAAACTCTGAATTTTTCCAAAGGGGATTTGTGCATTTATGAATGAAATCAGAGTGAGATTCTGCACAACAATCTCTAATTAAAAGGGTATGTACATCAGTAATGGACTCAGTTTGGAAAGACATATTGTAATGAGGTTTGATGTATGGAAGAAAATAAGACTTAAATCTAAGACCTTCAGACTTAGGTATTACTTTCTTTTCCCAAAGCTGTTTAATGATATCAAACCCAATCACAATATCTTGTTTAGGTAAAGAGGAACCAAGGAATTTATGGGTGATGGAAAGTTTTGGGAAAAATTGTATCTTAACAGGCTTGCTAATCAGTTCTATTGTTAGATTCTCACTGTTAGCAGCCTGAAAGACTTCATGATATTTTTTCCAGAAAGAGGCAGGTAAAACTCTAGGGTTGAGGATAGATTTGGATGCCCCTGTATCAATCAGACCAACCAGAGTAATAGGGTTGTCATATTTCTGAGGAATAATTTGTACCTGCACAAATGGTACGGCAAGAGCAAGACCAATGAACTGAATTCCGAAGATAGGAAGCTGATCTTCATTGATCTCATCCTCAGAAGAAGAGTCTGCTTCAGAAACATCTTCTAGGGCAAACAGCGTCTTTTCAGAGGGCTCGTCCTCCTCAGAAAAGAGTGATTCCAGATCCTCATTCTCAAGATCACACTGGGTTAGCTGGAACACCTGTTTGAGTATCTTGTCCCTTTTCTTGTTAGGACAGTTCCTAGCCCAGTGACCTTGCTTATGGCAAATATGGCACCTGTCTCCTTTTTTCTTTGAGAACTTTCTCCTGAAATATCTCCTTCTCCTCCTGGGTCTCCATTGTTGATGAAAGTCACGAGGCTTCTTGAATCTTTTGTGATGCTTATGAGACTTTTCTGGGCACTGGCATTTTTCTGTCTTGCATTTAATCTGAAGATCCTTCCTGTCACATTCCTTAGAAAATTTTCTTCCTGTCTCCTGGAACTCCTTAAAGAATTTCCAATTATTGCATAGCTTTTCCAGGGCCTTGAAGACGAATTGATAGATTTCTCCAAGAGAGGCATTCTCTAGTGTTCGTCCTCTCATCTCAATTAGTATTAGGGCTTCACGACCAAGTGACTCAGGAATGGAATTGATATAGGCTTGCTTCAGATTTGGATTGTCCATGCCGCCAAGAATATAGAACTTTTGAGACATCCGTTGGAAATGCTTCTCCAGGTCCTTTCTTTCAAAAGAACAGCATTTCATTTTGAAGAACTCTTCCCGTGCAACATCAATATTGTTTTCATGTCTGCCCAAAAACTCAATATAAATAGTGCTCATAAAAGTTTCAATATTTGGTGAGTTTCTGGCCTGGATCTGTCTGTACTCTCCAAGAGCATACCACCATTCTTTCAAGGTACCAGTCATTCTAGCAGTAAAACCATTTATAACACTGGTAAGATCAGCACCTGGTTTTTGAAGTTCTGTAACACACCAAGACATCATTTCATGGATTCTATCCTTCCACTGAGAAGGAGGGATATCATCAAAAGAAAACAGATGTCCTGAATTGCTAGAATAAGAATAGGTCGGTGGAGGATTCCTCTGTTGTCCTTGTTGACTGGTCTCTGGTTCATCATCAACAACTGGCTCTTGCGGAGTATCTGGAGTTCTTTCTTCTGGAGGTTGATTCATAAAGAGTAACGGGATGTCTTCTGAGAGTTCCTCTGTATCACTGATATCTTCTGTCACAAAAACTGGCCATGGTCTGTTTGGCTTATTGTCTTCATGGTCAGCAGCCTTCTTAAGATAATCTGTGATTGGATTTGAAGTAGAGGAATTCTGCATCATGAACTGTGGTGGCTTTGACTGTGTAGGCTCGGCTATGCTCAATGCTGTAGAGGAAGAAGTTTGAGGAGTGCTTTTCTTTTTATATTCCTCCAGAGAAAAGAATGAAGATGAGTCTCCAAACATCTTTTTGAAATTATCCAGCCCATGAAGTGGTTGTGAAACTACAGGATAAGAAGACACTGTAGGTTGGGGTGTGCTCCAAATAGAGTCTCTCTGGTACTGTTCTTCAAGAGACTTTAGTTGGGTTTTGAGTGTCCTGATCTCCTGTTCTTTATGGCTGAATGGCTGTGAGGCTTGGAGAAGTCTCATGATCTCATTGTGCACCAGTTCTATTCTCTCCTTCAAGGCTTGAATTGTTGCTGAAAGCTGGTTGTCTATCTTTGCTTCAATCCTCTCCTGGCTTTTTACAAAATTAAATGGGTCTTTAGTGATTGAGTTCATCTAAGTTTAATTAAATTGTTTCGTTTTCAATCATATGAATATATAGAATTAAAATGCAATCTTACATAATTGTAGGTCAACCTGTTGTTTAAGATTATCTTCCCTTTGTTTAATGTGATAAAAATTTGAAAGATTATTTGAAATAACAAAAAAAAATTATGTTGATTAATTATTGATCAATTATCATAATTAATAAAATGATTAGCATATATAAATTCTAGGATACATTAATTTATATTGTATTTAGTAATTTGAGTATTTTTCACAAGATTCCATGGGCACGTTTGATTTGTGAATTAGGCTAGATAAATAAGAATAATCTAACTTAATTTTATGTTTGATATGGGATATTATGGGAGCGGGCTGACCTACTTTTTGTTGTTAGCCTGCTACTGCAGTAGCAATTAAGCAAGATTGTTTGGGATGCGATTATATAATCACCCCCTCCACTATAAATCTAATCCCTTGCTTGCCCTCCATTTTTTTTTTTTTTTTTTTTCGTTATTCCAATTATGTCTTTTGAAAAATCCCCAAATGTGCTCCTTTTTTTTTGTTATTCGGGGATAATTTTGTCATCTATTCATTTAATCCCACATATCAAACATTCATTAGAAATTAAGATAAATTATAGTTGTACCTAACTATAAGGTCAATCTTCTATATCATTATTTAATCTCACCTTATCTCCTTATATTCAAATCTCTACTATTATTTATATTTCAAATTAAACATGACCATAGCTATTAGTTTGGATTATCTATCTAATACTTTTGTTGGACTGAGCCATTTTTAATTAAGTGATAAGAAGATTTTATCATGAGCACAAATAAAATTATACATTTAAACATATCATACACGGTGAATATGCTCTATATTATTTGAAATAAAAAATACAGAAATTTCGGACTTTGCCTACTCTAGAAAAAAAAACAAATCCATATAAGTTTGTTAACAGCTTGTTCACAATTCACAAAAAGAGAAAAGAAAAAAAATAAATACCATTACCAATAAAATCCTAAATCAAAATAAACAATAAATAAACTTATAAAAGAATGATAGAAAAGTGTGGGGAAACAAATTTCTAATCATGAAAGTAACTGAAAACAAAAATTACAAAAAATAATAAACTTTTGAATAGTGTTGATTTTTATAAGTGCATGTAACTTCTTTATGCATGAATATGGCACCTTCAACTTCTTTCTTTTATTATGTGTGCAATACTTTTTTTTTTTTATTTATAATGGGATGTGACTAATAAGAAAATTATAAATTTACTCAATCAAAAAATGAGGGGCAAATCACTTGATAGTTGGAGTTTGCTGAAATATTGGCATTATATCCAAATAATTTCAGCATTTGCTATTGCTAAGTTATGAGCCCATGACTTTTAATTACTGTATGCCATATATATAATTAATAAATTATTAACATAAAAATGTTTATATATGCAAAAGGTGTGAAAAATTCAATTTATGTTAAGATAATTAGACAATTTACTATTTTATTGTATTATATTAATTTTGTCAATTTTCAGTATTGCTGAATTGTCTTTGTATAATCCTTAGGGTTGAACGACCCTAACTTGATTTGACTGCTAAAAACCTTTGATTTATTGAAAATGGGAGTGGTGTACGCATTCAAATGTACGACCAACACATAAACATTACTAAAAGAAAATAACTTATTCTTAAAAAATTATAAAAAATTTTATTGAGATTTTATTGTTCTTCATAATTTCAATTTTCACTTCCATATATTACTATGATTTTATTATCCTTGTTTGAGTTAGCAATTTCTCTATTATTGTTAGAAATTCAATCTCAAGCTTGGTTTGGATTTATTTTTTCAATTTGCAATTAAATTTTAATATATAAAGGATATTTATATAGAGTGTTGTAATTCAAGGGTGCAAGCTGTACAATGAGTTAAGGATTTTAATCTAATAATCTTCCAATAAAAATCATACAATTTATATTGTAGCCATCACCCACATATAATAAATAACTTTTAATTATAGCATCACATTTAAAATAAGCAACATAGTCATTTATAATATCATTTACATTACAATAAACAAAATTAAAGGGCTTTTGGATGAGCTTAATTGTAAACTCTTTCAAATATTTTCATAAATATTTGAGAATTTATCAATTTCTTAATATATTTAGTAAATTTTTTAAAAATGAACATATAAACCTTTAAAATTAAATATTATAATTTTTTAAAATATATAACCAATTTTTAAATTTTAACAAACTCATTAATTACTAAATTTTAACGGATTTGAATCCTACTTCAATTAAACCACCCTTCTATAAGATAGGAGTACATTGTATTTTACGGCTTGTTGTATTTAACTCAAAAAAATAAAATTTTTGCTTTAATTTCTCATTAATTAAAAGTGGTATAATTATTAATAAACTAGCAATTTTGGCATATTTCATGCTTGTATTAAAATTTTATATTATAAAATAAATAAAAATATTATTTTCTATGTAATAGTATTTTTTAATAATTTTAAATTTTATTTAAATTTATACATAAATAAAAAGTAAAAGTTATAGTGAAATATTAATAACTAAGTGAGGCATGGATTGGTGGAATGTAAATAGTAGTTATTGCATTAGTTACAATTATGAGTACTAGAACACAAAAATAAAATTATTTTAAATACATCACTTGAAAACATACTAAAATGAATTCAGAGCTTTATTAATATTATATATATTCATTCTCAACGCATGATAAATAATTTTAATTGCAGTATTGTATTTACTTAAGTAATAGAATAATTCATATAATTCATAATTTTTAGTAAAGTAAGTTTGACTAAAAAAATATTTTGGCTGAAATTATAAACTCTTTAAAATATTTTATAAAATCTTTAAAACCTATGATGTGTTCAAAATATTTGATGAAATTTTTAACAATTTATAAGCTTATAATTTTCAAAAAAAAAAAAAAAAAGAGAAAAGATGTCAGTATCCTATAAACTTTTTTATATGAAATAAGAAATCCTTAAACTTATTTTTAATACTTTAATAAACTCATTTGATCTTGATTATATTAATTAAAAAAATTTATCTAACATCTCATAAGTTTCAAAATTTTATTTTATCTAAAACACTTCAAACTTATTTTATTTAACATCTTATAAATTTTAAAAAATATTTTATAAATATTTTTTAAATGAGTCCCATTTCAATTAAATCACACAAAATATATTAGATATGAACAAAAAACCGGGTCAAGAATTTTAATCTTGAGGAGTGAGATTAAATTTTCAAAAAATATAAAAAGCAACTTTTTTATTTTTAGTCTATATAAACTTAAGGAGATAACTACGTCTACCAAACACCTCCCCGCTATTTATACACACATTTTTTTTTCTTTATACAATAATTCCTTGTAACATTTTAATTTTCAAATGATGAAATTGCAATACATATATACATACGCATACATATGGAGAGAGAGGGACATATGAGCACATAGCTTACTTTTCAATATTTCCACCTAACATGGAATTAATTTTCCGACATTAAATTATTCATAGGTTTACTAATTGTCCTTTTTACTAGAGGATTTATATTCCAAACTCACTTTGGACCTACGAGACCAATGAATATAAACTTTTTGTCTTGATTAATTGGTGATATAATTGAAAAACAATTGAAATTATTACACTGATATAATTATTTATCAAAAATACGTTGATAATGTTCAAAATTCATTGTTAATATGAAAGCTTCAATTCCCCCAAGGTATTGTTTTATTAATACGGTGATTTTGTCCTTGTGGAAAAACAAATCGAGTCGATAGGGACGAAAAATAACTTATAAATTGATTTAAAACCTTTAATTTTTCGATATGGAATAAATTTTGATATTACTATAAGTTCCTCAATAAATTTAAGAAGAGATTATTATTTTCTAAATAATGCCATAAATATATTTCAATAGGACAATACCTCGATATTATTAAATTTCTATGTTTGATTTTCGATCATCATTACACGTATTACGATAAGTTGTAAAATTATATATAAATGTTGACTCCAATTCTATGTCAAGACATATATAATTATATATAATATATATACACACACTTATGTGATTAGTATTTGGATTCGACAAACAAGCGGACTAGAAATAGAATTTTTTATTAAGAAATGTGACATTTTTAACTTATTTTAATATTTTAATAAACTCGTTTGATCTTAGATATATCAATTAAAAAAAATTCATTTAATATCTAATAAGTTTCAAACTTCTATTTTATCTAAGTATTTCAAACTTATTTTATTTAAAATCTTATAAGTTTTAAAAATATTTTGTATTATTTTTTAAACAAGTTTGGTCAAACATTGGCAAGCAAATTATAAATACTGTCTTATCAATTTTATTGGATTTAAGTCCCACTTGAACCAAATCACACGAAATATATTAAATATGACATTGACTATATAAGTCAAGAATTTTAATCTTGAGAAGTGAGATTAAATTTTCAAAAATATGAAAAACAGTTTTTTTTTTATTTTTAATTTATATAAACTTAAGGAGGTGACTGCAAATATCGCTATTCCTAAATTTAAATATATTAGTGCTTATTTTATACATACATTTTTTCTTTATACAAGAATTCCTTTGAACATTTTAATTTTCAAATGGTGAAATTGCAATGGCTTTTATTAACTATCTACCAAACATATAGACATACATACATACAAAGAGAGGGACAAATGTGCTTATTTGTAGCTTTCATAAAGTAGCTATATAGGGTATGCAAGTTGAGAGATATTTCTGTGAAATTAATTACGAGGGCCCCCTAGCTTTAATACTTAGTAGTTAGTACTCAAGAGCACATAGCTTACTTTTCATTTCCACCTAAAATGAAATTAATTTTCCGACAATAAACTACACATGGTTCTAGTAATTGTCACTTTTCCACAAGGATTTATATTCCACACGCAATTTGGTCCTATGAGACAAATGAATATAAACTTTTTCTCTTGATGATGATTATGAATTGTGAAGTTGGAGAGTGACGGAGAACAACTTATGAAAAAACACAGGGGAGGAGTGCTTTGTTCTTATGAAAAAACATCAAATGGAGAGTGACGGAGAACAACTTATAAATTAATTTAAAATTTTTCACTCATTTTTCAACACGTGATAAGACTTGACATTATTACAAGTTCCTCAATCAATTTAAAAAAAAGACAATTATTCTTTAAATAATACCACCAATATATGACAATAGAACAATGCCTCGATGCTGTCAGATTTCTATACGTTTGATTATGAATTCAATCACTATTACTAGTATTTAGGTAAGTTGTAAAATCATATGTGAAGGCTAACTCCTATTCTATATCAAAAGAAATATAAATTATATACACACACACACTTACATGATTAGTATTTGGATTCAACAAACAAGCGGACTAAGAATAGAATTTTTGCACTTAAGATCCTCTATTTTATTTCTTATATTATCTCCTATTTCAACTTATTATATTTATATTAAGTGTATCTATTTTTTAATTAATTATTTTTATAAAAAAATATTTAATAAATATATCATATAATCACGAAATAAAATAAAAAATAAAATAAAGAATGAAGCAGAGAATTTAGTTTGAAATTTTTAAACTTGTACGTAATCCATATATAATTCCACGATGCGATAGTTTTTCTACGGGACGATATGCATATGCAAGGAAAAAGTGATTGAATGGCACTATTTATTCCTAAAAGCTTGTGCTTTAGAGCACGAGAGAGATTTGTCCGCAAGCAATACTTTTCCAAAGTTCTGAAATTTCCATGAAAATTAAATCCTTTGTCCATGTTGTCAGCACCAGCCCAATGTTCTTGACTCATATATTTCAAAACTTAGTATCCGACTGTGACAGATTGGACCACTCTTGCTCAATTATTTCATAAGATATTTTTTCCACTTTGTAATAATTTTCCTTTTTGGCTGTTGGATTTGGATAAGGGAAAGAGGAAAACCCCTGGTGTCTTCTTCCCACTGGTCTAGTCTGCATAATGGTGCATGTGACAAAAATATAGCTAGTAGTCTACCTAATTTTTTAAAGATGTTGGACGGCCAAAGTTTTCTTATTAAATTTGTAATACTATTGAATGAAAAAAAAAAAAATTAAGAAATTGGAGAAATGATGAGAAATTAAACTTATAAACTAAATTTGCTCGAGAAAATAATTGGTGTGTGCTTTGCTAATTATTTGAACCAATCATGATCCTCTTTTAAAAAAAAAAAAAAAAGAACTGTTAGGATGTTAGCTCAGTTGATTAAGTCATTCCATTTGAAAAGAAGTATAGGTAATATTTGAATATGAATTATGTGTTTTGTATTATATGTTTTGAGAATATGAGTTTTGGGAGTGGAGTTAGGGAATGTGAAATTTGTGTTGTGAAATGTGATATATGTTTGTTTATGTTTTGAGAATAGTAAGAAAATTATTTTGGAGAATTTTGGTATATTTGTTTATGTTTTGGGAGGAAAGAATTTCTACTATACCAATCAAATTAATGCATTTTTATTAGATTTTTGGGGGTAGAAATGGAATTGAATAATATTTTTATTGTAAAAATAATAATAAAATATATAATATATATGTGTGATGAGTGGATATGATTTTTTAATTGTAAAAATAATGATAAAATATTATGATATGTATATATATGTATATGAAATTTTTGGCAATAAATTAATTGATTTGGAGTGATCTTTTGAGATTAATAGTAATTGTTTTGACAAAAATGTAAACTATATGTCTGGTTACATTTTTTCAAAATAAATTACAAATTTTTTTTGGACAAATGTAACCAAACATGGGCATAGGTTTGAACTTACTTGCGATTGTACATGGTGAATGAGTTGATTCTGAATTGAAAATATGTGGCCACGTTATTATTTTAATGGGGCTACAATAGTATGATTGTTCTTCACAGAATAACTATGCTTCAATTATGAGATCTCATAATATTTGATGACTCATATATTAACTATTAAATATTGGATGGTCAATTGATTCAATAATATAGTCTTTATATTTTTGCAAAATTCAAATTTGAAACTCAACAAACCCTTAATGATAGTATATAAATAAAAAATAATAATAATAACAATAAAAAAATTATTATATTTATCGCCAATATCATTGTTAATTTTTTTTTAACTTTTGAAAATTGGATCAAAATTTATTGAATAAATTAAATAAAAAGTTAAACTAGATAGTGGAATCATTGATTTTGACATTCTATAATGCTGGAAGACTTATATAATTGCGTTCAAATAAAATTACTATTTTAGTTGTTGATCCCATTTTTTTTTAATATTTTGTTGTTAGATATGTTTTGAACTTTAGGTCAAGTCAAATAAATTAAAGCCCAAAGCATCCCTAAAATGGGAACTAAGTTGAAGAAATAAAAGTTCAACTGTCCAATGCTGCCTTGGATCCCCCACCCATCCTATCAGACAAAACAGGGGACGAATTTAATATTTTCCAAAACCGTGTCTGTGTGAACCAATGTTTTCAAAATTGGACCGGACAAAAAATCGACGACCTTACTGGTTACTGGTTCGACCGGTTCCACTGGTTCGACCGGTATGACGTAATAATTATATTTAATTTTATAAATATATATAATAATTAATATATTGCAAAAAATAGAAAAAATCCAATAATATAGAAATAAATAAAGAAAATTTTCTCCATATTTTAGTCATTTTTTTTCCTTCAAATATTTCTTTCAAAAATATCATTTCTCTATTAATTAATTACAAATATATAATCTAATTCAAATAGTAACACACAACTATTTAATATTAATACAAATAGTTATCCCTCCAAGTTTCAAGTTCAATATTTAATAAAATAGAACAAATTTTTCCACTTGCAGGCTACATCAATAGTAATTGAGCAGTGGAGATGGAGGAAGAAAGAAAAAGCCTAAAGGAAATGAAACAAACAAAGAAATCAAGAAATTAGGATTTGATATAAAAAGTGGGAGTGAAAAATAAAAACCCCACGCGAAAGTCATAAGTAGACCCGATTAATATGCTATCTTGGACTTTGATTTATGTTTTTTTCCTAAAAAAAACAGAAAAACAGAAGAAAAAAAGAAAAGAAAAGAGAGAGTGAACCGGTCAAGAACCGGTTGAACCGGTACCGGTTCGACCGGTTCCCAATCGGTCAAATTGTGACCGGTTCTTAGGTGTGATTCGGACCAGATCTGCCACCGATCACCGATCGAACCGATCGAAGCGATCGGTCCGGTCCGTTTTTTAAAACCTTGGTGTGAACACATTGAAAATCCAGACACACATAGACGTCAAACATTTTTCTAGAAGCCCCCCACAAAACCGCTAAATTTCGGACATTAAAATAAAAGGAAAATTTTTGCCCATGTCATTTGGATTTTCTCAATATAAAACCAATCAAATCTTTTAGTGCCCGTTTGGTTTTGTTTTCTAACACTATTTTTATTTTCTGTTCAAAATAAAAATAATTTTTTTTTATAAATATTTTCATTCTCAAAATATTATCTAAAACATATTGTTATCTTTCTCCATTTTTACTTTTTATTACTTCTTATTTTTTTCTACTCATATTTGCACGATTTTTAATATAAAAATACTCCATTTTCTAAATACAACTTATTTTCAATTATACATAATCATTACATTTTAAACAAAACCTCCAAATAATATTTTTTATCGTCCATACACCATTCACCACAAAAATATTATAAATTCAAATTCAAATTCAAATTCAAATTATAATATTATTTTTTTAAATAATCACACATCACATCATCAATTCAAATTCAAAAACTCTACAACACTTTTAATACAAAAACACCCAACATCCAAATACATATCATTTTTATACCTATATAAACTTATATAAGCCTATAAATTTTTACAACACATCCAAATAAAACTTTATTTTCAAATTCAACTATTCTGACAACTTTTCCCTTTTCATTTTCACTTGAAAATGAAAACAAAAGGACTCTTAGCATTTGTCTTCACGACATTTGATTTTTTTGTATGAGTTTCTCCGTTGTAAACTTTTAACTCCTTTGACTGTTAAGTTTGGGACTAAAGATGTCATTTTTAATTTTTATGTCCTCCGCTTACTCATCAAACATCGCTTCTGTCCTTATGAATGTCAGAGGCTGAGTACTTTATTTTATTGAAGCCAAAACTTGGAGCTCTATATACCATTTCCCAACCTAAGTCAACTTGCGTACTGGCCACCCTTACCTTGCCTTGGACAGCAGCTTGCAACAGCTCATTAGGAGTACTTCCTTGCCCACATGGACAGACTAAGCACTATAGTACTTCTTTGGACAGATATAGAATATAATTTTGATGTGATCACTTCATGCATGTCCAACAGAGAAAATGAAACGGAAAATTGACAAAAGGGCAATCTATGTAAAGCTATCAAATATTAGAGGAGTAGATGCTAAATATTCATAACTCAAAGGGTGTTTATGCAATTTTTCTTTTGCTAATTTGCCTTTAAAAATTCAACAAATTTGGTTTGACCCCTTCAACGGATCCTTTCAAAATCCATCATATCCTTCTTTGTTTTCATCTTTCAAACATTGTCCACTTTTCAACTGCTAAATTTTGTCCTCCCGCCATTGATTCTAACTACCCCTTCTCTTCCCTTTTCAAGAACGGTGTGTTCTTTTTGCCCATTTGCTTTACGTAAACTGCATTTCTTTGCCTACATTCACACACGGGCACACGCAAAGTACACACACAGATATATATACTTCCAGATATTTATGTATATATAGTTTGTGTATTACGAGGCGGCTGCGTTACAGAGTTTGTTTTGTCTGAACCGAGCAAAAGAAGATTCATTTTTTTTCCTTTTCTTCTGTAGCCATTTTGTCCATGGAGTGTCTTCTTGCCAAAAGGGCTTCTTACAGTGCAAATTTAGTGAAAAAACTCATTCTTGGAAGTGTGTTTGCAACTTTGATTTTGCATTCTGCTGCTCAACTTCTGCCTGAAGATGAAGGTACACTTCTCTAAAGCAATATCTTTTTTTCTGTAAATTTATGGAGACAAGGGAAAAAAGGAGTAAAATCCCGAGAAAAAAGCTTTCTTGCTCTGCCATTCATTAACACCAGTTCGACTGTTCAATGCCCTACTAAAACTAGAACTTGAATCTGGGTTGTTTTTCGCTTGATTTTTGCTTTGTAAGGTTTTCATTTTTTATTTATTTATTTATTTATTTTATGTTTTAGAATAGGTCTGATGATTGATGGGTGGTATTTCTGTGATTTTCTGGTTCAACTGGGCTATTGAAATTTGATTTACCGTTGTTGAACTTTTTTTTTCATTTTTTCCTTGGATGTTTCTATCATTCATTTGTTGATATCTAATATAACTGTGGTGTTCTTTGGAGTTTTATTTTTTGTATAGCGTAATAAAAGCAGAGAAGATTGTCATCACATGGCAATTATTGCACTTTGTAGTGAGATGGTTTCGTTATTTAGTTATATTATTTCTGTCATGATAAGATAAGATAACCAACACATTATTATATGTATGGACAGATAGATTTGCTATGGATCTTGAAATGAGATATTTTGACTTTTCAAGGCCAAGGGCCAAATCTGGCTACTGTTTGAGTCATAATTAAATAAATAATACCCCATCTGGATGCTCTAGTTATAGAAATCAATTTTATCAACTGTCTTTTAAGAATTACAGAATAATCATTCAGTTTTGGCAGCATCATGCCCTTCTAAATGATTTGTCTGTATTGAACAACCACCCGTGTAGAAGGTTAAGTTTTTTGCAGTTGTGCCATCAAGGAAACTAGCTATTAGTTGTTCCAATGTTAATTTTTGTGAAGTCAATCTAATGTAATATTTGTTTGCCATTATACTTCTGATTTAATTCTATGCTTCTTGTTACAGTTCGAGTTCTTCAAACAATATCCTTGAAGCTACATAACAATTACTGGAATGTTACCCGAAGCTCTTGCATTGGGGCTCGTGGATTTAACATGACCATTTGGGCTGACGAAATATACAGCGGTGTGACTTGCGACTGTTCCTTTAATAGCAGCACTGTATGCCATGTAACTAACATGTATGCTCTTATGTCTTACTTTTAAAATGTTTTTATTGTCGTGTAATGCAGCTATGACTAAAGAAGCTTTAGAGCAGATAATATATCAAACTAGATTTTGCAGAAAGTTTCATTTACATTGTTATCTCTTAACTCCTCTGTTTTGCACATGCAGCCAGTTGAAGGGTTTCAATTTGACTGGAAGTTTGCCGGTGGAATTTGTAAATCTTACTCATCTGCAAGAGATGTAAGTAACAATAACAATAATTTGGTATTCAGACCATTCCCTTGTAGTGTTTTGACAATGATGATGAAGAGTTACACATTGAAAATATATATAAAATTTGCATCTTTGATTGGCATTAGTATTATGTGGTACAAATGCCAAGGGTCAACTGAAGTTACTATTGGATTGCACTTTTTCTTTTCTCATAAAGAAGAAAGTTTGATTGTACTTGTTTGTCATTCCAGAGATCTCTCTCGAAATTACCTCAATGGATCAATTCCTACAATATTTGGTCAGCTTCGTGTTGTCAAATTGTAAGTTATTATTCCTTTTTTTACAACCTTAAGAAATGGAACAGAAAATTGTAGATTACTGAGCTGTAGCTTGTGTCATTCATACTTATTGGATGCACTTACATTTTGTTTATAACAGGTCACTTCTTGGAAACCGTCTCAGTGGTACAATCCCAAGGGAAATTGGTGACATTACCACTTTGGAAGAGCTGTAAGTGATCAATAGCCTGTATAGTTTATCTGTGGAAGTGAGTAGTTTCGTGCCTGATTGTGTGTTGTTATCTGAACTCTAGGGTCTTGGAAGATAATCTGCTTGAAGGAAATCTTCCGGCAAGCCTGGGAAGTTCGAGAAATTTGAGGAGGCTGTAAGACTTGCTGATAAATTTTACTTTTGTTGTAATGATATTTATTGCATCTTTTATTTAACTAGTGTATTTATGTTATAGTGACAGGTCCTATTAAGATAATTTTTTCCATCAGTCTTCAAGATAATTACTTTTCTGATATCTGATATTCTCCCTGCAGCCTGCTTTCTGCAAATAACTTCAATGGGACAATACCGTCGACATTCATCAATCTAAGGAACTTGACTGACTTGTGAGTAACAACATTTGAGTGCATAATTTAAATTATTAGTAATTAGACATCAGCAGGGCAAGGATAAGGCCAACATTTATATGCACCTTAAAATCATTGTGCTGTCTGCAGTCGGATCGATGGAAGTACACTATCTGGAAGAATACCTGATTTCATTGGAAACTGGACCAAACTTGGCAGACTGTGAGCCTGATTTATACTGGCATTTCGATCTTCCTTCACTTGAATCTTCAGGATATTTGTGTAAAACTGTGACAAAATCAGCACACCTTTATTCCAAAATCTCAATGAATTTGTTGCAGAGACATGCAAGGCACATCAATGGAGGGTCCTATTCCTGCTACAATATCCCAGTTGAAAAACTTGACAGAGTTGTAAGCCCAAATATTCTCTTAGTAAAAGTTCTATCTTTGTGTGTGTGTGTGCGCGCGTGTTTAAATAAGATTAGAATCAAACAGTTCCATTTTTAATAAATTCCATTTTGGTTCAGGAGGATATCTGATCTGAGGGGACCGACCATGGATTTCCCCAATTTGCAAGACATGACAGCCATGGCGTTGTTGTGAGTATCATATGGTTATCTAATAGAAAGCACTCAACAGTTTCTGTATATAAGTTTTTCAGCCATGTAATATTTCAAGTCGTTATGCAGGATATTAAAAAATTGCTCAATTGCTGGTCCGATTCCACCATTCTTAGGAGACATGAAAGCTCTAAAAACTCTGTAAGTTTGTGTTTTTTTCCCATTACCATTGGCTTGAAATTTATCTAATAGGAGTATACTTCTTTGCAGAGACCTCAGTTTCAACATGTTGAATGGGGAAATCCCAGGGCAGCTCCCAGGGGTAGCAAGGCTGGAGTTCTTGTATGTATCTTGTGCATAATCTCAATCAGTGCCTGAATGTTTTTTCCAAATTTCTTTACTTTTATGTGCTCTCCAGAGAACTTCCATTGTTAATCATTTTATCAAGAGTTGAAGAAAACTTCATGTTTTGCTTGTAGGTTTTTGTCTCACAACTCACTCACTGGAGAGGTACCTGGTTGGATCTTGGATAGAGGAAAGAATATGTAAGAACTTATTCAAGCTTAGGAAATTACAAAGATCTTACATTATTATTAGTATTATTGTCTTAATCTTCTTACCACGAAAGCTTTTTGGCAATAAAGATTTGAGAAATTTATTTTAGGAATCTTAATTTTATCTTCTTGAGCTGGCAAACTTGGCCTTTGATCTTGGAACTTATTCTTTAGGCAAAGTAGCCCCCAATCCAGGAAAACCTCTTATGCTTACTTCCTTTCATCTGTCTTTTACAATTTTCAAGACCTGCTTTTTATAGCTCAAAAACCAGAATAAAATTTGGCTTTACATAATGAACTCACGACCAACTCACTCCAGGGATCTATCCTACAACAACTTTTCACAGTCCGGTAGAGACGGCTGCCAGTCCTCCAATGTGTAAGCTTTCCCATATTACGTAAGTATTGACTGTTCTCCAATCTTTAACCATAGCTACTCACCTCCTCTTGTATCTTTGCAGAAACTTAGTCGCTAGCCATTCAACTTCAGCAACCAATTCGTGAGTTCCTCTACACCCCTATCACGTGCTTTAGTTTTCTAGTAAATATTTTCTTTTTCGTAGTGTGCAGGTTCTAACACTTTTTTGTTTGGTAGAATTTCTTGGTGTATGCGGCCAGACCTCCCTTGTCCCGGACGAGCCAACCGTAAGGCCTTCTGCGACCATACACTACATTTACGAACAAAAAAATTCTTCACAAATTGAATGAAATCTGTGTCATTGATTAATTTTGTGATGAAAATAACACGCATCAAAAAATTAATTTAATAATGGAATTTTCATCGTTGATTGAAAATCTATAATATATATTTTTGCTCCTTTAAATTTATTAGTAATTGATTAAAAATCCATCACAAGTAAATGAGTGTTTTCTTGTAGTGATACTAATTTATAATTCTCTTTCATTGTGGACCAAATGTACTCATGGTCATTACATCTGCAGATCACTCATTGTTCATAAACTGTGGAGGAGGAAGGATGAGATTTGGAGAAAATGAATATGAAGAGAACACAAGTGTTGAAGGTCCATCTCACTTTGAATCCCATGATAATAGATGGGCATATAGCAGCACGGGGACGTACATGGGAAACGACAAAGGCAAATTTATTACAACAAATGATACCGCAATGATATCCTCAGATGCAGAATTTTACCAAACAGCTCGCCTTTCCCCCTCCTCAATCAAGTACTATGGACTTTGCTTGCGCAGCGGTAGCTATAGAGTTCGTCTTCATTTTGCTGAAATAATGTATAATGATACCTCCACCTTTAGCAGCCTTGGAAGGAGGATATTCGATGTAGCCATCCAAGTATGTCGATCCATGGCCAATTTGATGGTTAGCATAACTTTAGGATATTGACTCTCTCTAAGACATCTTATGTTCCTTTGCAGGGGAAGGTGGTTTTACCAGGCTTTGATATTGCAAAGGAAGCTAAGGGTGTTAGAAGAGGCATCTATAGGGACTTTGATGTCCCTGTAAATGGTAGCACACTGGAGATCCACTTGTACTGGACCGGGAAGGGAACAACGGCCATACCCGATAGAGGTGTATATGGACCCTTGATATCCGCAATCGCTGTGACACCAAGTAAGTATTGTTGTCATGATCTTTTTTTTGTCCCGCATTCCTTTCGACTGCCTAATCATTGGGACGTTGTCTGTTTCTTGTAGACTTTGATGTTAGTACAGGGCTGTCTGTTGGAGCTATTGTTGGCATCGTCGTATCTTCATGTGTGGTGGTGGTGTTGATCTTACTTGTTCTCTGGATGAGAGGGTGTCTAGGAGGAAAAGAAGTTGAAGATAAAGGTGAAGTCATTGCAGAAAAAAGTTATCTTATCGTTTCCCTTTGCAGTTTATCCAACTGATCCTAGGAATGATAAATTTGGTCTTAAGTTGGTTACTGATGCTTTTATGTTCATTGTCTTTGTCTTGATACAGAACTTCGAGCACTTGATCTACAGACAGGATATTTTACTCTAAGACAGATCAAAGCTGCTACAAATAACTTTGACAATGCTAATAAGATTGGTGAAGGAGGATTCGGATCTGTCTACAAGGTAAGTAAATAAGTTTTACTCTTGTTCTTTCCTTGGTTGGTCATATATTTTAGTGAAGAAGTTAGAAAAAATGAGTATTTTTCCATCTGTTTTAGGGCGTTCTGTCCGATGGAACAGTAATTGCAGTTAAGCAGCTCTCTTCTAAGTCAAAACAAGGAAACCGCGAATTTGTTAATGAGATAGGCATGATATCTGCCCTCCAACACCCCAACCTTGTCCGCCTATTCGGCTGTTGTATAGAAGGAAACCAGTTGCTCTTGATATATGAATACTTGGAGAACAATTGTCTCGCTCGAGCACTTTTTGGTAGAAATTTTTCCTATCATATCTACTTTTAGAATCAGTTATTATCATCCTCCGTCTGCTCTTATATCCTACCATTTCTTCATTTAGGCCGTGAGGAACAAAGATTAAACCTGGACTGGCCAACAAGAAAGAAGATATGTTTAGGCATAGCTAGAGGTCTTGCATATCTCCACGAGGAATCAAGATTGAAAATAGTTCATAGAGACATAAAGGCTACCAATGTGCTTCTTGACAAAGATTTAAGCGCTAAAATATCGGACTTTGGTTTGGCTAAGCTTGATGAAGAAGAGAATACTCATATTAGCACACGAATTGCCGGAACTATGTAAGTCTGTATCCCTCATTCCTCTTCTTGATATGCAGTTCTGTGAAAGATAAGTAATAGAATTTGTCAATATTTTACCATTATTTCACACAATCGTCCCGGCTTACAATGCTTTTTTCTTTTCTTGTTTTTAGAGGTTATATGGCTCCTGAGTACGCCATGAGGGGCTATTTGACAGACAAAGCGGATGTCTACAGTTTTGGAATCGTTGCACTAGAAATTGTCAGCGGCAAGAGTAACACTAATTACAGGCCAAAAGAGGAGTTTGTGTACCTTCTTGATTGGGTAAACTTCTTTATTTTGCACATTCTTCATTTTATTCCACTTTTATATGGATGATAATACTCTTTTTCCTCTCTTTTATTCATGAAACTTGAAGGCTTATGTCCAACAAGAGCAAGGAAATCTTCTAGAACTTGTGGATCCCTTTCTTGGCTCAAACTACTCGAAAGAAGAGGCAATGCGGATGCTAGATTTGGCGCTTTTGTGTGCTAACCCGTCCCCAACTCTTAGACCTTCCATGACTTCAGTGGTGAGCATGCTCGACGGGAAAATTCCAGTTCAGGCACCAATTGTCAAGCGAGGTACAATGAACGAGGACATCAGATTTAAGGCCTTTGAAGTACTGTCACAGGACAGCCAAACACGTGTGTCGACTTTGTCTCAGGATAGCCAAGAACAGAGGGGTGTTTCAATGGATGGGCCGTGGATTGATTCCTCAGTCTCCCTCTCTAGTAGAAATGAAAGCCGGGATCATTCTTCAGCAAGTAGGCTTCTTCCGGATCTTTAAAATGTATTAGATAGATTGGTTAGTTGGTGCAGATGTATTGTATTTGTTGATCTGATTGTTGTACAGATGATGCAAATGAAATCTTTCAACTGCAATTGTTTGTGGGAACATTTTTCTTGAAAATATTTGGGTGTGGACTTTTTTTTGAGTGATATGAGATAGGGAAAGAAGAGATTGATACTAGCATTGAATGTTATCTGCTTTTTCCAATATTTTTAATAAAATTCTCATATATTGAAGGAAAAACCAGCATTTCGTGTTCTAAAAAATTGTGGTTTTCGCATCTATTCGGTATCTTTATCCTGAATTTGTGTTATATAATTAAAGTGCATATATATTTAAAGAGGTATGTTAGGCGTGATGGATGTCTTGAATTTCAAATTTTGGAGATAAAGGAATGGTGAAAGTCGGCAGATGGCGAAACAGCCAATGGAGAGTGCGCCCCAGCGCACGCGGACAGGACGCTGTGTGCGGGGGTGCAAGGGGTACTGGCCTCCTGGGCAATTTTGATGCTCCTGCGTGCCCTGGTGCAAGGCTGGAAGGCCGTTTTTGGACCCAAACTCGTATTTAAGGCAATTTGCTGTTTTTTTTTTCTTCTCAATTTTCACCAATCCGAAATAGTTTTAAACTGTTTTTGTGTGGGAAGAAGTACATTATTATAGTACCTCAACCAAGGGAGTTGAAAAGAAGCACATAATTGTCATATGTGCTTGGAAAGAATTACACAACTGGAGGATGCCTATAATGATCCCTAATTGGAGAAGTTGAGTATCTTAAGAGTTAAAGACAATTTGTAAGTTGTTCACCCATTGAGGCATCTTTTCAAGACAACCCCATTAAATATGAGTTTGTGGGAGGATGAGGTTGGACTGACTTTCATGTTTAGCAATGAATTGGATTATCATCAATACACACATACACACACACCCAATAGAATGTAACGCCCCCACTCGGGATAGCACCTAAGCTGAGGTGCCCTTCAGTTCAATCTTAAATTGAACCAATAATTCAATCAATAATCCAAAGTCAAACGTTTCAAACTTATCTGAAATAGTAGTGGATTCCAACTTAAACAAACCTGTCATAAGACAATAAATTCAAACCTCAAACAATCCTGTAACATACAACACATATACTAAATACATGCCAAAAATCTCAAATTCAACTTATCATAGTAGCGGAATTTCAAATTTAACATACTCGATGAACCATTAAGTACATGCCATAATTCGTTTTATATCTAACAAAATATTTACATTCCATAAGTTGACCACCTCAGCATCATATATCATAGCGTCTTAAGTCCATGCTTAGCAATAAGATGATTTCCATATATATATATTTAACACCTGATCTATTGCAAAATATTCATATCTAGCTAGAAGCCCAAAGTCTTCACTTAATTCCTGTCTGAGAGAATCAAAATAAGTGGGGGGCTAAGTCCAAAGACTTAGTGAGGGATAAACATAAGAACAATAATGGGGATCCGTTGAGGAAGAATCAACCCAACAGATTGTCAAATAACATACAGTATAGGAATGTATCAAAAAACAGGTAATAGCCAGTTTGGTAAACAAGCATTATAAAACTCAAAACTTCAAGTAGGTACTAGCTCAGTGTTGTGACTATCGGCTCGAAAGGCCCGGTATCATCTCAATTGATCACAGTTTGAAAGGAAATACAGACGACACATTCGGCTCGGATAATAGCCCAACCTAAACTAAGAAACTACACCATTTTATTGCTCCACGAGCAGGACACAAACAATTGGGGAATGGTTGAAACAAAACAAACCCAAATATCATATGCCGTCCAACAAATCAGAACATGACAGGCATATCAGATTCTCCTTATACCAGCCAGCTAGCCAGTCAGTCAATCGATTAAGCAATCAATTAGTCAGTTAGTCGGTCAATTAGGTAATCAGTTAGACAATCAATCAGTCAATCAATCAGTTAAGCAGTCAGTCAATCGGTCAAACAGTCAATTAGTCAGTCAGTCAAACATATCAGCACATCCCGAGCATAATAGCTGGGATCTACTTAACGGCTTGTCCCAAGCTTAACAGCTAGGATACACATAACGGCACGTCCCTCTTTATAGCTGGGAACAACATATCGGATCGTCCAGATAACAGACATACGGATAATAGATAGAACAGATAACAATACGAACAAATAACAGATATCAAATGAGAGTTCTAGGCGCCAGAACAAACAGAAATGAAATCGATATCAAAGATAACCCTCACAAGGGTGTTCAAATCAGATAACAGATAACAAACCAGAATTCCGACAAATTTCAGATTTCAAACAAACAGAGTATGGTATAGAAACAGAAAACCTAGACAGGGGCTTATCACAAATACTAGATAGTTAGGAAATATGCCAGATTGGCATACCTTCATAGAGGTTCAACAAACAATGAGTAGCTTATACAAGGTAAAAATTAGAGCGACAGACCCTCACCTCCGTATTCTCTGAAAAGTCAGCCCCAAACAGCAGTCTACTGGTCCTTAGGACCCACTTCTTCGTCACCTATTTAGAAGAATAATTTACCAATTAAAACCCTCGTTCAATTTGAAGATCTCTATCAATCATATTCATATTAATAACAATCCAATTCAATAGTCCTCGACTAACATAATGGTTAGGGTTTTGCTTCAGCATCATTGTCGTAGGACATGCTATATGTATTGGTTGTATGAAATATTTACGGATTTCTACCTATACTAGCAAAATAATACAATTGAGTCCTTAACTTATCAATTTAACCTTATAATGAAATACTAAGTTTGAATAAAGAATACATGTATACAAATACATACAACAAGCTTAATCCTAATTCCGGACATTTACCTAAATTTTAAATTATCGGCAAGGAGAATTGACGATAAACCCGCATGCATGCAACCATCTCAACAAGATAAACAAACTGCCCTTTCGCCGCCGCCACCGAAAAATCTTGCGGTCACCACTCGAGAAGCTTTCCAACCTCCTGATTCCAAATATCCAATCAGATTTAAGCTTTGACACTGGGAACTACCTTAAAATCTACCCTGAAATTGTTGCCACCACCTCACGTCACCGCATGTTTCTCTCTGATTTTCGTCGCCGCCGCTGCACCGATCTCTAATGTAAGTCAACTACTGCGATCCTCTCTATCAGCTCTTCCAAATCATAGCCTCAGACTTGAATTTGACCGTCGGAAAACCACAAACCCACCAATCCCACCGTGGATTCCCTCTCAGCCTCTCTCGCGGTGGCTCGCCGGAAGGGTTTCCACCGGGCATGGTGGTGTTGCGTGGAGCTAGTGAGGAGGAGAAGGAGATGGTTGGTTAGTGTGGTTGGTGAAAATGGCTGCCAGTAGAAGCTCACCGGGGGTTGGTTGATGGTCGAGGGTGGAGAGAAGAAATGAGGAAGAAAAGTGGAGAAGAAAAGGAAAGTGAAAGCTTCTGCCAACTTTTTACAATCCAATTTTTTAATATTGCAAATCAGGCCCTAAGATTCAAATCAGCCCTCAGTTAGGTCTTCCAAGAAAATTGCAACACTTCAATTCAACCCCAAGAAATAATTAATGCTCAACTTGACCCCTTAGACCTAACATAAACACTATGCAACCCTAAGAGTTTCCAAGAAATGTTCAATCAAGTCTTCTCAAATTTGCTATCCAACCCCAAAACTTTCCAATTGCTTGCAATTGAGTCTTTATATTTATTTTCGAGCCCTAAAATTCGACCAAATAATATATTGATTTTATAAATTCTTATTTTTTTTAAAATTACCAAATTTTAGGGGTGTTACAATCCTCCCCCCTTAAAAGAATCTAGTCCCCAAATTCTCATCTGAATACTGTTCTGATTGGTAGAAAATAAATAGATTCGGTCTGTTGATCTATATTTTCTCTTCACTAC
Organism: Jacaranda mimosifolia; assembly: GCA_018894105.1. Taxonomy (NCBI): domain Eukaryota; kingdom Viridiplantae; phylum Streptophyta; class Magnoliopsida; order Lamiales; family Bignoniaceae; genus Jacaranda; species Jacaranda mimosifolia. The sequence goes on along the minus strand of CM032118.1, from coordinate 3,897,535 downwards.
ATTCTACCAAGATTGTTTCTTCAAGTTTTGTTGCATTCTTCGTACCTCTCGAACGCATCGTATCTCTTAACTTGTGTGCCTTACTGACAATCTCTCTTCCACTTCTTCTGGCATATATATTCCCTTACGGAATAGAAGGATATCTTGACTTTTGGTATTGAACTCAGATCTCCAAAAACTCCCAATCTTTTTGAGTTAATTTAGTCAACATGTCAGCTAATTAGAAAAGTTCTTCACAATCTTTGTTAATAGCCAACAAGACACAGAAAACTACGAACTTCTATCATGTTTTTCCGGTCTCTTCCAATTGACTACCGTCTCTATCTTAGAGGGATCAATCCTCTACCCCATTCTCAATCGCCATATGGCAATCCCGACACATGGTGTCCATTATTAACCCTATTTGTTAGGTTGTTTGAACTTTTCTACTAAACCATAGTCTCGGATTGCATATTTAATTTGGGGAAATGCAATAAGTAATAGGATGCAAAACACCAAGATCATATATATGGCATTATTATAGATTTCAGAGATAGAAATTATACCTCCTGCCATCTCAGTAGGATCTAGTGCAGCTTCTCCTGTCAGGGCATATGCGCAAGCTCGTATCTTTGGTCTCCCACTAGCTTTTGCTACCTGCTTCCCTTTTTCTGTAGGTGTTGGCCCTTTTCATTTGGGGCAATCTCTTAGGAAGTGCTAGTCGCTACCACAACCTACGCATCTATGCTGCTTCTTCCAACATCCAGACTCGTCATGGTTAAATCCTCCACAAAATACATATTATTTTCGAGCCATTCCTTGAGCTAAATTTGCAGTCTCACCAGATTGAGGGACTCGTTGGACAGTACTTTCAACCTAGAGTCTCGGTTGCTTTTTTCTGATATCACTCTGTTTCTCAAAACATATCTTTTACTTGCGGCCCTTGTTCTCAATTTTTCAAATTTCTTGCAGCTCGAATTCAAGTTGCAATGCTTTGCTTACTGCTTGGTTGAAATTCATTAGATCACAAATGGCCAGACCCTGTCTCAATTCCAGCCGTAACCTGTGCACAAATCGTCGTGCCTGTCGACCTTCATCATTTTATATGTAGGGAGCATATTATATCAGTCGGCTAAAAGTAGTCCCGTATTGACTAATAGACTGTGCCCTCTGTATAAGGTCCATAAATTCTCGTTCTCTTGCTTGCTTCGCTACTTCTGGTATATACTTATTCCATAAATCTTAGGTAAAATTCTCTCAAGTTCGGTGGGTTCCTTCAGCTGTCCATCTACGATCAATCATCTTCCACCAACTTTAGGCGGAACCTTCCAGAAGGAATGTGGTGAATTGAAACTTTCGCTTATCTAGATAGCACAGTGTCTCGAAAATATTCTCTAAACTCTCAATCCATTCTTCGGCCTTTCTATCATCAGGGCCTCCTGAGAACTTTGGGGGATTAAAATTAAGGAACCGTTCCAATGCCCAATCCTCGTCACTTCATTAACGACTCTTGCTTCACCACTTGGCTGTTGATCCTGTTGCCTCAATCCTGATCTCCCTTGACCCACAGGGTCTGCTGGCTGACCCACTGAAGGGGTTTGTGTAACCTCTTCTTCCTACATGGCTTGAGAGTAAGCAGGCGCCTCTCGACTTGGAGCCCGTCGCTCGGGAAGTCTTCCCCTTCATGCATTCCTAAATGGAATGAATACATCGGAACCTTCTTGAGACACCATCAACTCTACCAATTCTTCTAAGCTTCCAAAACAAAAGAGAGAGAGAGAGAAGAGTTAAATAAAATTGAATCAAATCCTTAAACACATGAGCCTTAATAATTCTATGATAAACAATAAGACCTTCTACAGTAAGCAACTCATCTCATTAAAATCAACGAATCACATTCATCTTCATTCCTTAAATCATATAGAAGTTTCCCAACTACACATAATATCCAAAATTCTTACTCAAACCAGCCTAAACAATTGGTCAATCATAAATCCCAAAAATACCAAAATGACATTCGGTGCCTAAGTCATCGATAAACCTGGGCTCTGATAGCCTTTAACTCGTTCACATTTTAAACATTTTCGCAGTCAAGCTTAACTCCACTACCCAATAGTTCCATATCCGAAGATCATATTCTAGCGTTGCTCGGGTTTTCCAAACTTAAGTTCTGATACCACACCTATAACGCCCCCACTCGGGATAGCACCTAAGCTGAGGCGCCACTCAGTTCAATATTAAATTGAACCTACAAATCAATCAATAATCCAAAATTAAACGTTTCAAGCTTATCTAAAATAGCAGTGGATTCCAACTTAAACAAACTTGTCATAAGACAATAAATTCAAATCTCAAACAATCATGTAACATACAGACATATACTAAATACATTCCAAATATCTCAAATTCAACTTATTAGAAGCAACGAAATTTCAAACTTAACATACTCGATGAACCATTAAGTATATGCCATAATTCACTTTATATCTAACAAAATATTTACATTCCATAAGTTGACCACCTCGATATCGTATATCATAGCGTCTTGAGTCCATTCTTAGCAATTAGATGATTTCCATATATACATTTAACACCTGATCTATTACAAAATATTCATATCCAGCTGAAAGTCCAAAGTCTTCACTTAATTCCTGTTTGAGAGAATCAAAATAAACAGGGAGGGGGGGTAAGTCCAAAGACTTAGTGAGGGTAAACATAAGAACAACAATGGGGATCAGTCGAGGAAGAATCAACCTAACAAATCGTCAAATAACATACAGTAGAAGAACATATCAAGAAATAGGTCATAGCCAGTTTGGTAAACAAGCATTATCAAACTCAAAACTTCAAGTAGGTACTAGCTTTGTGTTGTGACTATCGGCTCGAAAGGCCCGGTATCATCTCAATTTATCACAGTTCGAAAGGAAATGTAGACGACACATTCGGCTCGGACAATAGCTCGACCTAAACCAAGAAACTACACCATCCTTATTGCTCCACGAGCAGGACACAAACAATTGGGGAATGGTTAAAACAAAACAAACCCAAATATCATATGTCGTCCAATGAATCAGAACATGACAGGCATATCAGATTCTCCTTATACCAGCCAGTCAGTTAGTCAGTCAATCAATTAAGCAATCAATCAATCAATAGTCAGTTAGTTGATCAATCAGGTAATCAGTTAGACAATTAATCAGGTAATCAATCAGTCAAGCAGTCAGTCAATCAGCCAAACAATCAATCAGTCATCAGTTAAACATATCGGCATGTCTCGAGCGTAACAGCTGGGATCTACTTAACAGCTCATCCCAAGCTCAATAGCTGGGATCCACTTAATAGCATGTCCCGCTTTACAGCTGGGAACAACATACGGATCGTCCAGATAATAGACAAATGGATAACAAATCGAACAGATAACAATACAGACAAATAATAGATATCAAACGAGAGTTCTGGGTGCCAGATCAAACAGAAATAAAATTGATATCAAAGATAACCCTCACAGAAGGTGTTCAAGTCAGATAACGAATAACAAATCAGAATTGATATCAAGAGATAACCCTCACAGGGGAGTTCAAATTAGATAACAGCTAACAAACTAGAATTCCAACATATTTCAGATTTCAAATAAATAGAGTACGATACAGAAACAGAAAACCCACGCAGGGGCTTATCACAAATAACAGATAGTTAGGAAAGATGCAATATTAGCAGACCCTCACAAGGGTTCAACAAATAAGGAGTAGCTTATACAAAGCAAAAACCAGATCGGTAGACCCTCACCTCTATATTTTCAAAAAATTCAGCCACAAACAGCAGTCTACTGGTCCTTAGGACCCACTTCTTCGTCTCATATTCCAAAGAATAATTTACCAATTCAAACCCTCATTCAATCCTGAAGATCTCTATCAATCATATTCATATTAATAATAGTCCAATTCAATAGTCCTCGACTAACATAATGGTTAGGGTTTTGCTTCAGCATCATTTTCGTAGGACATGCTATAGCCTATACGTACTGGTTGTATGAAATATTTACGAATTTCAACCTATACCGACAAAATAATACAATTGAGTTCTTAACTTATCAATTTAACCTTACAACGAAATATTAGGTTTGAATGAAGAATACATATATACAAATACATACAACAAGCTTAATTCTAATTCTGGACATTTACCTAAATTTTAAATTATCGACATCAGCCCGCATGCATGTAACAGTCTCGAAGAGACGAACAAATTTCCATTTCGCCGCCGCTGCCAGAAAATCTTGTAGTCACCACCTTGAGAAGCTTTCCAACCTCCTAATTCCAAATATCCAATCAGATTTAAGCTTTGATGCCTAGAACTACCTTAAAATCTACCCTGAAATCGCTGCCACCACCTCACATTGTCGCCTGTTTCTCTCTGATTTTCATCGTCACCGCCGCACCGATCTCCCTTGCAAGTCTACCATCGTGATCCTCTCTCTCAACTCTTCCAAATCATAGTCTCATACTTGAATTTGACCGCCAAAAAACCACAAACCCACAAATCCCACAGTGGATTCCCTCTCAGCCTCTCTCGCGGTGGCTCGCCGGAGGGGTTTCAACTGGGCATGGTGGTGTTGCCATGGAGCTGGTGAGGAAGAGAAGGAGATAGTTGGTTTGGTTGGTGAAAATGGCTGCCAGTGGAAGCTCGTCTGGGGTTGGTTGATGGTCGAGGATGGAGAGAAGAAATTTTGAAGAAAAGTGGAGAAGAAAAGGAAAGTGAAAGCTTTTGCCAGCTTTTTACAATCCAATTTTCCAATATTGCAAATCAACCCCCAAGATTCAAATCAGCCCTCAATTAAGTCCTCCAGGAAAATTACAACACTTCAATTCAGCCCTAAGAAATAATTAATGCTTAAGTTGACCTCTTTTACCCAAAATAAACACTATGCAACCCCAAGAGTTTCCAAGAAATGTTCAATCAAGTCTTTTTAAATTTGTTATCCAACCCCAAAACTTTCCAATTTCTTGCAATTGAGTCCTGTTATTTATTTTCGAGCCCTAAAATCCAACCAACTAATATCTTGATTTTCTAAATCCTTATTTTTTTCAAAAATTACCGAATTTTAGAGGTGTTATATATAGACTCTCACAAAAGAAATGAATTTTACCTCATTGGTTGTGATCAAAGCACATGCATGCTTATCCTTCAGCGCCTGAGAGTCATTTTAAGTTCCAAACATAAGTCATCTTCATACAACTCAAAAAACTACCACTTCTTAATTGAATACACTAAACTAGTTGCCTAGGTAATAAGTATACCTTATCAAGTGACTCATCAATCAATTGTACAAACACTGGAGACAACCTAAAACAGTAGAGCAAAGAAACTCTTAGTGCTAAAAAAACAGCTAGTTTTCTCAAGTGCTTATCCACAATCAAACAACTTAACTTACATATGCTGAGAATCTCCCTTGAGATTCAAAATATAAACACCTCTATCAACCCTTTTAAGTTCACAAAAGTTGTCCTCTTGATTTAATTAAGTTGTTTGTTTTTGCTGTGCCCAAACGTTCCATTATGTAATTATATGTCTCTAGTTAAAGTCTTCTTTGCAGTTATACCTCAAAATTATTCATAATTAGAGTCATATATAGATGTGACAAACTCTTTTCCATTATTTTAAGCCTCCAACTTTTAGAATTTATTCATTTTTACCCTCATCTATTTGTCATTTACGTAGAGAAACTGCCATAAATCCTTGAAATATTGTTGAGTGTGCCTTGAAATTTAAGTTGAAAATGACGAGAAACTGTTAAAATAGAGAAAAAATAGTATGAAACGGTGCCAAAACAGGCGAGACTACATCAAGACGAGATGACGAGGTGAGTCCCAGTGCACATGGACAAAACGTTGTGCGCCGGCCGTTGTGCGCTGGGCACAAGCTTAGAGGAAACTATCTACGACTTGCACCAGGGTGTAGGCAGGCCATGCCCTAGCGCAAGGCATTCTATCACCTTGCACCAAGGTGCAAAGTTTGTGCACCCTGGTATGGCATTTGCTGCCCATATTTGGGCTGTTGCGCGCCGTGGCGCAACGCGCAAGGCCCAAGCCCATTTTATGATTTGTTTGGGTTTTTAAACCTCATTTTTTCATGGTTTTCATAGAATGAATCTTGTTAAAAGTATTTCTAGACTTTTGTAGAGATTTTTCTTTAGAATAGATGTTAGAACGAAGGTGTTGGGTGTTCTTGTGAGATTTGTAGGATTTGAGTTTGTACTTGGCACTTGAGTTGAAATCAATAAATTCATCTCCTTGTCGGATGAATTAGACACATTGTCGAACCACATTAAATCTTATGTTTTTTCATTGAATTACTTTGCGTGTACTTCTTAATTGTTATTATTTGGTCTTTTTTTATTACAACAAACACTATTGCAACTTACATAGTAACAGTAACACCAAACAATGACTGCCCTTCTTCAATTTTTGTTCTATTCATACCTTTTCTAGTGACTTAGTATTATTCTATTTCAGTTGGGGTTCTGTTGGAAATATCATTGGAAGCTCCAAAAATTGCATGCAAGCTCAGTTGACAAAAGCAAGAGAAGTTTTGTAAGTGAGTGAAATACTGAGTTGATTATATTCCATTGAACATTTGGTGCTACCTGAATCTTGATAGTATAATTTTTTTATATGAAATCCCAAGCTAGCTATCTTTTGTTTTAACAAATTCTAAAGGAATCTGCTTTGGAATTTTTCCTTGTTAATATAGTAATAAAGGTTGAATATGTAAAACTATATTGTTGCAACTTAGTATTGGATTCTTTATCATAAAGTATCATAACTGGTGGCAGGATATTATTAAAAAATCAAACATGATCGCAAGGGCCCATTTGGTTTCATTTTCATACCTCATTTTTATATTTTCTACTATTTAAAAATAGAAACATATCTTATATGGGGTAGCCAAAGTAGCTCGGCCCAAACCACGTGGGCCCAAAGGCGCAATACCAAGCCAATCTTACTTCTGGGGCCCAACGGTACTTCGACCCAAGTCGACCTCTATGATCGACGGTGTACCCAAGTAAATAAGCATTCGACTAGGACTCGTTTAACGCCGCGGGTCGATAGGTCAACCCGCATCGCTGATCCATACTCCTGTACATTATCAGGTCGATTTTTCTTCCAACCAGAGAGGTCGGAAGGACACAGTACCATCCCTGCCGCACTAAATGCATTAACAGGCGGCATGCCTCCGTATTAATGGCGCATGCCGCCCCACTACTGCCTGGCACAGCAGGCACGTCAATAGTATCCTATTTTATCCCTAAAACCTGGGAAAGCAGCCACCTGAAATAACACAGGGATGGGAGATGACTAATTGCCCCTCAGGCAAGGACATTTCTGGAAAATCCCAAATGAAAGAAGGTTATAAATACCCCCACTCCAACCTTTCAAAGGTATGCTCTCATATATACAAAAAGCCCATGCTCTGCTGCTCATATTATCTAGTCGACCCATATTGACTTGAGCGTCGGAGTGCTTAAGCCGAGGGTTCCTTGGCTAGCTTGATGTTTGCTAGTGATTGTAGGATTCAGCCCACATCTATTTGCATATCGACCATAGAGGTCGAATCTCATCGAAATATCAACTTAATCCGATACCCAATGGATTCTACCCTCATCATTTGTCGCCGTCTGTGGAAAACTTTGAGTCCGCTATCAAAAATAGTAAACACCAAGCGAGCCCCCTCAGGTAGGGAAGAAAGCAGGAGATCCAGCTCTCCCCCGCCTAGACCTCATCAAGAGTCCAAGCGCCCCAGGATCCTGCGCCCAACCAGAGCTAGTGGTCACTTTGACCATGCCCCAATTGATGCAGCTCATCAGTGAGCAAATTTCAGCACAGATTTTAGCTCAACTCTCGGCAGCCCTGAATCGACACACCACCCAATCAGAGCCGGCAGCCAGTGCAACCCAGCAACCCACGGCCCCAGAGGGAAAACAACCCGAAGCAAATTTCAAGCGACCAGAATCTAGCAGACCGCCATCGCGGTGCGAAGTGAGCTCGGATTGTTTTCCAAGAGAAATGGCTCAACCTCTGCCCCGGGAGGAGGTGGTGAATTTTGTCGACCACAGTGTTCAACCCATTCGAGCCCCGCAACGCGATAGGGTCGAACGCTCGAGACCCCGCAGGAACAGAAATGCATCCCAAATGGATAAAGAGAAATGGGATGAGGTGTCGTACCAGGTGCAACAATTAAACCGACGACTGTAGGAGATCTCGAGGAGAAACACAGGAAGGTTGCCCCATTAAGAGGGACCACAGAGGTTCTAAAGAGAAAGGGACTCCCCCTTTATCCAATATATCATTGACAAGCGCATTGCTATCGACGCTAAGATTTCAACTGGCCTGCTCGACTGACCCGAACGAACATCTAATGCAATTCGAGCACATGATGCAGTTGTATGGACACAATGAGTACATCCACACTAAGATGCTAGTGACCACTTTTCAAGGGATAACACTTGACTGGTTTGTGAAGCTGGAACCGGCGTCGATATACTCGTATGACCAATTGTGCGATAAATTTCTACACTAGTTTGCGAGCAGGAGAAAAGCCAAACTCCCTCACACCCATTTGCACAAAGCAAAGCAGATCGAGGGAGAATCCCTCCGGGACTTTTTCACCTGATTCAACACGGAGGTGTTAAAAATTGACAGCCCGAGAATTGAATTCTTGATCGACGTGTTATTCCTGGGCCTCAGGCACAAGGAGTGTGCCAATGCATTGGTTCGCGAGCAGCCCAGATCGATGTAGAAGCTTCTCGATCTCACAGAGAGGTACATGACCCAAGAAGAGATGAACAAGTTGAAATACAGCAATCTGGAGGTCGATAAGAGGAAAAACAAGGAGAAGGATGACCGTCAAGTCAAAGAGGGATGTCGATCCCCAATAAAATGCTTCCACGACTACACTCCGCTCAACTGCCTAAGGAAAGAAGTGTTGTTTGCCATTCAGCACAACAACCTGCTTAAAAAATCCAGAAAGCTCACGAAGACCGAAGCCATGAAAAAGTCGAAAAAATATTATCATTTCTATCGACAAAAAGGGCATGACATGAAAGATTGCTTCAACTTGCAGGATCAGATCGAAAGACTGATCAGGCAAAGCCATCTGAAAAAGTATGTCGAAGAGCAGGCCATGCGCGAAGAGGGCAAAACCGACCGGACTCCTCGTAGAGAAAGGTCGGCCAGCCCGAAGAGAGAAGATAAAGGAAAAAGACCCACCCAAGAATCCTACCCACCCATCCGATGAGTCATAGACATGATTGCGGGAGGTCTCACTGGGGGAGATTCCAGGAATGCAAGGAAACAAACCCAAAGACAGCTAGAATCGACCAGACCAGCTAAGGTCGAGACAGTTTTCCAACTCTCCACCAGCACTGAGCCAATCTCCTTCAGCGACTCCAACCTCGACCATATGGAGAACAAGGGAGTCAATAGAAAAATAGACTGCCCCATGGTGGTAACACTGGAAGTAGCCAACTTTGAGGTTAGAAAGATATTGGTTGACAACGGAAGCTCTGTGAACATAATGTTTTTGTCCACACTGAATAGAATGAAACTGGGGGAATTAAAATTTGATCCTGTCAGAACACTACTAGTCGGATTTGGTGGTTCGGAGATCATCCCAGAGGGGTCTATCAACCTATCCACAACATTCAAACAGGGTCTTCGAAGCAGAACCTTGATGATCAATTACTTGGTGGTCGACGTTCCATTCGCCTACTATATCATCATTGGTCGACCAACCCTAAATGACTTCAGGGCCATTGTCTCCACGTACCACATGAAGATTAAGTTCGATCCCAACCCCAGCTGGAGTATGAGAACTTTTGTGCAACCTTAAGGACGAATGGCACTACTATACCATTTCCATCGAGTCCAGCGAGCAGAAGAAGCGAGATCAATTGAAGCCCTCGGGAAATGCCCCTGTAGAAAAACCCGATGAGGGACCATCAGCTAAGAAGAGAATGTTCGAAGACACTCGGGTCGAACCCGTCGGGAAGTTCAAAACAATCGAGCTGGAACCTGGAAACCCCGACAAGACCACCAAGGTTAGCAGCAAACTGGGTGATTGCCTGGAATGCCTTAGGATCGAGTTCCTTCGATGAAACATTGATGTATTTGCTTGAAAAGCTGCTAATCTCCAAGGAATCGACCCTAGTGTTATAGTCCATCGACTCAACGTGGACCCCACCCACAAGTCGTTAACGCAAAAGACAAGAACTTTCAATACTGAGAGGTCCCAAATCATCGAGGATGAGGTGAACAAGCTTTTAGAAGTAGGATATATTGTAGAAATTCAGTACCCCTCTTGGCTATGTAATGTTGTACTCGTCCCCAAGAATGAGGGAAAATGGCGAATGTGTAACGATTTCACGAACTTGAATAAAGCTTGGCCTGAGGATCCTTACCCCTTGCCTCGTATAGATTTATTAGTGGATTCTACTGGTGGGTGTGAGTTATTGAGAATGATGGATGCCTTTCAAGGCTATTATCAAATATTTATGGCACCCGAGGACAAGGACAAGACCTCTTTTGTCATCCCCACTGGAGTATATTATTTTTCAGTTATGCCCTTCGGGCTCAAAAATGCGGGAGCAACGTACCAAAGATTGGTCAACTTTATGTTCAAGAAAGTAATCAGGAGGTCGATGGAGGTCTATGCCGACGATATGATTGTAAAAACTGAGAAGGCTGAAGACCACCTCGTCGATCTCAACCACACATTTGCCATACTAAGAGCCTTTGGCATGAAACTTAACCCGAATAAGTGCACGTTCGGAGTTCGTAGGGCAAGTTCCTTGGAAATATGGTCAGTCAGAGAGGGATCGAGGCAAACCCGCATAAGATCTAGGCAATCTTAGATGTTACCCCCGCCCCGCACTGTTCGAGATGTTCAACGACTGGTCGGTAGGATCATAGCCCTCGACAGATTCATTGCGAGGCTGGCCGAAAATAGCCTCTCTTTCTTCAAAATACTCAGAAACGTGAAGAAATCAGGATTTCAGTGGACTCAGTAATGTGACCAGGCCTTGGTAGAGCTCAAGAAATATTTGTCTTTGCCACCCATGCTCGCCAAGCCCGACCTGGGAGAAGTGCTGCAACTTTACCTGGTTGTATCCATTGATTCGATCAGCTCAGTCTTGACATCGACCAAGGACGGGACTCACCGTCCAATGTATTATTGCAGCGAAGCTTTGCACGATCTTGAGCACAACTATCTTGAGGTCGAGAAGTTCGTTCTCACCCTTGTTGCTGCAGCACAAAAGCTTCGACCTTACTTTCAATCATACGTGATCGTAGTGTTGATGAACCAACCGTTAAAATAGGTGTTGACGAAGCCCGACACTTCAGGCCGACTCACCAAGTGGGCCATCGATCTCGGAGAGTTCGACATCACATTCCAGCTGCGGACTGCCATAAAAGCACAAGTCCTGGCCGACTTCATCATCGAAAGACTTGACCTACCAAACCAAAAAGTCGAGAATGCCTCGGTATGGACATTGCACGTCGACGGTTCAGCAACCATATCAGGAGGTGGAATAAGTGTGTCCCTCCCTTCCCCACTGGCCGAGGAGTATGATTTTGCTATAAAGCTTAACTTTTCGATTACCAACAACGAAGCAGAATATGAAGCTCTCATCGCAGAAATGCACATGGCCACAGCTCGCGGCGTTGAGCAGCTTATATTGATCACTGATTCTCAACTAGTCGCGGAGTAGGTTGAGGGCAACTTCGAAGCCAAGAAGGCCAAAATGACTCAGTATCTGAAAGAAGTAGGACAAATAAAACAATCATTCAGTAGTTTCACTATGAGCCAAGTTCCCCGAGCAGAGAACGAACAAGCAGACGCACTCTCGAAGCTAGCCAGCTCGACGAAAGGCACCAGGGAAAGAACCATAACGTTCTTAGTGGCCAGCAAACCTTGAATCCAAGCCACCAATCATAGTCTCGTCGAGTCGGTCGAAGAGGCAGCTCCCTCTTAGCAAGAGCCAATCAAGCTTTACCTAAGTCAGGGGATCATGCCCGTCGACAACAAGGCCCGCAGGCTTAGAGGGCTCATAGCCAAGTTTACACTTGATAACCATGGGCAGCTCTATAGGAGGTCAATATTAGGACCCCTACTAAAACGCCTAGCACCCAAGGAGGCAAGCAAAGTACTACAGGAGATTCACGCCGACATCTCTGACAACCATTCCGGTGGTCGGTCCCTGGCGCACAAAGTTGTCCGTTATGGTTATTTTTGGCCCACCCTATTGCAAAACTCCGTCAACTTCGCCAGAAGATGCCCATCATGCCAGATCCACTCGAACATACCACACCAACCAGCCGCCTCGATGGTCAATGTCCAGATAACATGGTCATTCAACCAGTGAGGCATCGACATAGTTGGATCTCTCCCCAAGACATCCAGTCAATGCAAATTCATCATCGTGGCAGTCGAGTACTTTACTAAATAGGTAGAAGCCAAAGTAGTTCCTAAAATCACCGATGCGGCTATTAAGAGTTTCATCTGGAAGAACATAATATGTCAATTAAGTCTGCTCAAAGTCCTGATCTCAGATAATGGTACTCAGTTTCAAAGTAAGAGCACGAGAAAATGGTGCGAAGCCCTGAGAGTCAGCCAACACTTTACGTTGGTAAGAAACCCCAAGCCAATGGCCAGACAGAGGTCACGAACAGAATAATTCTCGATCACCTCAAGGCTCGAATAGTTGGTACAGGTGCCAGTTGGGCAGATGACCTCCCGGGGGTGTTATGGGCATATAGGACCACACCCTGAACAACCACGGGCCACAGCCCATACAACTTAGTCTACGGATCTGAAGCAGTAATTCCGTCCGAGCTGATCCAGCACACAGCTCGAGTAATTCACTATAATCCGGCCAAGAATACAACAGAGAGGACTCTTGACCTAATCACTATCGACGAGTTGCGCCACATAGCCTACAACACGATGCAGTGATATCGGTCAAAAATGACATAACGTCACAACAAAACAGTGCGACCCCGGAGCTTCAAGGTTGGCGACCTCGTCCTTAAGAAAGTGGAAGTATCAAAAAATATAGGAAAACTCGACCCAAAGTGGAAGGGGCCTTACTCAGTGATCAAAGTGTCCAAGAACAATGCCTATCGACTAGCAGATGCAACAGGCAACGAACTACCACGACCGTGGAACGCTGTAAACCTAAAGAGATTCTATGTATGAACGGCCATTGGCCTCCTTTATACTTCCTAGAAGCAATAAAAGTCATCACACATTCTGTAAATACAAACTTACACAAGCTCACAACCCCCAGTCATCCCCGAAGTCGACCAAGCAGGCTTCTAGCCGCCAAGTCGAGGCTTCAAAGCAGAGACCAAATAGTCAACCCCGAAGTCGACCAAATAGGCTTCAAGCCTCCAAGTCAAGGCCTTGTAGCCAAGACCAACTTGTCAATCCCGTAGTCAACCAACCAGGCTTCTAGCCACCACGTTGAACCCTAAAATTTTTAATGTTGACCCTGCAGTCGCTAAATTACACGAGTTTACCTTTAATTATCTCGTTCGACTAAGCAATTGATACTATAGATTGCAATCGACCCCGCAGTTGCTAAATTATACGAGTTTATCATTAATTATCTTGTTCAATTAAGCAATTGACGTGTTAGGTTGCGACAAACCTCCGAGTCGCTAAATTACACATTAATCACGATTTACTCGATGAGGATCTTGAAATAAATTTGTAAAAATTTAACAGTGTGAACATTCGACTACATACATCAAAGACGTTCAACCAAATAAAAGACATTCAAATGCAGAAGATTTAGAGGAACATCCCGTTCATCTTCAGGAAACCCTGATTACATATATCAAAGTGTGTACATCAATCAAAATAAAAATACACCTAAACAGCAACAACTTCAGCTCGACCAAGCACCTTCATCACCACCGGCTCGAGCACCATCTCCAATGGCTTGCTCGAGCTCATCGCTCGAGGGGATAGCAATTGGAATAGGCTCGGGCAAGGCAACAGCAGCTGGTACAGTGGCGATCGCCGGTTGAAAAGGACCAGCCACGGCACTCAGTAATCGCCCTTCTAGAGAAGAAAAGTATACGACTGTATCGACCTCCCCCTCCTTCACCTCGAATGCGAAGTCGCCGATGAACTCAAATTCTTGTGCAATTCCTTCAACCTCTTCTTGATCTCGGCTCGCTTCCTCTGTTCATCTGTCAAATGCACCAATGGCGGAGCCTCCGTGACACCCCCGACCACAGTGGCCTCGACGCCTCCACCCTTAGCCCCGTCGTCATCCTCTGGATAGGGCTGTAACTGCTCATCGAGCAAGTGACTAAGGCGAAACCTGTCTTCTGGTCGAAAGGAATAGCCTAGGAAATACAGCTATTTAAGCGCCTTCTCGAAAGAGTTGTGAGCATCATCGAGTGCAAACACAATGCTTGCATCCTAGAATGCTGAGCTCATCATGAATTGCTGCACCGCCTCCCGTCGCATCAGCAGCAGTATCCGGTAAAACTCAGTTCGGGCCTCGTCTAGGCCAGCATTCTGACCTACGGATCAACCAAAGGCGAAGGCCACCTGCCCATCCAACAGAGCCTTTTTCAGTAGCTCCTCCAACCTCGTCCTCTCCTCGACAGAGGCTACCAGTTGACCATCCCTCATTTGAAGTTGCTTGTTCAACTTCTCGACTTGCTTGGCGAGTTCCTCGACTCTCATTTGCAAGGACTCGAGCTGAGCCCTGAGAGTCTCCGTGTCCTCGCCAGCTTGCAGCTGGTCGCAATCGGCCAAGGCCAGCTCTGACCGCCTGTAAAAATTGTACCCCAGTTGGCCGACCTGAAAGACAGCATTATTAGTAAGAATACAAACAGTCGATGAGTATTCAGCAACGCAATATACTCGACCAAAACCTTACCATGTTGGCGTGATAAGCCAACACCCGAAGAGCAGCATCCTGGCTTAGCCCCATCAGCTTCTTTTGGTCGGCTAGGAACTGCCAAGCCATTAGCACTTTTAGGGGAGCAACGCCCGTCCCACTGTCTCCATCGACAGCGAGTTATGCACAATCATCCCCGCAGGTCCCGAACAGGTCGTCCCCCGTCGGTAGGCTCTACCCCGCGGCCTTCTCTTTCCCCTTCTAGGCGGCGGTCCTCTTTGGAGCAGGTCCTGCCTGCTCCAACATTGCTCTTTTACCTCGACCTGTAGGGCTGCTGCTTGTAGTTGCAACGGGTCGAGCTGGCGATGGTGTTAGCGACGGTGTAGGTGTCACTGCCTCCTGTTGAGGTGCATCGACCACCGCTCGATGAGCCGCCGTCACCTGGCAGCGTTGCTGGTTCATCTCCGCCCTCGCTAGAGCCTCGGCCCTTGAACGATTCATGATCTCGTTGCGATCTGCCAAGCAGCAAAAACAGCAAAAGTCAAAACTGTGCACAAGGACAGAAAAATAACAAACTGAAAGAAACACAGTATACCTAGTCGGTCATCCGCAGGCAAATTTAACAGAGCTGGCAACAACCCAGCCAATACCAAACTCCTCTCCTCGATAAACACTGAGGCCTCCATTTAGCCAAATTCGACCAAATCGCGAACAAAGGTATTGGGCCAAGTCGGGGTTAGGTTACCTGGTATCTCGACATGCCCCATCCACAAGTCCCGAGGAATGTTGAAATCCCCAGCTACCCGAACAAATAAATAACATTTTTTCCATTCTTGCTCGTAAGAGAAGGCTGGGGTTACAAGGAATTTACGGTGAGGTCGAGCAGTTAAATAGTAAAAACCCAACTCGTCGGTGCTACCCGACTTGCGGGACATGGGAAGATGGAAGAGGTTCGAAAAGTTTTCAAAATTGACGGGCTGGTCGAATAGGTTCATCAAGACAATGAAACTATAAATGGTCGAGAAGCAATTTGGCATTAACTGGGTTATACACACCTGAAGGCCCCTAAGCAGGTCAACCATCTGAGCACTTAGAGGAAACCTAAGACCACACCTAAAAGCATCATCAAAAATAGTGATAAAGCCTGCCGGGGGGCGATGCATTCGATTAGAAGCCCTAGGCGTCAATAGTTCATACTCGAGAGGAATATGGTATAACTGCCTAATACGTATTAAATCAACATGGGAGATGGTTGAAACAATTTCACTATAATGGTCCGGGGTGAATAATCGACCCCATGAGGGAGAAACCTGACTTAGCCCAGCTCCATCCCCCCTGCGGTCGCCACTTGAGCTGCTGGAACTCGAATCATCGCTCAATGAATCACTTGACTCCTCTAGCAAGCCCCCAAGCCTGTCAGAATGGGTAGCCTCACTATTCTCCCCACGACTACCCTCCGAACCAGATAAACCCAACATCATGCCAATAAATCTAAAAAGACACTAAAAAGAAGGAAATGAAGCACTTACTGAATCGAAAAACTAAGAGCAAAAGGTATTAGCAGTGAAAACGGTTGGCTAAGCACTCGACCAGATGCGAAGGCAGTAAAAGTAAAAATGGTTATTTTTACAATGGATATTTATAGGCGTGTGAGTGCGGGAATCCAAGCAGTTGTAATAATGCTATAACCGCCACGCCACACCATGCGCACCACGACGTAACCGCTCATTAAATGCGCCGAACCCTGGTCGATTTTCAAAAACCCTCATCGATTTGCGCAACCATCCGCCGAGCTACTTCCCAATCCTTTTCGTCGATCCCCTCGTTCAGCATTCGAAAGTAGGGGGACTTATGATATGGGATAGCCCAAGTGGCTCGGCCCAAACCACGTGGGCCCAAAGGCACAATACCAAGCCCATTTTACTTTCGGGGCCCAACAGCGCTTTCGACCTAAGTTGACCTCTATGATCGATAGTGTACCTAAGTAAATGATCACTCGACTAGGACTCGCTTAAGGCCACGGGTCGATAAGTCAACCCGCACCACTAATACATACTTCTATACATTATCAGGTCAATTTTCCTTCCGACCAGAGAGGTCAGAATAACACAGTACCATCCTTGCCGCATTAAATACACTGACAAGCGGCATGCCACCACATTAATGGCGCATGCCGCCCCACTACCGCCTGGCGTGGCAAGTGCGTCAACAGTGTTCTATCTTATCCCTAAAACCTAGGAAAGCAGCCACCTAGAATAGCACAGGGATGGGAGATGACTAATTACCCCTCAGGCAAGGACAAGAGCCCTCTCTACACACCAAGGACATCTTTGGAAAATTCCCAATGAGAGAAGGCTATAAATACCCCATTCCAACCTTTCAAAGGTATGCTCTCATATATACAAAAAGCCTATACTCTGCTGCTCATATTATCTAGTCGACCCGTATTGACTTGAGCGTCGGAGTGCCTAAGCCGAGAACTCCTCGGTTAGCCTGATGTTTGCTAGTGATTGTAGGATTCAGCCCACCTCTACTTGCATATCGACCACAGAGGTCGAATCTCATCGAAATATCAACTTAATCCGATACCCAACGGATTCTACCCTTATCAATATCATTTTTTACACATTTTCACCCGACATCATTTTCGTTTTCATTTTCAAAACGCATTCCCCAATAACCTATATATCTTAATTATCCCAACAACATATTTATCTTCTCTCTCTCTCTATTTTATTATCACTATCTCTCTCTACTTACAACCTGTTAAAATCAACATAATTATTACATTTCAAACAACTTATCCAAATACAAACTCATTTTCATAATTACTTTTTCAAATTTTAAAAATGATGGAGATGGAAAATTAAAATTAAAATTAAAATAAAGCCGAACGGGACCTAATATTGCATTCCCATCCACATAGTTTGAATATCCTTTTAAAAAGATAAACCTAATAATACATCTCCATGTAAATTGTTGGAGAAAAATGGTTTGTTGAATTTTTTTTATTAACCAAATTTGTTGGATCACTAATTCAGCACAAACAAAGTACTCGTTGATAAGTAAATCATGGATGTGATTTGTATATAAATAGAGAAAATAATTGTTAGAAAACGTGGTTCACTTTCCTCATGTAATTTTTCTTCTTTTAGAAATAAAATTGTCGTAATGAAGGGCAATTGTTTATTTGAAATTCAACTATTTAATAAGTTTTATTAGAAGTCATTATAAATTATTACAGGTTAATATTGACTTTTAAAAAATGTTCAATGGATAAGAATGTAAATTTATAATTAATGATAATCTAAATTAAATAAAAAACTTATCAATTTATTTTTCTAGGTTGGACCCATTTGCACGTGTTTATAACACAAAAACTCAATTGAGTCCAATTTAACTCAGTCCACACCGAACCCATTTGATCTCAATCCAAACTAAACTCAGTTAAATATTCTAACTCAACCTAGTAGACTAGTCGAGTGGCCTTTGACCCAAAAATATGAGCCTCATAATAAGGTAGGGGTTTCTAGCTTAGTAGGCTCTCGGCATATATGTGTGAAATAAAAAAATAAAAAAAAATTGAACTCAAGCCAATCTAAAACTAGGCCAAGTGGCTTGTATAGTCCAATGACATAAGTCTCCCACATCATGTGAAAAGTCAGGAGTTCGAGCCCTAACGGATTCCTAATTTGCATGTGTTAAAAAAAAAAAAAAAAAACCTAGTTAGGGTGGATAGGAACTACGGTCTTTAACCTATTTTGCCACCCTACTATCAAATTTCAGAATTATGAAGTTCATTGAGATACAGAAATTATCAAAGTAAAATCATGAGCAACAAACCAAATTTTACACAAATAATTTGAGAAGAAAGAAATTCATAAATTCCATCAGTTAACGTTACTTATTGAAAATAATCACATAAGAAAAATTAAAGTACCTTATAATTGAGAAATAATTCTGCACCAAGGGTTTTGAGTATGTGCCAATGGCCTCAGATGTCCAACAAATCTGGCCTTAACATTTATGGCATAAAAAGTGTAGATTGAAGTTGTGATACATTACAAGAATATAATGATAAAATTCTTATTGGATGCTTAGATAGAAATTTGTAAATATTAGCTTAGTTATATCAAAAAATTGTAAAAACTTATATCAAGAAAGAAAATTATCAGACTTCAGTTGTGTAATTATTCATAGTTTTGGTGAAAAAAATAATTTTTTCAGAATTGTCAACAAGGTAATTAATAAACAACCAACAACCAGCTTGATGTCACTGATTTGAAAATATTGGAATTTTCTTAGAGCCTACCAAATGCTTAACATGAAAATAATCTATCCAAAAATTAACACCTTTGTGAGTAGGAAAGACACTGGAATTTATCAGCATTCATTAAATGTTGTGAGTGCCACCAAATTCACTAACCATAAAATGCTTGAAAAAGAAAATTAATTTTGAAATCACGGGTCAGATTCTACGTTCGTCTTTCTGAAACTGGTAAAAAACTGAGTTGGCATATTATGATATTCTATTATTTTCTATTAATTCTGTCAATCTTTTTTCAGAATCGCGTCGCCATAGAAGGATATTTAATCGCCCCGCGCAGGTCTTACTTTGCCAATGCTTAACATGATCATAAGTTTATAGATTTTTATTGTGCTTGGTGTGGTTATATGTGCAAGTTTCTATATATTTGTATGCGTTGCTAATTTAAATGAGTGGTAAAATTTTCAAATATCTATTTTTGAGAGATCACTTAGTTGATCTAAGAAGGATGGACTGAAACTCTAAGAATAGAGTGATCTTGATTGTTCTCATAGATCACTTCATTGCTTGGAGTAGAAAGTAGGTGATCTTGATTGTTTTATAGATCATTTCATCGTTTGCAGTACAAATTAGCGATCGTTTACCTATATACATTTCCGTTCTAATCAAGAATATTTTAGGCGTATCTGCTTTTTGTCGTCATTTATTTTGTCTTTTGTCGTCATATGTATATTCTTAATTGTCATAGATGATTTTGTTGGACGTTCTTTTTTTTTTTCATTTTAATTTTTTGATCCAAAAACTATATGTTTTTTTACGTTTTTTTAATTGACTTGTATGGCTTTTGTTTTCTAAATATCCAATATTTTACTCTCCACGCCTTTTATTTATTTAATTATTTCTTCATACAAGATATTATGCTTGCTTAGACGCATAAAATGTTGACATTCGTTAAAGTCAATTTGTTATTTTTCATGGATTACTTCTTTGTCGGTTCATTATTCTACATAAGTTCGCTGACTTATTCATACAATAAATTCATATTTCTACAAAATGTATGAACTTGTATTCCTTTTATTTTTTAAGGTAAACAATGGAGAATCGCAAAGATGGGTCCTACAATGATCAAAATGCCAATATTGATCTGACGCTGAAATTGGGACTATCAATCAATACCAAGCAAAGCTCGAAAGAAACAAAAGATGGTGGTACTAGCGATGGAGTGCATGGTTTTCCTAGTATGGATGGTCAAACATCTAATTATAAGGTACTTGAGAATGTTATAATTAGATATTATTTCAATACCTAATTGAGAATGATAGAGTTAGATATTATTCCTATACTGATTAATTTGCAAGAAAAAGAAGCTTAGCTTGTCTTTCAAGAGACGTGAAGTTGTACATATTTTAAATTTAATCATTTTATACAGCCCAATACAATTTTACTATAATTGTAACATGTCATACTTTTATACATATATATGTATATATATAGAATATGTGATCTGCATTCAAATAAAAGAAGGCAATATACTAATATTGCGTGAAAAATACCATTAACTAACATGGTATCGGATGCAATTTATGTTATCTTATGCGATAACAATGGTATTTTTGTTATATTACATATGTTTTATAATTTGATCATAGTTGACATAATTGTTATTTTTACTTAAATGCAATAAGGGCAATTTTTCAATACAAGCTGGACAAGGGAGTGGAGATGCCTATCAGGGTTATTACTCTCACATTGCAACTCCGAGTCGCAAAAGGCCTAATACAAATAGTGTAAAAGTTTGCAAAGCTTGTGGAACCAACAATACTCCTCTTTGGAGGAAAGGCCCTGATGGTCGCCAAGTAAGTTTTCTCCTCTTTGAAATGTGTTGTTCATTTCAAACTTTACCACACAGAGTTATATTAGCATTTTTAGTACTTGTCAAAAGATAAGGGAATGTTTGGTTATGTTTTTTGTTTGATTTTATTATGTGTTTTGGGAGAATGAATTATTAAAGAATGTAAAAGTTATTTTCCAGTATGTTTGTTTATATTTTGGGGGAAACGTTTTTACTGTAACAGTCAAATCAATACTTTTTTATTGGATTTTTTGGGCTGAAAATGAAATTAAGTGATTTTTTAATGTTAGAATAATAATAAAATATATATAATGATATATATATAAAAAAAACATATGTATGTATATATTTGAAAATGTGTGTTTTGGAGGAAAAATAGATATATATTTGGTTATGTTTCCCCAAAACAATGTTGTTCCAGGGAAATATAACCAAACAAAGCCTAATTTTCCTTCAACTTCTAAAAAATTATATAGAATGCCCACATTAATCATTTAATAAAACGTTCTAGAATATGATAGTAAAATTGACTGTCTACATAAGTGTTTTCATTGCCTTCTAGCAACTTGCTTAGATATATATGATATATGTGTAGTTTTGACCATATTATTAAATAATTAGCACAATTGTGTTTTTTTTCCTTCTCTTTATCCTAATATAACAAGCAACATTGATTATTACAATTATAACTAGATCCTGTCTTTCTATTATTATTGCAATTTCATTTGATTTTTGCAAATATGTCTTCTACTAAACTGCATATTTGAAAAGTATCCAAAAATGTGAATTTTTGTTAATCAATTGAGTCATATTCGTAATCTCCTTGTATATTGCAAAAAGTAGATGACAATCAAATATTTTAATTTTTAGATAAAAATAATGTACATCTCATGATATCAAACCTATACTAGAAAAGATGTTTTTTTGGGTAAGTGAGCTAGCTGTATTATGAGTAATTTTTTACTCAATGACCTGCTGATGTGATTTTTTGGAGGGTTTATATGCCTTAGATTTATTTACTTTTTAGAGTAGTCGATTAGATATATTGAATATTGTCACTCTAAACTTAATAAAACCTCTATGTACCAAGATGTGTTTGTCATGAACATATTTCTTTACCATTTTGTTTTGATGCTCTTGTCCATTTGTCTAAATTTAACCTTTTTTTCATAGATCTTGAAAGATATTTCACCAATTATATATTTGTATTACTAAATAAGAAAGAAGAAAAGAATTTAATGACAAAGATGAAGTACACAACCATGGCACATTTACAATGTTGTGTCATATTTAAAAGCAGACAATCAAAAACTTTAATTTTTGTAGTCATTGTAAAAATTTTCTTGAGCTCTTGAAAATTGAAAAGGGTTTATAGCGTTAATTGCTCCTTTTTTTTAATTATAAATTTCAAAATGTATTTGGCTATAAATAAACAACATGCTTTTTTTCTTGTGATATCTGTTTTTTTAACCTTCCAACTTTTCAATTTGTGATTCACCATTCTTGGTTTTGGCTTTACACAAATTCCAATTGCTTTTGACTCAACTTCTACCCACTTGAACATGCTATAAAGAACTTGGATATCTAAAAAGTCTAGGGTTTTGTTCAACTATTTTCTGATATACCTTACCTTGTTTACAAATTATTTTTGTAGACTCTCTGTAATGCTTGTGGGCTCCGCCATTTACGAAGTATAAAAAGAAATGCGGAGTGATAAAGATAATCCTACTTTTATCTTTTTCTCGCTTGAAGGATTAAAGATGATTGGGATTTCAGTTTGAGAACTCTTGTTTCTTATGTTGATTTGATATGTTGTCTAAAGTACTATGTTATTCTTGTTTGATAAATCTCAATTTCATGTTATGTATTGTTATGACACCTAAAAATCTGCCATTTTACATTACTTATTATGTCCAATGTTGGAGTATTTTAGAAATTCTTGATCCATTTTTTTTTTAATCTAAAATGGAAAAAAAATGGTGCAAAAACAAAAAAAATTGGGGCCACGGCGCTGGATGGCAAGCTAGAAAATGGAACTTGAATAGCCATGTCTCTAGGCATATACTTTAGGCGTGTATCTATAGATGCTGAAAGATTATGTGTGCATCGATGGAACTCTTGCAAAGGTTATAATTGAACCGGTGTGCATTTTGAAACTTTGAGTGGATAGACATGTCTATTAGTATTATCTATACAGTCACTTCTTTTCATACAATCATATATATTTTTTTGGTATAAACATGTCCCTTCGTATTATTTACTGACTTAACCCGGGCCAAAACTCTATTTTAGACCTCTAAGCTTGACCACAATGAATTTTAATTCATGTTAGGTTCAAAATTCATGCTCACATCAATTACTCTTCTAATTTCCATGTAATATATTTTGGTCTTATTTCATTCATGGAAATTGGAATTTCTTTTCAATTTTTTGATTAATTAGATGGCATCAATATTAACTAGAGTTTAATTCTTACAATCATATATAATTTCAAAATCATCACAATTGTCATTATTTTTCGCTTATTATTGTTGCTTTTTTCTCTTAATTTTGTTTGATCATATTTAATTTTATTCTTGGGGCAAATGGATGATTTGGTAAGCTCCCATATCTTCAATCACATTTATTGTGAGTTCAAGTTTCATGGGAGTAGTTGATAAACTAGCAAAATCCTCCTTAAGAAAATAATGATTTTCTTCTCTTGAAACATGGAAGGTAAATAAGGCTAGCCCATACATGAAAGGAAAATTAAGAAGGGAAAGAAGGAAATTTTATAATTTTAATTTATTTAGTATATAATGACAAAATATCAAAATATCAATTATTTATTTAATTCCCTTCTTTTGAAATTACATTTGCTTAAAACAAATATTTGGCATCCGATAAAAACTCAGCAAAAATCATGGTACTCTTAATTGTAATCTAATTTATATCAAACTTAACCTCCAAGAAAAATGTGTTCTAGCTCATGTCAATCAATTTATATGGAAAAGATTTATTTCATAATATATCAATTAGTTGATCTAGAAAGATGGATTAGGATTTTAATAATAGGTTGATCTTCCTTATTTTCGTAGATCATTTCATCACTTGGAGTAGAAATTAGTGATTTTTTTTATTCCGTACCACTATACATTTTTATTCTAATCAAGAATATTTTTAAATATATCTATTTTTGTCGTTATTTGTGTTGTCAGTTGCCATTATGTAAATTTTTAAGGTGGTTTTGTTAAAAGATTTTATTTTTTTCATTTGATTTTTTATTCCATGTATACGTTCTTTTATGTTTCTTTTAATTGACTTGTGTGGTTATTTCTTTTCTAAATATTCTATATTTCGCTCCCAGTACCTTTTATTTCTTTGATTATTTTCTTCACAAAAAACATTATAGTTGCATCAATGTATATATGCATATATAGTTCAAACAAATCATTGAAGCTATACTATATCACCTAATTGAAGAGGACTGGATGTATTTAAAGAAAAAAAATGTTAATATATTAAAATAATAATTATCTAATTTCTAATATTATGACTAATTAAAATTATTTAAAACCAAATATATAAATCCTATAAATAACAAGTAAATTATAAGTGAAAAAAAATTGTAACTTATAAGTTAACTTATAATTAACTTACAAGAAAAAGAAAAAAAAAGTAAATTATAAGTTAACTTAAATTTTATTTGATTGATTTAAGTGGTAAATAAGGATTTATAATAATTAAATCATAATTTAACAAAACAGTATAACAATGTAGTTAATGGAGAAAAAAAAAAGTGATTTTTTCGTATTAAACTTGTTCGAATCCTACCCAACCCAATTTCAATCCAACTCATTTTTAACCCATAAATCCAAGCTCATTTTGAATCTAACCCATAGTGATCAAATCCAAGTCCAACCCACTCATTGACCAGCCAAAGTATATTTCAATCATCATAACTATTGTAACGTCACTTCATAATGATTGTCGTAATAAACTGGGGGTTAGTTTGCTTTGGATAATATGATTATGAATGATATATAAACAAATGGATATGTTTTAAGCCTATCAAGATAAAACAATTTAATTTCATGTTTGGTTAGTAAGATTAACTGAAAAATAAATTAAAAGAAAACATTTAATTTTACGATTATAACCATTTATTATTTATTTTAATATATCTTTTTATATACTAATCAAGGGTAATATGATCTTTTTGAATCTTATCCAACCCAAAAAAAATGTATCAAGCTGCCTCATCTTCATCCATATTCCAACTTAATACTAGGCCAATAATTTATCATGGGCCCTATATATCAAAGCAAACAAACAATAAATTAGGACTGATAGTGCATCCATCAAACATAATCAAACTGAAGCAAACAAGACCCCGGAATAAATTATTATTCATGTGTTTGCACTAAAATATTAAATTGTATTCAGAAAATATAAGAGCAGTCATGACCAAAAATCTATAAAAACTGTGTAAAATGTGATGCATAAATCCCAATATTTGATGTGAGTACGTATAAAATGTGATCTATCAAGTCATTAAATACTACAAAATATGACACTTTATTCAACAAATAAGAAGGATATATGGTGACACATCGAGTTGAAGGCTTCAGTGCATCAAAGTAAAAAAATGAAACAAGTTTGACCAAACATACTCTTTAGTATTATTCTATTTCAATGAGGTTCTGTTTAAGGCATCATTGGAGACTCCAAAAATAGCATGAAAGCTCAGTTGACAGAAACAACAGAAGTTTTATAAGGATGACTAAAATTCTGAGTTGATTATATTCCAATACAAATTTTTTATACAGACATTTCCCTTCAGATTATTGGTTTTAATTTTCCCGTTTTTGATTATTAAATTGCATCAGTATAACTAAAGTTTTGATGTGCATAGTCAATCATGTATAATTTTAAAATCATCAAGCTTATCTTTATTTTTTACTTATTGTCATTGCCTTTTCATTCAAATATGCTTAATAATATTTACTTTTCTTCTTGAGACAAAGTGGATGTTCTAATGGTAAGCTTTCATATCTACAAATAGAGTTATCGTGAGATTGAGTTCCACGTGGAGTAGTTGAAAAACCAGCAACAATCCTCTTTAAAAAGAATAATAATTTTCTTTTGAATCGTGGAGGTAAATATGACTAGATCGAACATAAAAGAAAAGTTTAGAAGGGAAAGAAAGAAATTTTGCACTTTCAATTTTATTTACTATATATTGAACAAATATCCAAGTCAAATATTTCTTTAATTATCTTCTTGAGAAATTACAATTGTTTGAACAAATGTTTGGAGATTCAACAAAAATTCAATATAAAATTACAACAATAATTTCCTTAATTATAACCTAATTCCTGTCAAATCCAACACCAAAAAAAAAAAAATTGCCGGGAGGGTTAGTAATTTAAGCATATCTCAATACTATGATACAACACTTTTGGCATGAAAGTATAGACTCAGATTGTTATATTGTTTATAATCTAGAAGTACCTTTTTTTAATTTTATATTATTTTGAAAATAGACGTTCGTGCCATTTTTAATAAAAAAATATTATCTTTTTTTCATTTTTACACATATCTATCATTTTCATTTAAAACCCATGGACTAATTAAATTTTTTTTTTTTTCTATCGTCCAAGATAATGGGGCCGGCCAACACTAGATTTGATAGATTCTGTGTCGTGGAACATTATAAGAATATACAGAACAATAAAGCTCTCAGTGCATGCCTAAATAGAAACTCGTAAAATCTTAATTTAGTTATACAAAAATCACAGAAACTTATGAAAGAAAATTATTAGATTTCAGTTGTATAATAATTCATACATCCAGTTAAAAATAAAAATAAAAATTGTTCTTAATTATTCAACAAAGTAATTAAACATTCAACAACCAGTTTGATTGGTTCCAAAACTCAAATTATACTTGATGGTCAATATTTGAATTTCTTAAAGCTTACTAAAGGCTTCCAATGATAATATTCAAAAATTAGCACCTTTATGAGTGTGAATGAACTGGAATTTATCAGCATTCATTAAATGTAGTGAATCCAACCAAATTTGCTAACCATAAAATGCTTGGAAAAGAAAAATAATTATGAAACCACAGTTCAAATTCAGTACTCACCTTTTTAAAACTAAAAAGAAAGTGAGTTGTTATATTACAGTCCTCTATTATTTTTTTTAGTTCTATCAATTCTCTTTTTAGAACTGTGTCTCCATAGGAGGATCTTGAATCAATCTGTGTAGGTTTCACTTTATCAATGCTTCATATGATTATTAATTTATAGATTTTAATTGTACTTGGTGTGAGTATATATTTACATGTTCTTATATATATTTGTGTGATCTATTAAATTAAGTGAGTGGTACAAAATTCAGTATCTATGTTTAAGTGTTGGTTTGGTTAATTTGGGAAGGATGATTGGAACTTCATGAATTGGGTGGTCTTGGTTGTTTTATCATTTTGATCGATTTTTCAGAATGCATCTATAAAAATTTGATTTCTATCAAGAATATCTTTGAGCGTATCTGTTTTGTCGTCATTTGTATTTTTTTCTGTCGTTATATGTAAAATGACGGTTGTAGATGGTCTTGTTTAAATGATTTTGTTTTTTTATTTCATTTAATTTTTTTGTTCCAACTAATTTCTTCTATGTTTTTTTAATTTGTATGTTTTTTTTCTGAACATTCAATATCTCGCTCTCAATATCTTTTATTTATTTGATTATTTCATCGAAAATTGTTCATAGACATCAATGTTAACACCCATTAAAGTGATTCTATCTACGACCTATGTAACATTTTTCATTGGTTACTTATTTTTCAATTCATTGTTTTACATAAGCTCATTGATATTCAACATTCTCAAAAAGTTTTGGACATCATTGTTATTTGTTATTGCAATTTTAGTAGAAAGCAAATAAATGACACTTGATTTCCTAATCTATATGTTTAGCATATAGAGGGACAAACTCCTAGTCGTATACTTACATACTAATCATAATAAATTCATATTTCTTTGAAATGTATAAATTAGTATTCCTTTTATTCTATAAGGTACAGGAAACATTTCATCTTGAATCGGAAGAATGGAGAGTAACAAAGATGGATCTAACAATAATCAAAATGCCAACATTGATTTGACGCTAAAATTAGGACTCTCGATCCATAACAAGCAAAATTTGGAAGAAGATGGTGAAGCATCTACTGATAAGGTATTGAGAATTTTTAATTAGATTTATTCCTATATTTTATTTGGAAGGAAAAAAAGTTTAGCTTATTTCTCAATAGAAGATAAGTTACACATTCTTGGTATTTAATCATTTCATATAGTGCATCACAATTTTACCATCTATATAACATGTTATATTTCTATGTAGAGTATGTAAGTTGTATTCAAATAAAAGAAGGCAATACACTAATATTGCATGAGGAATGCCTTTAACTAATATAACAACATTGAGTGAGTGAGTGAGTGTGTGTGTGTGTGTGTGTATAACATAATCGGCATGTGCTATAAAGTCATTAGAAATTAGAAATAAGAAAAACAAGTGGCATGCATTGGTAGATTCAGTATCGAAATACAATTTATGTTGTCTTATATCAATAGTCGTTGACTACATTTTTTTCTTTTAGTAATTTAATCACAAATGCTATGAATGTCTAATTATTTATTTAAATGCAACAAGGGCAATTTTCCAATACAAACCGGACAAGGGAGTGGAGAATCTCAAAAAATTGCAAGTCCTAGCCGTAAAAGGCCTAATACAGATAGTGTAAAAATTTGCAGAGCCTGTGGAACCAATAATACTCCTCTTTGGAGGAAAGGCCCCGATGGTCGCCAAGTAAGTCTTCTTCTTCATGCTAATAAACATTTCAAACATGTTGTCCATCTCATCCTTCACACACACACACACACACACACACACAAAAGAAATATCCACATTAATTTCTTGATAAAATTTTCTAGGATACTATAGTAAAATTGGATCATTTAATTTCCTTATAGTAACTTTCCTAATATGATATAGTTTTGACCACACTAGTAAATAACTAGCATAAATGTGTGTTTTCCTTTCTTTTTCTCCTAGTAGAAAAAGTAAACAAAAAATTATTTCAAAATGATTTCATTATTATAGACATAACCAATTGGAAGTTTCTAGTGCTATTGCAATTAGTTTTATTCAATTTTTGCAAATATGCCTTTCGCTAAACAAAATTTCAATTTCTATTAACCAGGTGAGCCATGTTCATAATCTCCATTGTGAAAAATAGAAAACATAATATGTTTTTTAAAATAAAAACAATACAAAACTATTTTCTGTATCTAACATATGATACCTATGCCAGAAATAATGTTTTTTGGGTAAGTGAGTTATAGTAATTCTTCATTCAATGACTTGTTAATCTGATTTTTGAAAGGGATTTACATCCCTTAGATCTATTTATTTCTGGAATTTTCAGTTTAGATTAAATATTGTCAGTCTAAACTTAGTAAGACCTCTAATCATGTTGTGCCCAAGAAACATTTGAAGGACGTGTTTGATTAGTACTGTATATGTACTCCAAAAAAAGCATATTTTTCTACAGTATTTTTTTTGTTGAATTGTGGTTCGTCATTATTGATTTTTTTCGTCACAAAAACTCATGCTTTAGTCTCGTCTCCCATTTGACATGCTATAAAAGAATTTAGATATCTAAAAAGTCTTACAACTTGTTCAACTATTTAATGATATATATTTACTTGTTATGAAATTATTTTTGTTTGATTATGTTATGATTTACCTGACTTTATTATGAAATTGTTCTTGCAGACTCTCTGCAATGCTTGTGGGCTTCGACATTTGCGGAATATAAAAAGAAATCCGCAGTGATAGAGATGATCTTGCTTTTGCTCTTTCTCGCTTGAAGGAATTAAATATAATTGGGATTTTAGTTTGAGAACTCTTTTTGATTAGTTGGTTCGATATGTTGTTTGAAGTATGCTATTTTAATTTGATGAGTTTGAATTTCATGTTGGCTATTCCATACAAACTTGGGTTTTGATCTTTAAAGGTTTCGAATGAAAGATCAACTTACGCCAAAAATATTTTACTTGATTTTTGAGTTAGTCACAATGGCCACCACCATTAAATATAACAAAAAGCACTTCATATTAACAAATAAGAATGATGATGATTATACATTGAGTTGAAGGCTATATACAGTAGACTGCAAAAACCGTTTAAAGCAAAAAAAAAAAAAGAAAAAAAGAGAGAGGGAGAGAGGAAGAAGAAGAAGAAGAAGAGAGGGAGAGAAGTTAAAACTCAATCCCACTATTCAATTGAACAGAGAAAGAAGGCCTGCCAAAACTACCAAGAGGAGTTTCAACGTTTAGAACTACACCCGCGCTTCCAACGTTGCCATTCCACTTCGAGCGGCCAACCTAGATGAAGAATATGAAACAAGAAGAGTGACTGCACAGGATTCTGTATTTGTTAATTATTTGGTATATAGAAATGGTAACAAAGTACGATCAGAGAACCTCAGCAACAGGTAAAAAGGTTAAAGGAATTGACATGAAACAGCACACTGATGAAGTTCGAAGAAAACCAAGTATGATATGTAAAATGACCCACCATATGCACCCTGTGTGTTATAGAGGAGTCTTAAAACCATTTTATTAATCAGTCTATCTCACTTTATAGCAGCTTTCCAATGCACAAGAGGATATGTGTTTCATAAAACTATAATCATAAAGATATTTTCATGGACCAGCTCGCGGATCTTTGAAATTTTCCAGTTTTTTCCGCATTTTTGGTGATGGATACTGATTGTTCGAGAGTGAAATAGAAATATAACACAATCAAGATATTTCTAACTATAAACAACTTACAGATACTGATGCAAATGCAGAAGGATGTGTAGCGAAGGCACAGCCGCAGATAAGATTCAGTTCCTCCTTTACAGAATGAGTAAGTTCCATCCACAACCCGGGACAGCTCCCACCAAACGTCGGGCATAAACTGACCATGACGAAAACATGCACAAAGAAGTGTGAGTTTTCCAGACTGAACACAGAAGGAAAACCGAATAGGGAGGAGAGAGGGGTAAAAGAAAAGAAAGAAAGAAAAGAAAAAGAGAGAGAAAAAAGAAGATCGATATACTAAGAATAGTGTAAGAAGTTTCACTTCAACAGCATAGCAGAACAAAACAAACGCAACATAGAATGACAAGTAATTAGCAAAAAGAGACATACGATAAACACAGAGAATAATAAATGAAAGATGGAAAACAAGACAGATGATCTCAGATGACCATGAGATAATTAGTACCTGAATTGGACGGTTGGTCTCATCATGAGGCCGGATCTCTTCCAAGCCAAAGCCTGCTCCAAGCTCAAGGTAAATGATTTGTCGGGCCACTGCAAAGTTGGTGTTATGCGTGTTCCCCACTTATTCTGCATAAATTTATCTTATCAGTGGTCACGCCAAGAAACTCAGTAGAAATACTTAGTTTGCTAAATAACAAGAGGAAATAAGTTTTTAACAGAAATATTATCATGGGACGTTGCCATTTCACCTTGCAAGAGAAACTTAACTTCATTTCCCCTGGATAATGACCCTGTGCTTGAAGGAGACCTCCGCAAAGGGGCAGAAAAGCACTGGTTGCCAAGCCCTCACCTGATACATAGGTAACTTGGCCGTTTGGAAACTGCAAGTCCATGAATGACTGCCATGGAGAAGTGTGAAAAATTTAGAAGCCAAACCAGATTAAGAAATTAAGAGAAAAGGAGAATGAAAAGGCAGTTAAATTTGATACTTTAGGCACCCATGAAGGAGCCAAATGAAGGGAAAACTGTGAGTGCCAGTCATGGCAAAATCAACCAACTTCAGAGTTCAATATGCACAAAGAAAATTCAAGCAAAGTTTATCACTCTCAAGGCAAACCCTGTTGATTAACCAGCAGTGAGCGATGTATATCGTGCAAACACAGGTAAAGAGAACAGAGCAAGCATAGTAAGATTACATTTAAAGTTGTCACCAGGAGATGTTCTGAAGTTCTCCTTTTTCTTTATGCTGACGTGTCTACACACACATAACTGGATAAAATGAGACATTTTTTCCTCAAAATCAGAAGTATTTCTCCCCTCTATTTCTGTCTCTTCTTTTTCCTCTCTGGATCAACTAGTATGCTAGGGGCCTTAATAACTATACCACTACAATTTTTGATGAATCACAAATTTCAAATTTTAGTATGTATTTATAACAACCAATACTTCCAAACTATGAACCAGTTAAACAAGTAATAGTTTTGAACTTACACAGGCCAAAGGATTGAGGCAGATAGTTGACATTAACAGCCACCTTCGATGCTTCGACCATACAGCTGGACAAAGGGAATGCATTCCATTCTGTTCATCAGCAAAGAGAAAACTCTTCAGTTTTGCATCATAGGGAATAAAACATGAGGAAGAGAGCCATCCCAGCCCCTTAAAGATGATGGAATAACTGAGTGAATTTTGCGCCAAAATGGAGCGAGTTCGGGATACAATGACCAAATGCATATTAAGGAAAGTACACAAGTTATCCATGTCATCATCTATGTATGTATTGTAGAAAATTTGTTCCCAGACAACATCGTAACAAATTCCAATGCAATATTCTCATATCTTGTGGTACACAACTGGTTACTTTTTATAGAATACTACCGTAGCATTACCTCTAAGCAGCCACTCTGACAGTAAATTGATTTCCCTGCAACATCTATTTTTAATTTATTTGGCAAATTTAACACATTAATAATTTTATTCACATTTAGCATTGGCTTGAGAAGTTCACCATACCTTCCTATCATAGCCATACCATAGCAGGTGCTGCTTTGACAAATGAACAGGCAAAAGTAGTGTAGAATCACGAACGAAAAGTACAGGCCCAAGCTGAAGAAGGAACAGGGATGAATTCTCATTTCCTGATCTTGAACTGCCCTGTGACGCCTCTACTCTCCACAAATCTCCCCTAGCAACCAGAGAACTTTCTATGCTTCTAGTTCTACTGTCATATGTTGATGTGGCGTTGATAGTACCCTGGACATCAGGACAATGGGGAACTTAAAATAACAAAAGTTGTGGGAAGTAGGAGCGCAGTGAATAACAAACAGCAGGAGATATTACAAGAGATGGTTCGTTATGAACATGTATGCAGATGTGTGTACATAACTTATACAGCAGAATTGTCATAATTCATTATGCCCTTGTTAGTTGCAAATTGATATGATCATTCTGAAATTAGGTATACTAGAAAATTGGGATACTATCCACGCAAAAACTTATATAGCGAGTGCATATTTTAGGAAGTGATGAATTGCAATCCCAATGCTTTGCACAAACAGCAATACTTAGCATATCTGGCAGCACGAGAAAAACATTAAGCCCACATGAAGCATGTAACAAAAGATGACATCATTATAGTTACATGGCATCAGTAACCTCATCTCAAACAAATAATGATAATTTCACCACTAATTCTAATTCAAGGAGCAATCAACCACAAAATTTCGTGTCTACTTATAATTGTATAATCTATAGCATTAACTTGTAAACAATATTACCATGCAATATTACCATGAATATTGTGTTCCACAACATTCATTGCTTAGGGCTTAGGAGCTTATATTGGATACATACATAAGCTAGGCAAAAGCCAACATGTGCATAATCATAAATCAAGTTCATAATGTTCAAAAGTTTACCTGCGAACGTCCCAAATGTTTCAATGCCTTCAAATTAATGCCAGAAATCTCATCCTCCGCCGGTCTCTCTATGGCCGCAGTACCATTTTCAGGGAAGCCATAATCCTTGAACTGTCCAGCTAGCGACCCCAAATCCTCCTGCAGTGCAATACCTCCACTCAGCCCCAGGCCATTAGCCTCCGATCCTATCGGCATCCCCACATTCTCATCATGACGGAAGGGCGCAGGTAACCGCCTAAAAAATTGTTGAACCACACTATTCAAACCTGCCCCAAAATCAGCCCCTGCTTGTCCTATTCTGTTCCCAATATCAAGAATAACAGTCACACCATTAATCCCGGAATTATCTACCGCAAGACCAAAGTCCTTTTCCATGAAATTTTGAGCTGGGAATTCTACTTCAAATACGCTTGGTGTTGGAGGATTAGGCCATGGGAAGGAAGAAGGAGTTATATGAGACTGAATTAGACCCGTAAATCCTTGTGCAAGCCTATCAGCTAAATCCTGCCCATGCCGCTGCACCTCCTCCCACGCTTCAAATGGTCTCTCCACAGACATCATCCGGACTAAATTACGGTTTTCCAAAACCCAAATCACAATCTCAAGTTCAGCTTATCATACAACACGTAATCTCAAACCAATGAAAATCCAACAACCAGACAGAAATATCAACCCAGAAAAAGAATTGATTCACTACTTGCACATACAAAGAGAAGCCAATCTTTCAAAGCAAATGCAAGCAAAATTGTATCTTTATTATCGTCCTCCAATCCAACTGTAACAGATATCAAAGCTATTCACAGTTATGGAACGCAAACTGAGACCTCCACTGCGATAGCTGAAAGCAACCCGAAATTTCAAGATTCAGCAAACGGGTCTCCACCAAACTAGATGACAAGCTATCCCGCGAGCAGCTATATATACACTACTGTTTGGTCGGCTGCAAACATTCGAATTCCAAGAAGTCCACATACAGAAAAGAAAAGAAAATGGAAATAATCGAGTTACAATACTATTATCTCGGCTAGAGTTTCGGATAGAGCTGTTTAGCGTATCGCGTACGAATGAAGGTAAGAAGCGTGGAAGAAGAGAGTGTCAGCTGCAGCTACCAATCTGATCTTTTCAATATGCAGTAGAGATGGAGCTGTCTGCTATAGTGCTATACTTCGGGTTGGGGGGTGGAAGTTTGGGTTTTTTATAAAAAAGTTGTAAAAACAAAAAAAATTACAAAAATACCACCTTTTTTCGAGAGGTACAAAATTACAGTAATGAGTGCAATTTTTATTTATTACTGTTGAAACAGTAACAAATAGTTGTCCCCAACCGTCGTTTTTGATCGGTAATCGAGTACTGTTGAAAGTTGCACTTGTACTTATAAATTTTTTATTTGAAAAAAAAAATTTTCTTTGTGTATAAATTTTTTTAGGACTTGTTCTCCTATATTTTGGGAAAATATTTTTCAACCTTCAAAAAAATTTCAAATGCATGTACATTCTCAATCTTTCTCCCAAAATACTATAATTTTTTACCTAAAAAAACCCTACACCCTAAAAAGCACACCTATTCTCTCATTTTATCACTTCATCTTCACATCAACCATTCATTTACTTCACTTATATATACATATATTATTTGGTTATATTAATAAATATTAATTATTCATGAAATCATAATTATCTTTTAATTATAAAAAAATTAGCTTATATCATAATTGTTAATATCAACTTATAAAACAATTGAATTACTATACATTAATTATAAACTAATTATTGTCTATTAATTAAAATATAATTATTTAACTATTCATTACTTACAATTTATGTATAAATAAAAATTAGTTATTTATTAAAACAAATATTTTTTTTAATAATTTATATATATAAGACTTAATAAAAGTTCATCAAATTAAAAAAATAAATAATATCATATTATATGAAATTATATTATCTTAAATTATTTATTAAATAAATAAATGTAATATTTAATATTAATTTATTAAACTTAATAGATTATTACATAAGTATCACCCTATAATCAAAAAAATTTATTATAATTTTAAATAAATGTGAATATTAATATTTAATGAAGAATATTTTTTGAGAAGATTAATTTATTTATTATATCAAATTAAAACATTTTAAGTTATTTATTAAATGAATAAATATAATTTTAATTAATACATTAAATATTAAATATACTAATACATTATTAAATTAATAAGTAAATTTAATTAATTTAATATATTGTTCAATACATAAATTATTTAGTAATATCATAAATAATATTTAATTAGAGAAGGAAAAGTTTGGGTTATGTCCAAAAATGCTACTAGAAGAAAATAATCTACCAAAAAACGTGAACAAAAAGGGCATGGGTGTAATTGGCCCTCACAAAATGAGGGGCAAATCCGTAAACACAATTTTTAGTTGCTTGTATTTGAACCTAATCTCACCAAAAACCATAGGATTGAAATTAACCATAATCACATGCACAGTGTGGGCTCGGAGCGGACTCGGACCAAATCTTGCCTCGGCCCGTAATCTCAATCTCACGTATCAAACAAGTGATTAGAATGAACTAGCATGGATTCAAATGCATAATCACCATAATCGCTCAAATCAAATACAGCCACATGTAGCTATGAAGATAGGAACTACTCTTCCGGGTCCCACCGTGGCCCACTGGACAAGTAAATTAAATTAGTAGATTTTTTATATTATATTTTATTAAAATTAAAACAAATTTAAATTAAATTTCTTTATTGCTTTTCTATATTAATAATAAGGTGGACGTATTTATTTTTAAGGTTTTAGACTATTTGATATTTTGATTTAAATTTAACTTATATAGAAAAGTACAAAAATTAATAAAATCTAATAAGTTGATTTCATTAAGATTTAGGGTTAAACCCCCTTGTACTATGGGATTAGTATTAATTACCCTCCTCTACTATGAAAATCTTCAAACACCTCCCTTAGTCCCTCACACCGTTCAAAAATTAACGGAAGAATTGGATGATGTGGCAGCAATTGTTTCTTTCTTGGCCTTGTGGCTTTTGCAATTTTTTTTCCCCAAAATTGACCTCATGAGATTTATATAATGCAACACTTGCAACATAAACATCAAGCTTTCTGTCAAAAGAAAAAGAGAAAAACTTCAAATTTCATTCATATGCCCATTTTGGTAGCTAAAATTCATAATAATGTAAGGCTGTAAACAAATATTAAATGGTATGGATATGTTGTATTTGTATTCATATCCGTTTATATTTTATAATATTCGTATCTGTATCAATATCCAATGGATATTTTTTAATAACATCCGAATTCGAATCCGACGGATATTAACCGAATTCGGATATATATGTATCTGAGCATAATTATTAGGATACATCTATTTATAAATATCTGAATATTCGCTTACAAATATTCAAATATCCGAATTCGTTAACTTGTAATAAAATGCATACTTTTATTAATAAATTTCATTAAAAAATAAGTTTACTACTTTATCTTAGAATTAAAAAATTAATTTTTTAAATTAATGATTGACTTTATGATTAATTAATATTAATAAAATGACACCAATATAAATTAATTATAAAGTCAAGCAACAATAATTTTATATTGATCAATTTTATCGTTCATAGATTGATTTTTTTAATTTTTATTTATTTATTTAGTAGTGTTTAATTACCATTACCACCATCTATCGATTCTTCATAGTCCTTAACTACTAATTTTTTCTTATTAATTCTTATATTATAATATTTTTAAAATATTATTTATATATTAAAATACATGAAAAATTAAAATATATTATATATATAATAATTTTTTTAAATATTATTCATCATATATGGATAAGGAACTTAATTAAATTACGGATAATCGAATATATAAATGGATATATCCAACGGATATGTATACAAAGCGGATATTAAATGGATCGGATAAGCAATTACTATATTCGTATCTATTTACAGTCGAATATTTACTAATCGAATATGGATAATATCGACTTTAAACGGATACGGATAATATGCCATATAAACATATTTGGATGTGAACGTTAAATGAATTTTCAAATATCCATTTACAACCCTAGACATTATTATGAATTTAGCTAATAAGATGGTGTAGACATATCAATTTTTGTCCAATTGAGAAGTGACACATGTAAAATAATATATTAAATATTAATTTAAAATTTTCTATTTAAATTTTGGTATATATTAAATTTAATTCTAAAAGATAAATAGTTAATTTTAATTAATAATTTAGTATTTATTTTATATTCAAATCAAGCATTAACACGTGTCAAAGATGGAATGTCTGCATCTATGGAGCAATCAAACCAAAAATATTTGATATTGATATTATCTTTTGATGTTAGATATTATCAAATCAAATACATCTGATATTATCTCTTGATATTTGATATTATCTTATCAAAGAGATAACTATCGAAAAAGTTCAAGTCAATCTGAAAGTCTCCTATCAAGTAACTATATAAAAGGGGTGACCAAGGCTCATTCAACACACAACACAAATTCCAGCAAGTGAGATGAGCTTTGAAGGAGTCCATCAATTCTCTCAATTAAATTCAAGGAGATCCACGGCGTTCAAGGCGTTCTTTGCAGAATTCATATATTCTTGGTGTTTGATTCGAGAATAAAGTGCGAAGCCCCCGAATTAGCATTATTCTATTCAAATCAAATTCAAAGGAGATCCACGACGTTCAAGATGTTCTTCGTGGAATCCATATATTTTTGATGTTTGATTCGAGATTAAGGTGCGAAGACCCCGAATTGGCGTTATTCTATTCAAATCAAATTCAAAGAAGATTCACGGCATTTAAGGCGGTCTTCGCGGAGCTTAAGATTATATTTAGAAGAGAAGAATCAGAGGATTAGATTAGAGATTGAATCCACAGTTGACTGATAAGTTTCAATTTTATTTTATTTGTACAATTTTTCTTGTCTTGTAATTTTATTTTGCAGACAAAGAAATTTGTTGTTACAAATTTTGGCACGCCTAGTGGGATGATCTCTACCTCTCATCTCTTTCCTTCATAAAAATTGAAGTGTCATGGCCGCCAACAAGACTACAGCACTGAAAATTACTACCTCAAATTCCTCAAGTACTGGAGCAAAAAGGGTTGGCGTCATCACAAGAAGTATGTCCAAGAAGCAGCAATCATCTTCGGAGGTGGCTCTTTCGCTTGTTGTGGAAAAGATGTTGCCGCATTTTATTAATATAAATAAAGATGGTGGAGACTCAAAGGAAGAATCTGCATCATCCATTCTCTGCTCAACATCAATTCCTCAAACACAGCAAAGGTGATGGCGGCAAGTGCTACAACTTTGGAGGAACAAGTTGCAAATTTGACGAAAGCTATTGAAGGACTCATGAAACATGTCCAAGAGCGAGACTTTCAAATCTCCAAATTGATGAGCAAAGTGGATAATCTTGATGCAAGTTGCATGGTGGAAAAACAAATTGAGGCTCACGACAAAGGCAAAACATCCACAAAGAAATAGCCAGCTAAAAATGAAAAGACTGCAACAAAAGAATTAGAAGTTTCCACTAGATTAATTCCTAACAACCCACTGAAGGAGTTTATCATGGAGACTATTAAAGACAAGCTTAATGGAAGTTCTAAGTCATCTATGACTTACTCCAAGCCATATACTCAAAGGATTGATAACTTGAAAATGCCGATCAATTACCAACCCCCAAAGTTTCAACAATTTGATGGCGAAGGCAATCCAAAGCAGCACGTGGCTCACTTCATTGAGACTTGTAATAATGCTGGGACATATGGAGATCATTTAGTGAAGCAATTTGTTCAATCATTAAAGGATGATGCTTTTGATTAGTATACTGACTTGGAGGCAAGCTCTATCGGCAGTTGGGGGCAACTTGAACAAGAGCTCCTAAATCGTTTTTACAGCACTCGAAGAGCAGTCAGCATGATTGAACTCACCAACTCTCGCCAATGGAAAGAAGAACCTTTCATTGACTACATCAATCGCTGGAGAAATTTAAGCCTTAACTGCAAAGATCAGTTGTCGGAGGCTTCAGCAATTGAGATGTGTATCCAAGGAATGCATTGGAGTCTTTGCTACATACTTCAAGGAATTAAACCAAAAACTTTTGAAGATTTGGCAACTCGTGAACATAATATTGAAATGAGCATGAATTTTGATGAACAAGAAGACCCAAGTGATACTGATGATAATGAAGATGTTGAGGACAATTAACTTTTATCTTCAAATTACAAGTGCTCCTTGATATGAGCCTAAACTGTCAATAATACTCCCAGATAAGAGTATAAACTATCTAAAAATTTTAAGTCTTCAAGTCCAAGACTCAAATTTTTAAGTCTCCAAATCAAAGACTCAAGTCTTCAAATTCAAGATCATGTCTCAAGTATTCAAATCAAGGCTCAAGTTTCGAAGTCTTCAAATTCAAAACTCAACTTTGCAAATCTCTAAATCCACGACCCAAGTCTTCAAATTCAAGAGTCAAGTCTCCAGATGTCCAAATTCAAGAGTCAGGTTTTCAAGTTTCCAAATCAAATATTCAAATCTCCAAGTCTTCAAGTCCAAAGCTCAAGTCTTCAAATTTTAAATGCTCCTAGATACGAGCATAAATTATCTGATTTTTTTTTAAATTAACGTTTTCCCATATGCTCCTTGATAATAGCTTAAACTGTCAATAAAGCTCCTAGATACGAGCATAAACTATCTACATATTCAAAGTCTCCCCATGTGCTCCTTAATATGAGCTTAAACTTTCAACAATGCTCCTCGATACGAGCATAAACTATCTGCATATTCAAAGTCTCCACATGTGCTCCTTGATATGATCTTAAACTTTCAATAAGGCTCCTAGATACGAGCATAAACTATCTACATATTCAAAGTCTCCCCATGTGCTCCTTGATATGAGCTTAAACTTTTAATAAGGCTCTTAGGTACGAGCATAAATTATCTAAATATTCAAATTCTCCTCATGTACTCTTTGATAAGAGTGTAAACTATCTATTAAGTCAAACTCAAGTAAACTCCTTGACATGAGTATAAAATGTCTATTCAAATTAAATATGCTCCTTAACGCACGAGTCTAAATTGCATGTTACTCCTGGACCGCATAAGTATAAACAGTGTACGACACTCCTTTCAAAATGATATTTACTTTGAATTATATTGTGACTTAACCCTTTTATTGGGCACTATAGCTCGAGGAATGCTTGGAAGATGTTCTTGTCTCAAACATATGTGAAAAAAAATGGTAGAAAAAGAAAAACTTCTCAAATACTTTAAGCCTTACCTTTTTCGTGGATGATTGATAACTCTTTCACCAAGTCTTGAAGTGGGGGCATTTGTAGACATATCAATTTTTGTCCAATTGAGAAGTGACACATGTAAAATAATATATTAAATATTAATTTAAAATTTTCTATTTAAATTTTGGTATATATTAAATTTAATTCCAAAAGATAAATAGTTAATTTTAATTAATAATTTAGTAT
This sequence comes from Jacaranda mimosifolia, assembly GCA_018894105.1. Lineage (NCBI taxonomy): Eukaryota > Viridiplantae > Streptophyta > Magnoliopsida > Lamiales > Bignoniaceae > Jacaranda > Jacaranda mimosifolia. Next base: position 3,856,247 of record CM032118.1, on the reverse strand, counting down.
TTATTTTATATCCAAATCAAGCATTGACACGTGTCAAAGATGGAGTGTCTGCATCTATGGACCAATCAAATTAAAGATATTTGATATTGATGTTATCTTTTGATGTTAGATATTATCAAATCAAATACATCTGATATTATCTCTTGATATTTGATATTATCTTATCAAAGAGATAACTATCAAAGAAGTTCAAGTCAATCTGAAAGTCTCCCATCAAGCAACTATATAAAGGGGGTGACCAAGGCTCATTCAACACACAACACAAATTCCAGCAAGTGAGAGGAGCTTTGAAGGAGTCAAGCAATTCTCTCAATTAAATTCAAGGAGATCCACGGCGTTCAAGGCATTCTTTGCGGAATCCATATATTCTTGGCGTTTGATTCGATATTAAGGTGCGAAGTCCCCGAATTGGCATTATTCTATTCAAATCAAATTCAAAGGAGATCCACGACGTTCAAGATGTTCTTTGCAGAATCCATATATGTTTGGCGTTTGATTCGAAATTAAGGTGCGAAGCCCCCGAATTGGCGTTATTCTATTCAAATCAAATTCAAAGAAGATTCACAGCATTTAAGGCGTTCTTCGTGGAGCTCAAGATTATATTTGGAAGGGAAAAATCAGATAATTAGATTAGAAATTGAATCCACAGTTGACTGATAAATTTCAATTTTATTTTATTTGTACAATTTTTCTTGTCTTGTAATTTTATTTTGCAAACAAAGAAATTTGTTGTTACAGATGGGCATATGAATGAAATTGGAAGTTTTTCTCTTTTTCTTTTGACAAAAAGCTTGATGTTTGTGTTGCAAGTGTTGCATTATATAAATCTCATGAGGTCAATTTGGGAAAATAAAATTTACAAAAGTGACAAGGCCAAGAAAGAAACAATTACTGTCACACCATCCAATTCTTCCGTCAATTTTTTAACAGTGTGAGGGACTGATGGGGGTGTTTGAAGATTTTCATAGTATAGGGGGGTAATTGATACCAACCCAATAGTACAAGGGAGCAAAGTGAATTTAACCCTAAGATTTATACAGTAATAATATCAAAATTGATGACAAAAAATTAAAAAAAAAAAAACATAATTGTAGCAAATTAGTTTCATAAAATCAATCTCTTATAACCCTTTATTAAAAAAATAACAATAATAAAATAAATAGGTAAAATAGTTCTCATCATTATGTCCGGGACCTGAAGACTCTACATACATGAAATTTTGAATTTAAATTTTATGTAATATATATTTATTTTTTTTATTTACATAAATGCACACACATTTATAATTCACAAAAATTTAAATTTTAAACTCTATAAATTACACATAAATGTTATGGGTCAATTGACCCCCTACATGTTACCAATTGATATTATAAGATAATCCTAAAATTTCTACGAACCAATACATACATAGATACATATTTATTGTGATTGGGAGATGTCAAAAAATATTTGGTAATTTTTTTTAAAAGAGAATTTATAAGTTTCTAAAATAAGTTATTAGGAGCTTATAAATACTTTTAAGAAAAGTTAAGAATTTCTAATTTATTTTTAAAATCATAACAGACTCCCTTGATTTTAAGCATATTATTTATAAAATTGTTATTACTAATATCTTATAAGATCCAAAATTTTATTTTATCCAAATTCCAAACACTTTAAGAACTTTTTTTTTTTTTTTTTTTTAAATCTAACATCTTATAAGCTCTAGAAACATTTTATGAGATGTAGGAGCTTATAAGACTTTTTAAATAAGTTAAACCAAAATCCTCTTAGTCAATTATTAACAATGTATAGAGCGCCCAAATCCTTACCAATCATTTTCTTTAGTCTTTATTATATTCTATTCCGGAAGATATAATTTATTTTTTTTTCAATTTTTGGGCAAGGGGATCGGTTCAATTTGATCTAAATACCCCAACGACCTTGAACCCACATCCGATTTAGGATTAGAACTGGTGCAATCGATATTACTTAGGCCCCCACGTCACCCCCACTAGGGTCACAAACATGTGCAGTTGGGCTCGATGAATTCCGGAAGATGTAATTACACATTAATCTAGTCAAAACCGCCAGCTTATTTTGGGAATAATAATATAACAATTTAATAAGAAAATAAGACAAAGATATCAATTCTTTTTCAAATTATCTCAATAATAATGTGAATTTTATTTTATGAGTCAAACTCACACGACATAATGTTAAGAGTCGTGGTTCATAAGTAACATCAACTAATTAGTAAAATATTCCATAACTCAAGACCAAACATTTCAAGATATGGTAAGATGGTTCTTTATTTATTTTTTTATTTTAAATTTTTTTTTTACTTTTAGGTATGGGGATGAAGTTGAGGAATGAGCGATTAAATAATGCATTAAAATTTTTATTGTTAAATAATGCATCAATTGGCACTATCAAATCAAAGGCTCAATTATCAATCTTGGCTATCCCATCTCCAAACCAAAACGAGCCCTATAGTAAGTAATTTGGACGCAAGTAATTTGGACAATCCCTATAATTGGACCATTAGGAAAACTAACAGCTTGTGGATATGTTTTCATTTTTACTTTTTATTTTTGGTATTTTTTAAATTTAAAAAATTAATTAGAAAAAATGAGTTTAAAATAAGTTTGTATTTAAATAATTTGTTTGAAAATTAATAATTATCTAAGATTTAGAAAGTTGTAGCCTATAGATGAAGAGAAATAGTAATAATAAATGGAGAGACAAGATATATAAATTATTGGAACAATATATAAAGAAAATATATTTTGAGATAAAAATAAGTTGGAATTTTAATAAAAATGGTGATAAGTTGTTAATAATTAATTTTCAAATAATAAAAATAAATTTCTTAACACAAAAAACATGCTCTAAACATATAATTGGTGCGAGAATCATTCTTTAACAACCGCAAAAGAATAAGAACGATGTAGTGATTAATCGAAAAAATAAGTAAAAGTGCCAATGAGTAAAATAAAATTTATCATTTTATAAAAAATCGTGGGCTATTTCCACGACCACATTAAAACTTCCATAAGAAATCATAGGACTAGAAGTGGCCAAGATTCTGATCCAAATGCAGTCTTTCAAACAAAGCAGAATAGCAAAGTAGGTGCTTCAGATAGAAAGACAGACCAAAAATGGCTGCCAAACCAGCCCCACACCTCACCACAATAGATTCAAAATGGTAATCTCATAGAACTAAAACATCAACATACAGAGGGAAGAAAGAAGCAGCAGCAGCCTTGACACCCTCATGAAAATCCATTTGAAGACAACCCCAATGGCACATCTTGAAGAAACCTCATCGGCAAAGGTGGAAAGAATCAACAGCCTTCACATACTCATCTGCGTTCACTTCCACCTTTGTTGTGGCCTCAAACTTTCTAACAATCTTCCTTGGCTTAATTGTGTTATCTGCAATATGATGATTCAAGCATTAATGCATTGTTTTGGTTTTACAATGAACTAGATATGGCAATGTACCTGGATTTTGAGCTGCCAAGAGTAAGCTCAAGGTCATCCGAACCGCACTCCTCATGGATCCTCTCTCCTTCCCAAGGCTTTACAAAACCTGTTAAGTTGTTTCCAAATGCAAACTCATTTGAAATTACTTCAGCCATTGGAATATCCGCAGTTTGTTCAGAGGCGGCAGCAACAGCAGGAGAGCACGTCCCACTTTGCCCAGGAGTGCACATGAGAGATCCACCTCGGGATAAATCTTCTACTCTGAAGCCAAATGGATTTGAAGATACAAGACTAAAGGTTGGAGAAGTTGGGCCACTTTGAGGGATATCAACTCCAGCAAACCATTTTGAATCAGGGAGGATTTGCCGGCCAGGGCTTGGAGGTGTGGACAAAGGAAGCACGGGGTGTTGAGGCCCTCCCCAGCCGGGGTGAGCAAAAGAATTATCCCAGTCAGTCTTCATTCGTGGGGTTCGGGCAGTTGGAGAGCTCAAGGGAGGGGTTACAGGAGCACTGATGGAGCCACCATGCATATAGTTATGTATAAACTTTGATGATGCGGCCGACGAAGATGATGATGAGAGGTTTCTGAGCCATGGTATGAGGGAATTGCCATCCGCAATAATGCTGGGAGCATATGAGGAAGAAACTGGGCTTGGGAAGGAAGAGGAGCCTGGGCTTGGATTATAGGAATTGTGGGCACTAGGTTGGTAAGATGAGCACGGACTTGCTGATGCCGATCCACCCATGATATCCATGGTTTCCATTGGTCTGCATCCCTATGGAAGTATGAAAGAATTAGACGCAATGAGGCATGTGCAAGGCATGAATACAGACAGCCAACATTGACATTTGTGTAAGTTACATCAAAATTCTCATTGTAATCCACTGATAATGAACAAGTTTTGCCTAGTTTCAGTCCCTATGTCTCTTTCATCTAAAAAATGCAGCAAAGTTGAAAACTTAAACAATTCTAAGTAACATTGAATCAACAAATGCTATATTTTGGCGGCAGAATCAAATAACATGCAAATTTACTTCCTCCAATTCAATTTTTTTGTACTTGGACAAACTCACTCCATTTTTTCTTTCTACAACTTTTTCCACATAACCTAGTGGGCATAGGAACAAACTGATTTATGCAAGAGTGACCTTTCAACTGCATAAAAGTCTGGCATTCTCATCGTGATATCCTTTATTGGTTGTGGGAAGGGACTCCTTAAACAATTTGAGTTAATCATTTTCCCAAAACAAGAACAAATGCAGAATAGTGGTTAACAGAGCCCATTGTGACACAGTGATGGAGTCTTGCTTGTGGGCCCCCACCCTGTGCTACAAAATGGTATCAGGGCCGACCTCTTTGAGGTATAGGTGAATATGTACTAGGGCTGGTCCTGAATTGTGCAAGAAACATGATAAGAACATTGCATCCAGAACGGGTGTGATTGCAATATCCCACATTGGTCGTGGCAAATCAGTCCACTTTTTTCTTCTTTTTTTTTTTTATTCAACAACTAATGGCAAGGGTAGATACTAAATACTATAACCAAATATCTGCACTAGAGTCGTTTCTCACCTCATGTAACAATACAAGTTTGTTTTCAATATGGTGAGATATATATTACTATGATTCACAGACACAGTAGGTAATTATTTTCCGGCAATCGTTGAAAGATAATTATTAATGATAAGATCTTTTGTATTTGCACTAGCATTACTAACAGGATCATGTGTCATTGCACTGATCTAAAAAGCCAACTTCTCAGCCTTGAGACATGGCCCAATGATGATGATGAGTGGTGTATGATGAAAGCTGACAAAAGGGCCACAAGAAACAACCCTACTTTGCTTTCACATGAAAATGAAAAAAGCAAAAGGGAAGGCCAGAACTGAAGAAAGTTTCACGAGAACAATAAAGGCAGGCAGAGTGGGAGAGTCAGTTGGGTAATAACCGAACAAAAGACTGAAAAAAAGGGGCCTTCCCCACAGATGAAAAAAGTAAAGACCTCACCAGAGAGAAAGATGCTCGCAACAAATCCAGAACCTGTCCACTACAACACGAAACAGAGGAACCTGTTGAAAGTACACATTTCTCCAGATATGCCAATTGGGAATTTTTCTTTTCTTTTCTTTTCTTTTCTTTTTTATCAAATTCTTTCTGAGGCTCAAATGGAAATCCCAGAAGATTTTCATGCCAATTTTACCATCTCCTCAGTCCCATATGATCTCCCATGGGATTCGATTACACCAGTTAATTCCAAAAAATAATGGGTCTAAGCAAGGAAGACAAACACAAAAAGGCCAAGAAAATGCAATAGAACAAGAAAGAACACGATTACGATCCTCAACTTATCTTCTCAAAAGCGCTGAATTCAAAGCCCAAAACATAAAATTCCTTTCTCAAACTAATCTTTCTTCATGCAACATGTTGAAAACTCAGCAAGCAAGATTACTACCAATGCATAACCAAAAGGAAAATCGAAAGAGAAGGGGAAAGTGTTCATGGAAAAGCTTGTTAATAAAGGGTAAGAAAAACATGAAGAAAATTAATTGAGATAAAATTACCTTGCGGTAGGTGGTGCCATCGAGCTCAACGGTCCAACCAGCCTCATTACAGAGGGCCTTGAGCACTTCATTGTTGTCGCAGTGCTTTGGGAGTTTGTAGTTTCCGTAGAGGCGGAGCCCGGCAAATATCTTGGCGGCGATGGCCCTCCGCCGCCGCTCCCGACGCTTGTTGTTATCCCTCTCCTTCCACGTCGGCATCCGCGTCCCCCCTGTCATCCTCGTTCCTCCACCCCTACTCACCTCTTTTATACAACTATAGAAAAGAAAAAGAAATCGGACGAGAAGGGAAAATGCTTATTCCACCATGGTTGCATTACGTGAAAACACCACTAAAAATTTTGCCCATGAAAAATCAAAAAACAGGGCAAAAACCAGGGATTTTAGCTAGAATATGGGCAGAAAATGCAGAATTAAATGAAATAAATGAGAGTAGATAACTGCAGAAAGTGGTGGCAGTAGGAGAAGAGCTGGTGCAGGTGGGCTATGATGTAGGAGGACTAACTGGCACTGCTTTCATGTGATTAGCTTTACTGACTATTGAGCTTTGAGGTGTGGGGAACTGTCGCTGTGTTTCTTTTGACTTTTACCACATGAACAAAGTTAAGCTAAATTACATTATGCCCCCAGAAAATTATGGCTCATGTACTAAATACCCCCTTTATAAATAATTTTTCAAGAAATATTATACTTCTCAATTATTAAAATTAGGCTCGCAGGCCAACTCGACTAGAAACCCTCAAAATCAAGCTTGTTGAGAAAAAAAAAGTTAGACCATTTAAATTAACTCAACTTATTTTAATTATTTTATTTAATAATATTAATTTATTATAAATTATTTTATTTTATTATATATAACTCATAATAATAATTATTAGTCAAACAATGATATCTTAAATTTTAATTCAATAAATTTTATTTTTTAAAATTAATATTACTATAATAAAAATATTAACGTCATCACTTTTGTGTTAAGGAAAATAGTAATATTATTCACTTTTCACTAGTATGAATAGTGAATTTAAGATATAAAAAAATAAAAGCTCACAAGTTTTTGAATACATGCATTTGAGCAAGAGAAATGATTGTTAAAGTATCTGAATTCAAGTTGAAGTAAGTCTTACTCAAACTAACTCATAAGTTAACTCACTCATTTTGAACTCTATTTAAGTAATATACCGAGTGACCTGTGGTTTAGTGGCATAAGTCTCCCACCTAACGTGGAAGGTTAGGAGCTCGAATTTGAATGAGCTCCTAATGTGCGTGCATGTATATAAAAAAATAAAAAAAATAAAAAAAACTCTATTTAAGTAATATGAATTTTCATTTATACTCTAATTCACTCATTTTGTACTCCTATCAAAACAAAATAAGAAGAAGAATTTCTATTATACTACTAATCATTATCATTCTTTCTTTTTTCTTCCGTCCTCCCTTATTTCTTTGCCTTTTTTTCTTCTCCAATAATATCTAGGATGGTGGTGGAGTTTGAATGGGTAAGAGGCAACGGCAATAGGGCTAACACTAGGAATGTCAATGGGTTCGAATAAATTGGGTTCCTACCCTAAATTGATTCGTATGAGCGGGATTGGAGTCAAATAAATAAATTTTGAAATAAATAAGGGGTCATAAACGAACGAGTTATGAGTTTAAATTGTCACCCCACATAATAGATATATATATATATATAATATCATTAACATACATATATATATATATAAATATATATTCAGAAAATTGTAGTATATAATAGCATACATACATTTCAATTAAGAAATGACACTTTTATGGTCACTCAATCACATACAAAATGATGGATGATATAACAAAATTAATTAATATGGATATTTTATTTTAAATTTAAGATAAAGTATTAGAAATTTGTATACTGAATTCTAGTTTTTTTGACATGTATGAATATCCCTTATATCTATTTATCTTAATAAATTTTGAGAATTGCAAACTATGACTTGTAAAATTTATGCCCAGTGGCTTGTAGTCCAAGTGACATTAGTCTCCCCTATAATGTGGGAGGTCTCATGTTCAATCCAAATGGACATCATTTCTCTCAAAAAAAAAAAAAAAGAAAAGAAAAAGGGTCTAGTGAGTTGGATCCACCAGCTTCAAGGTCCAAATTGAAGCAGAGGAAGATTGATTTCGAATCCAAACAAAAGCAGTGATGAGTTTCAAATTCTGCCAAACAAAAATAGGGATGAGTTTCAACTTTCAAATTCTGCCAAACTCGATCCAAATCTAACATGTTGTCATCCTTAGAAAGTTTAGCATTGGGAGGTAGAGTTCAAGGGAGGCTATGGTGGGTGGGACTACTTGGATGGGTGGAGGGGATTTGCCTTAAAGAAAATATTTTAAAAAAAAATCAATAATTGAGTATATATCTAAAGAATTACATATTGTAAGTATTTTAAGTGGATGTTCAAAAAAAATAAAAAAAAATCAAAAATCAAAATATAAGTTCTTCTATTACAAGTAGTAAAAAATATAACTATTTCAATATTTTTGAATGTTATCTACGTATTTGAAAATAACAGTATCTTAGAAATATAAACAGTTGCATGTCATCAATAAATTTTTAAAATTTTCATCACTCTCAATTGTGTTAAGAAATTATCATGATTGATTTATTTGAATAAATGTCATAATTTCATACTATTTTATAGAATTAAGAGAGTGAAAAATAGATAATCATATGTAACATTCTTTAAATAATTTAATATCCATTCTTCTTATCTTCTTCTTCATTTTTTTCCCCAATTTGACTTTAACAAGGACCTATGATGCACACTAGGTCATATCCAACATATATATGTTCAAAATTACTCAATTCAAAAACATCCACACTTTTATGTTAAAACTTGTGGGGTTCAATAACCCTTTAGACTCTCATCAAGTCTCCACGAGGTCAAAAAGTGACCAAAAGAAATCAAGCATGATAATTAAGAATCAAGTATTCTTGTTTAAAGGGCATTTTAGGCATCAAATTAACCTTTTTGTTTTTTATTTATTTTCTTTTCTCCCCCATAACCACCGAAAAAAATAAAACACGTTGATTAAAAAAATAAATTATTATCATGTGGTTTGTGGCTCAATAGCATTAGTCTCGCATATTATGTGAGATATTTCGAATTCGAATCCGAATGAGCTTCTTATGTGTGTACCTTACATACATCTAATTGTATAATTTTTATATTTCAATTTACTTGATTCGATTTTAATAATAGAATAATATTGACTTATTGAAAAAAATAAATTCGTCATTGGTAACGTTATCTATATATATATACATATAATTCTTGGGACCCGTCAATTTAGGAGCATGTGACACATATTCAATAATTTATGGAAAAAAATAATATTTTGTACATTTAATATCTGTATATATAATATAAAATAAAGAAAATGAAATATCCAATAAAATAAAGATTTTTAAAGAATCGATGGTGGCCAAACTATGCCACGTCATTTACTGAAGAGAATAACAATAATAATAATAGGTTACTCAGTCTCCACTGGCCCATGTGAGAGATTCTTACCAGATTGTTTCTTTCTTACATTATAAATTATGATTTTACCTACTTTTTGAACAAAAGTAGCTGTGGCTAATAATACTCACTCCATCCCAAAATTGTGGGAATCATTTGACCTATAACAAATTTTAAATGATAATTATAAAAGTGTAAATTCTTCAAACTCTTATATTAAAAATAATAATTAAAAGTTAATAATATATCTTCTTCATTTTAATTGAAACCAAAGATTTAAGAAATATAAAATCTCATTCTTTTGGAATTTTTAGGAAAGAAAAAATGAAAATCATAAAATTGTAATAGAATAAGTGAAAAATCTAACCCCAAGTTATTGAGAATAGCAAATTATTGACTTATCTCTTTCAAAAATAGCTTAATTTAATCTTATATGAAATTTTAGAATACTCGATAAAAAAGAAATATAATCAATAAACTGTAAATAGATGTAGAATTATATATTTTTATAATTTATAATTTTATAACCCCACGTAGAATTTATACTTACATTAAATAATTAAATTGACAAAAATTACATTTACAAATAGATCGATTCGAATTAAATTTTATGAAACTTTTGTTAATTAAATTCAAACTCAAAATTACAAATATCTATTTTACTTAAAATATAAATTCAAACTCAAAAAGGAAACCCATCATGAGTCATAACCTCATTCTCAATAAGAAAGAGCAAAAAGGGTTTGGGGGAGTGGGGACCACCAAGAGGTGGGGTCAGTCTGCACACAGATGTGTCTGCCACCAACAATGCATTACTACAATGGCTCAATCCCAATCATATGCAGCATTTTCTTTGTTTAAAGGAATGAGTGAATATGTCTCAATCATTACATTATGAAATATAAAATAGTTTATTAATAATTAATAAAATATCAAATATAATTAAAAGATGCTATCACGTATTATGGATCAATATCCGTTGTGGAACTTAAACCCTGAATTCTTTAATCATGGGACCTCAACTTTACCACTTGAATAAGGTTTATTAACAGTATTTTTAATTTATTTAATTAAATAAAAAAATACAAATTTAGTTCAATGGAATAATTTCATTCGAGTAGGTAATGATGCTAGATCCTAATATGAAGAACTTAGAAGGGATCAAGTACTATACTTCTTGATCATTAATTTTTTTTAATAGAAAATATGTATGCGGAACGTATTATTCATGACCTAAAACACCTAAATTTGTGATAGTTTAGAATGGAGGTATGTTATTGTACAAATATTTCAATTTGTGTCTATGACATTAGTTTACACATAAACACATTTAAGAAGAATTGGTAAAAGTTATTCCAAAAAATACTAAAATGGTAATTAAAGTAAATTTTAACACTAATAGTCTAATACAATGTGATGTATTACATATAAATTTTATCGATCAATTAGCCAATAGTCAATTGATCGACTAGTGAAGTGAAAGCATAAATGTTTGAAATTCAAATTTAAGTAGATCTAACTGAATGTACGCATATGAATAAAAAAAAATATCCACATATCAATGATTATACTATGCTGGACATAAACAAAGTCACAAACCTAGAAAGTATTTTTACATAAAAATACAAATAAATTTTTGGAATAGATATAAAAATTAATGAAAATTTTTTAGCACATCTTTTCTTTTGTCAAAATCCCATGTAATCAAAAGGGCTTATTTATTCTCCTAAAGTGGTCCAGGGCATGGGACTGGTCAAGGGACTCTGACCCCAACAGACAAAGGCTGATGTATTTCCCACTTTTAGTTGCAAGCTTTCCCCATGACTCATTTTCAAGAAGGGCCATAGATGGGGCAACCAGAGAACCATTATTGGGCCATTACCTTTCTTTTTTCTTTTCTCTTTTTCTCGACTTTGTATCCATTCAGATCGAACACGATGTCTCCTACATAATAGGAGAGACTAATGCTACTTAAGCTACAAGCCACTGGACATTTTTTCAGGTTTTCTTGTTGCATATATTATTTGAACTTTTATTGCATGCTAAGATTGACCATTTTAATAGTAGCAAAATGGGTGTAAATCTGAAGGTGATTCGAAATTCAAAATAGATAATCATAATCATTATGTTATAGTATACTCTAAAAAGATTCTACTGCATAAAAAGTTAATATTGTTTTGTACTTGAAGTTATAATTCGAAGACAAAAAATTGACAATAAGGACGCAATGCGAGACGAATACAATACGAACACAATGTAAGAGAATACACAAAAAGTATATCTAAAATTTTTAACGACACAACACAGTTTTGTTATGATTATTTAGTATATATAAATATTAATTAGATGCAATAAAGTGGGTTAAAACACATTGATCCAACCCAACTCAAGTGACTTTGAATTGAATTAAATCTTGAAATTTTAAAAATGGATCAATATAGATTAGGGTTAGGTCAGTTTTGTTATGTTTAGAGTTCAAAAGGTTTAAGTGGACTTGAAATGAATCTAATACAAATATAAACTCTATAATTAATGCAAATATGCAGGGTAAAAATTAATAAGTTAATATTAATTTTCATTGTGATTTATATACTTGTATTCCAAAAAAATATTTCTATAAAAATATGAAGGAAAAAAAAAGAAGAATAAGTTTAATGATTCAATAATTTTTTTTTTTATTCTTTTAAAAGAATTGATTTTTTTAACGATTTCTCATATCACTTATATATTTTCTAATAAGAAAGATTAATTTGAAATGTGTCAAACACATAAACAATTATTGTCCGACATGCCATTCAACGTGCCGTGATATTCTTTTTATTTGTCTAATTTATGAAGAATTATTATCCGACATATTATTCAATGTATCGTGACATTTTTTTTATTTGATCTAATTTATAAATAAGCTAAGTGAAATATATTGTGTCATAATATGATACCCGACACAACATAAATAACTTTTTAATATCAATCATAAATCCAAGGCATTGATACTTTATAAGCACAACTCAAACAAATGTCAAGAGGTTGCCAATGCCTTAGAGCTTGAACCAACACCATCTATAAAAGCAGTCAAAACCAAGAGTAACATGAAATCTTCCCCCTGACAAGCTGGCATTGGCATTGGCCCATTTGGGAGTACTAGTTGGTTATCATGTAGCTGAAAATTGAAAGGTTAATTGCCTATATAAGAAGCACACCCCTACATTAGAAATATCGGCCACTAATAATCTAGAAAAACATCATGCAACTCCAAGAATATGATTAGGATTATGATTAGGATAAAAAAGATCAAAACATATATATATCAGGCTCAAATACAAACTCGAAGAGTTTGATTTTTTCGATTTGCACTCAACTCAGATAAGTTCAAATCTCCAAGTGACTAGTAGTGAATCATCCACTAGGAGTTCAGGTGTCGAGCTCTAATTCGAACTCAAACTGAAAAATATTAATTTAATAAAATAATAAAGAATTACTAACCCCAAATTTATAAATTATAAAATTCATTAATTCATGTAAACATTATAAACCACCATAAACGAGCTCACTAAAATTACAAACTATGGTAAGTTTATATATTATTATGTAATATATAATTACTAAAATAAACAAGTATTAAAATTATATACCAATTCGTAAACTCTGGACCTTAAGACAAATGACGCAGGATTGGAATGAGGAAAATTGAGTTTGAAACAACTCAGTACACTATCTGGCTTAACTTGTTTGCATCCTTATATATGATGGATAACAGGACAAGACAGATGAATTCTGTCCGAAAAACTTAAAACGAAAGCTGGGTTTTCCTTCGTAGAAGGTAGATTAAGTAAAGAACGTTAACTAAACAAAATAACTTTCCAGGGATCTTCTTCAAGAAAGAAAAATATACAGAGAGAGAGAGAGAGTATGGTGACAAGGATATGAAATAAATGAGCAGACTGAGGGAGCAAATCATAATGAATTCTGCAATGTATAAAATGTTATGTATCGTAATAGTCAGTGTATAATTCTAAAAAACACAGTGGATTTCTGTAATTCCTCAAAAAGAAAAGAATGCATGGGTGGAAGCAAAAACGAAATGGGAAAATTTCTGTGTGCATAAGATCAACAAAATTAACCCACTCAGCTGATAAAATAGCCTTTTTGAGCTGACAAGTATCGAGGGAGTCAGTTCACTCAAGAAAACCATCCTCTAAGCTGACATTGATGGAAAGAATCATCTAATTTGGTCGCTATATCTGCAATATTAATTCATAGGTTAATAGTTCTTTATGCCTGGCATCCTCCAAAAACAGAAACAAAACTGAAATACCCGATATGCAGATGCACATGTGGGTTTATCGGGAAGCCTCATTACATAGTTTGACTAAGTTTTATGATCTCATTCAGCAACCGGCTAACAGAATTGTTAATTTCTTCAGGCACCACCAACTGTTGAGGAACTGACTCCAAAGCATACATAGTGAGGACCCGGGTCACTTGAGCCAATTGTAGCTTGGTAAAACCCTTCCGAGGGATCTTATTTGCATACTTGCAAGACTCTTTCAGTGTGCACTTTTGGCAAACCTGAGATAAGAATATAATGATCGAAGCTCATTATGCAGTTGATGTTTGAGAACAGAGATTGACGTTATAATCTTTTGAAGGTTTGACATGGTGAAGGAATAGAATTCAGGCAGGCAACAGTTAACTTGTCCAGAGAACTTACTGTTTGTTCGTCAATTTCAAAGAATTTGCGCATATGTTTAGCAGCCCTGACACTCCTCCCTCCAAGGGAAGGACACCCAAAAAGGGCGACCTTTTTCAGATCACTAGCCGACAACCATCTGCCATAACCATTCACAAAATGATGGAGTTGTGTTCACAAAATGTGGATTAAATAAGATGCATTACAAGAATTTACTACCAACATCCATCCCATAGGAAAATAACCATGCATCTGTTTACGCCTGAGTGCACTCTTTAACAAAGAAACTGAGTTTTCTGATCATATGTAGTGATGAAACAACTTCGAAGCAGTCAAATCAAATCAAATGCTTTTATAATGTGGAATGAATATGGACATAAAGGGGGAAAAAGAGATCCTGCTGACAGGCCCAATCAATGACGTAAGCAAGTTCGTTACTTTCTTCAGTTAATCTGCCTCAGCGTTCGGCAAAGATATAAATAAATAAATAAATAATACAAAAGAAGCTAAAATTGCAAGCAATCAAACTTTACAACACAGATATATGCCTAATGCGCTTTGGAATAAGGAACAATATTTTCAAATTATTTTCTTTATGTCCTTCACTACTCTTGTTAGATGTCAGGCATGGAAATTATAAGCTCTAAGAGCAAATTTGCCTCTCAAAGTTTGACATCAAAAGACTAAAACATCTTATATAATTTTTACTAAATAAACAAACCAACCAGAAATGGGCATCCTAGGGGATGTCTCTAGCCTAATGTCGACAACAAAAACTATGCTGATTCCACCACACATGATACACGATAATGTATCTGACCTTCTTCTTGAATTATTCATATGCAATGATTCAAAAGCACAAGTAATAACTCCATCTTTATTTGCTCAAGCTATTGTATCTCTACTAGAAATAAAAGAAGAGGATTAATGCATGTGCTGTGTGTGTGTGTGTGAGAGAGAGAGAGAGAGAGCGAGAGCGAGAGCCCAAAAGACTATAAGGCCCCTGCTTCAAATGTATAGCCTCGTCAACTAGCAGGCAATAACCAACAGGAAACACCTGCTTTCAAGATAACAAGTAGAACCAAGATAGCTCCTTAAGAAGCAATGACATCATTGTTTCATTATCCAAATAGGATAAGTATTACAAGTTTAAATCAGACATCAGTCTTCCTCACATTTAATCTATGCCCCCCCCCCCCCCCCCCCAAAAAAAATCCACCCGTTGAAGCTCTCTAAATCAATTGAAAATTGGATAGCATATGACGTGAATTCTATCCCACTTCTAATGTCAAAACTAAATCTTTGTAAACTAGTCCAAACATGACTAGTTACCTTTTCGTCGTGTTACCTCATTTCTTTCATTTTCAACAGCATCAAGGAATAATTCACAGTAACTCTCATAAATACTGCAATTTGAGCATTTAAACCTTCGGCAGATCATATATAGAGAAAAGAACAGGGAAAGAAAAAACTTTGTATGCAGCTGAATACAAACAGTGAAACACACTTCAAAAGAAAAAAATATTCCTATATATTTGGCAAAAAGGGAAAAAGAAAAGAACTATCCAGTATTCACGATATACCTTACCAAATTTTAGCGGGCATTTATGCTTCCTAATTGTATAAATACTCTTTCAGCTCTAGATACACAAAAGTATAATTTTACTATATTAACACCAACCCAATAATGCATAGCATGGATCAGGGCGCTTCCTAAGCCACAAAATACTAGTCATTCAGATTCATAAAACATTAACATAGCAAAGAAACGCATCCTTACTTAGCAATCTCGTGGTGATCTTTACCAAACTTCACGGCTGCAAACTTCAAAAATTCACGGGCATAACTGGTCTCAAAACAAGTCAAATCAAATTTATTTTTGGGCATGAAACTCGCATCCTTTAAATATCCTTCCATATACAAATGGTGGGTAAACATTTGCATATCAGAAGAAAGCTCTTTGTGAACCATCGGATCCTCATTTCCAAAGTCAGTTGGCTCCACAAATTTCACTTCCTTATCAGCGAACAACGCCCACAAACTTGTTTTAGCCCCCCTTTTAACAATCAGCTCGCGTTTTTTAGTTTGTAGCTGCAAAGTTTTTACCTTTTCATAACTTTTCTTGTTCAAACTCCTCACTTCTTCCTCTAAGTTTCTCAGTTTGTCCTTCAACTCTGCATTTTCACTGTTCTCCTCAGCCTCAACACCACTGCCCGCGGTCCTCTCTGATATCCCAACAGCTCCTTTGAAGAAAGCACTCAATGGTTCTCCACACTTCTGACTCTTTTCCTCGGAATTTTCCGCAAATTGAGCCGAAAGCGAAAAGGGTCTCCAAGAAATTGAAGAAAGAAACAAAAAATCGGTGCAATTTGATGAAATTAAGGACGTCGGAAAAGCGGTCTTGAGGCAATTGGAGTGGCTTTCGAGCTTGAGAAGCGCGCGGAAATGGCGGTTGCGGATGGTTTTAAGCAAATTCATTTCAGGGTTTTTTTATTCCGAGAGATTTGTCCTAAATTTGCGGAAATGCGGCGGCGGGTGGCCGAGTCTGAGTATGCCATTTCAGGGTTCTGGGGAGGACGATCGAGGTTTTGGAAAGAGCTGTTGTCGAATAACCGCTAAAATCGCTAATCAGAAGGTTGTCAATTATGAAGGCAACTTGCGACTTTGCATATTATGTCTAAATTATTGCATTAATAAAAGAATGTACGTTATATATATACATATTTTTGCTATAATCTTAATATATTTGTATATATGTTTTACTACAATATTAATATAGCAATGCAAAATAAAATTATTAATTGATTATTTAATTAATTGATGATTCTTATAAAGTAACGAGACTATAGTAAATTTTTATTTCAATATGTTTTACCAAACAAACATAAAAAGTAAGTAATAAGATTATTAATAAATGAAATACTAGTTTCTCATTCCAATAATATTTGTCTCACTAGCATAAAAAATATTGGAATTTGCAAATAATCACTTTTACATTAAAATTTTAAAATGTTATTTTGTATCAATAATTTCATATTATTAATCTAACAAAACCTTAACCTTATAGAAATAGAAGTAAGATTATTGATAATATTAAATCTTCCACATGAAATGAATCGAGCCTTTTGAAATAATTTATATATCTCATTAGTCAATGAGGTATATCTTGATTTCGGACAAAAACTACCACTGTACCCCAAAAACTACCCTTGTACCTCTCTAACAACCTGTTTCGTTTTTATTTTCAAAGACATTTCCAATTTTCATGTGTTTTTTAAAGTTGAAAAGTTTGTTATAAAATAAAAATTAAAAATTGAGATATATTTGAATAAAATGTTAAAAAGTAATAATTATAATAAGTTAATTTATATTTTTTTATGTTTAATTTTTTTTTAAATATATGTATGTTTTTTTGATTTGGAAATGATAGTTAATATTTTATATCAAATCAAATTTGAATTTAATTGATGTGAAAGTAAAATGATAGTGTATATTTAGAAATAATTTTGAGAAGAAAAATATGTACTGTTCCTAAAAAAATTGTAATATTTTTTTTTTCCAATTTTTATTTTCGTTTGAAAATGAGACTTGGAAATGAAAACAAACGGACTGTAATAAGTTTTATGGAGCTTAAGTTTTCATTTGGAGTGTTTGAAAAGAAATGTGGTTGCTATTCCCGAAAATGATGCAATTAAAATTCATTGTCAAATATAAAAAATTTAATTTCATAAAATATCATCACAAAAAGACTTGTAGTAAGAGCTTTTTTCTTAAATAAAGGTCCCTCTCAACAAAATAAAATTCAATATTATTAATTATGTAATACTCCATCATAAAAAGTAGGGTGTAATTTAGTCAAAGCATTGGGATGAACATTTCACAAACACAAAAGTGAAAGAAGATTTTTCATTTTTTACTTTATCAAAACAAAATGAGAAAAAAAGAAAACGAAAGGAAACTACCAATCAAATCTATTTGCCTGAAAAAATTATTATGATAATAAACTTAATATCCTTTATCCACACTAACAAAATACCAAAATAAAAAATTAATAGTTTAACATATATAATTTAAAAAACCAACAAATAATTACCATTACATCAACGGTCACTTCTTCCTCCGCCGTCCATTGCCACTTTCTCCGTCCACTCCCCATTGCTATTACCACTCAACATCTCTTCACCTCTTCTGACATGTCGAGCTGTCTTCGAATCTTCATATTCGCACTCTTTATGGAGTTCGGTTCCTTAACCAACACTCAATTAATCACATCGGCGCCGGTCTCGTCATTGCCTTGCTGGCCTCACCCGCCGAATCCCAAGCTCAATTACCGTCCCATCATCGGAATCCTCAGTCACCCCGGAGATGGCGCCTCTGGGCGCTTTAACAATGCCACAAATGCGTCCTATATCGCTGCCTCTTACGTGAAGTTTGTTGAATCCGCGGGAGCTAGGGTCATCCCTCTTATCTACAATGAACCATTGGAGATTCTTTACAAAGTAATCACATTTTTGAAATTTTTATTAGACAATATTTGGTTATGTTTTTTGTGTGATTTAAATATGTATTTTGAGAAAATAAATGTGAAAATTGTGTTGGAAAATGTAAAAGATTTTTTTTATTTATTATATTTTAAAAAATAGTTAAAAATTGATTTTGAAAAGTTTTGATATGTTTGTCTATATTTTGGGATGAGAAAATTTTTAATATAACAGTCAAATCAATACTTTTTTATTGAATTTTGGGGAATAAAAGTGGAATTAATTGAGTTTTTAATTGTTAAAAGAATTGATTTTGAAAAGTTTTGGTATGTTTGTCTATATTTTAGGAGGAATTTTTTTTTTAATATAACAGTCAAATCAATGCTTTTTTATTGAATTTTGGGGAATAAATGTGGAATTAATTGAGTTTTTAATTGTTAAAAAAATAATAAAATATATATGTTTTATATAATATATGTATGTATATATTAAATAATGGGGAAATTTTAGGAATAATAAATGATAGGAGAGGGTATTTTAGAAAAATATATATATATAGTTTTTTAAAGAAAAAATGAGTTTATGTTTTGTTATATTTCTCCAAAATACCTTGGTGATTTCTATGTTATATGATTTGTTTTATAAATTAATCGCATTTATCATATGTACTATGCTATTACGAGTTCATTCATGGCGGGGCCGCACGTCAAGTTTGGTAATATATAGGGAATGTTTGGTTATGTTTTTTGTTTGATTTTATAATGTGTGTATTATGTGTTTTGAGAAAATGAATTATTAAAGAATGTGAAATTTATTTTTTGGTATATTTGTTTATGTTTTGGAAAGATATATTTTACGGTAGCAATCAAATCAATGCTTTTTTTTTAATTTTTGGGATGAAAATAAAATTAAATAATTTTTTTATTATTAGAATAATAATAAAATATATATAATATATGAGTTTAATATCCGCTGGATTCATCTGAATTTTGAGTTGTAAATAGACTAAAAATAGGTTGAAGATGAGTCATAAACGAGTATAACTCAAAGATAGTAGCAATTGTTAGATCAAAGTCCCCTCCACGAGATGTTTAAAAATATCCAATTGTTTTGAAGATAAAAAAAAATGATGTTCTTTTCTGTTGAGTTTTTATATTATATTTTTGAGGTAGAAGAAAATAAATGAAAAAGTGACAAGGCATTGAAAATGTTGATCCTGTTGAAAAGTCGTTTGCCCTTCTTTCTTTTTTCCCCTTAAAATTTAAAATTGAATTTGGCTGGGCAGTTGTTGGTTGGATTTGACATAGGGTAACCCGTTATTTTCTTTTTATTTATTTTTACTTTCTTTTTTATTTATTTATTTGGAGATAGGGTAACTTAGATGTTCTTGTAAGGATTTTATGTAATTAATATGTATTAAGTTCTTATATTATCTCTTTGGATAGTTTATCTGTTCAATTAGAGAGAGAGAATTTAATCCATTAAATCTTGAGGCTGGCTAACTATATCTTGCCAAGTTGGTATTTCAATTAAGAAATTCTCTAAAATCAATTATAAATATTATAAAATAATAAATAAATTATAAATTAATTTAAATTTAATTTGATCTTAAATAATATATTATAAAATAAAAATAAAAAAAATAATTTAACCGAATAATATAGCATGTATTTAATAAAAAAATATAATTTTTATATTAAATCCAATTCAATCCAAATCAACTCATTTTCAACACAATCAATTTAACTCGTCCTTCACATTGTAGATTAATCTAAGTACATGGAAAGAAGGTTCTCGAGAATCATTTTTGGTACTCTTTATCTATGTAATTATGCAATTAATATATTTTATTTTATAAACATAAATTACATAAGTTAAATAATATTTTTGTAAAAATAATTAATTAATGATCAAATACACTTTATATAAATTTATTAAATTAAAATAAAAAATGAAATATGAAATAAGATAATAAGATTCAAAGTGGTAATTATGGGTTCACTCAGAGCAACCTGCCATTGTGTTTGATTTTGTTGCAGAAACTCAATCTGGTTAATGGAGTGGTCTTCCCGGGAGGATCGACCAGAAGGGTTGTCTACCTTGAGGTTGTCGAGTCGATCTTTAAGGTACACACATGGTTGGAACCCTGTCTCTTCTTCTGTCCCTTTCTCGTTGTCTTACTTTATCATTCTTCAGCAATTAAAGATTTCTGCATGATGTCGGATTCTGGGCTTATTAGAAGAAATGTGGTTGAGCTGTGGGTTTTGCTGTAATGCGTTAAATTTATATGGGTATTCAGGAGAATCAATGGCTGTGTTTGGTTGTGAATTGGGGGGGTTTGCCAAATTTTTTTGGCAAAATGGTTTTTGAGAAGTGGGGTTGGGGAACGTAATAATTATTTGTTTGTATTTTGGGTGGTAGGTAGAAAACGAATTGAAAGAAATTTGTTTGTTTGCTTGTTTGTGATTTGGGAGGGGACAATATGTTATATCAATAACTTTTTTGTTGGGTTTGTGGAGTGAAATGAGTATTTTAAAATTATTTATGTATGTGTATATATAGATTGTTTATTTATATATGTATATATATAGATTGTATGAGTGGTAGTACGTGTATATATTTGTAGTGATTAGATAATGTGTGGAACTTTGGGGAATGGTGTGAAATTGTGAATAGTAGGGATTTTTTGGAGAATAAATTTTGTATTTTGGGAGTGAGATTGAGACATGTGTAGTGCTTGTTTGTTTAAGTTTTGGAAGTTGAAAAACAAACTAGGAGTTTGCAAACAAACAAGGGTTTCTGTTGTTAAGTATTGTAATAGTTAGAACTGATAGTGTGGCTGGGGGCCTGGGGGACTGCTGTTTAAATTTGACTGATTTTAGTGTTTCATGCTATGTATAGAACTGAGTGAATCTTTTGTGCACTTAAGCAAGGTCTTTAATGGTTTAGAATGTTGATGCAGACAAAATTTCTCTCTGGGGTCCTCTGGAAAATTCTTAATTGAATGTTGTACGATGTGGTATCTGACTTGAGAGCGTGCTTGCTCAGAAAATTTGTCTCAATAAAAAATAAATTGGCTAGATGCCTTTTTCTGTTGTAAGTGTTGATATTTATGGTTTTTGGATTTGATGGGTTGGATTTATTGTGCTTGGTGTCGCATCTTAATATTTCATATTTATCTTTAGGGGTGATTTCACTAATGTGCGCTTAGGTCATATTTGGGGCACATCAAATATAAATCTCTTTAGGATCTTCTAGGAAATTGGCAATTGAATGTTGTACAATGTGGTATCTAACTTGAGAGCGTGCTTTCTCAGAGAATTTGTCTCAATAAAAAAACAAATTAGCTAGATGCCTTTTTCTGTCGTAAGTGTTGATATTTATGGTTTTTGGATTTGATGGGTTGGATTTATTGTGCTTGGTGTCGTATCTTAATATTTCATATTTATTTTTAAAGGTGATTTCACTAATGTGCGCTTAGGTCATATTTGGGGTACATCAAATATAAATCTCTTTGGGATCTTCTAGGAAATTGGCAATTGAATGTTGTACGATGTGGTATCTGACTTGAAAGCGTGCTTGCTCAGAGAATTTGTCTCAATAAAAAATGAATTGTCTAAATGCATTTTTCTGTCGCAAGTGTTGATATTTATGATACTTGGGTTTAATGGGTTGGATTTATTGTGCTTGGTTGCTCACCTTAATATTCCATATTTATTTTTAAGGGTGATTTTAATAATGTGCGCTTAGGTCAAATTTGGGGTATATCAAATACAAAGTTGGAAATTCTGTTAATCAGGGAAAATGTGGAGAAAATGGAATTTTGGAATTATGACAGCTAAAATTGTTATGTGCAGAATGTTCTTAGGAAAAATGATGCCGGAGACCGTTTCCCTTTGCTCGCCATCTGCTTGGGCTTTGAGCTATTAGCCATGATCGTTGGCAAGGTAAGCAGTCTAAGAACTTGCTATTCATAGAAATTTCTATATGAGATAGATTGCTCCATTGTATGTTTCCCACACATGAGTCTTCAGGGTTGTTTCTTTATAGATTCCTTCTGCATAGAGGGATTTCTCAAACTATGATGAGATTTCAACTTTATATTTGATATCGTAAGAAATGATGTCTGTATATATACATATATATATCTATATCCATATATATGGTTGAGAGGTCGACCATATATGGGAGTTCGGGTGAGCATTGATTGGGCGCTCTCCGTAGAATTAGTCATGGGTCTTAAAGGTCGAAAGGTAGGGACGTGCAAGATACAATTAAGTACTCTATTTTATGAGATGATCCTTCGAGTATCAAATTAATGAGGGATATTTATAGTTGACAACTGAGTTGGCTGTATACTATTTGGCTTACGTGATCATCATCTAAGATGTACATGTGGCCGTGAGGAAGGGTGATAGCTTACTGTTTCGGGTACGGGTCGGGTAGTCAAGTCAACCCGCATAGGAGGGGTGCAGATCCTCATGTAACTTTGGGAAATTGACTAAGAGTAGGGGCATTTGGGTCCTTTAGAAAATTTTCCCTTATCAATATTCTAGTTCTTTCATCCATATGTATTGATTTGGTTTGCTTCCATGTGTTGGTCCATACAACATTTCCATTTTCACTACCTCCTAACAGGACAAAAACATACTCGAGGAATTTAATGCCAAAGACGAAGCTTCTACATTGCAGTTCATGAGAAACACAAGTATAAGTGGTACTCTGTTTGAAAGGTATTTTACCATTGTCTGAAAGCTTCTGATGGATCTTATGTTCTATGTCATTTGATTACATTTTCACAGCCTGAAGCTCCTTTCTCCTCAAAATTTTTTGATTGACAGAGGAAATGTGTGTCAATATTACATCAATTGACATTCTCTCCAGGACTTCATATTCTGAATTAAAGATTGTAATTTCCTTTCATAGGTTTCCTCCACGTTTGTTGAAGAAGCTGGCTACCAAATGCCTTGTGATGGAAAATCATCATGTGAGAGTTCTTTTCCTTAAGACATTGTCATGTGATGGTAGTTTTAATCCATTACCTATCTTCTCTTTGTCTGAAATATTATTTTCCTCTCTCGGACAGTATGGGATATCACCGGAAAAGTTTCAGAAGAACAAGAATCTGTATGGTTTCTTTAAGATTGTAACAACTAGTGCATGTAAGGACAATAAGGTACTAAAGGAAGCACCTCTGTTGTATATTTATTTACCTTAGCTTTACATTACCTTTATGTTGGATTTGAAGGGCTGTCCAAGTAATCATTCTCGTAGTGATTAATTTCTATCAGGTCTATGTTTCGACTGTTCAGGCACGCAGATATCCAGTGACTGCTCTCCAATGGCACCCAGAGGTATTATATTATGTGACAATTTTGTTTCATTTTTGGGTAAGAGGATGTCTTGACTCTTACACTGAGTTCAGCTATATAATTTGACTAAATTCTGTAGTATCCATAATAAAATTTCTGGGGTTTCAAAATTTAAAACTCCAGCCTTTGTTCTACTGCAGAAAAATGCATTTGAATGGGGCTTACAAGGGATTCCTCACTCAGAATCTGCAGTTCAAGTGACCCAAAATGTTGCTAATTTTTTTATAAGGTAAAAAAATTTATTCAAATTTAGCTGCACCAAGTATTTGACGTTATATCCATCCATCTTTCTAAGCTTTCAATGTGTTAACTGTTGTTATCTTCTCGTTTTTTATCTATCTATTATTTTAGGGAGGCTCGGAAGTCCATGAATAGGCCGTCTTCTGGGGAAGTGCTCGAGAACCTCATATATAAATACAATCCCACTTATTCTGGGAAGGCCGGGTAAGTGTGAATTGTCAAATACGACCCCCATTTCTCTATTTGCATTTTGTTTTTATGAGCAAGAACAAAATCGTTTCCAATTTTCACCTTGCTTGCAGGCGGGGATTTGATCAAGTTTACATTTTCAGCTAGCCCTGGTCCCTTAACTCTCTAATGATTAAGGTAAGGTGCGAAACATTGATGAATTGACACCACAAGCTGTGGAAATTGAAGTGTGTACTATTGTTCCAAGTTGGTGCTGGTAATAAGGATAGAAATGTATAATGTGCATTCAAGAATTTAAAGTAGATGCAAGGCCTCTAGAGTGCTTCATATGTATAAAAGACTCAACTCCATGCTCAAAGTTGTAATGGATTGTAGTGGATGAAGAGACTTAAAAACATCTTTCTTAACTTGAAGAGGTTTTCAATTGTGTTATTGAAAAACAAAGTCTTTAATCCTTTATTCCATTTCATGTTTTGTCTGTTATTTTAACTTGAAGAAAATAAAGGATTAGTTTATATTACTATATCACTAGTTAAAATTAGAAAGTCCTATTCCAATTCTTTAATAGCTTTGTGTCAAATTGATGAATGAGATTCTAAGCTTATCGAAAATTTCCTAACGTTTTAAGACATTGGTGAAATTGTTCTGTCTCTAAGTGATTAAGCAAAGAGGGCAATCATGGGGTAAAAATTCTATTCAAACCTATCAAAATATTATATAGTTTGTATTCAAATCTATCAAATCTTAATGGATAAATACGAGATTCAGATTCACCTCAATAAATACAAATACATATTGAAATTTAATTAAGAGATTTGAATAGGTAAGAATAAGGTCTATACCCACAAAATTCTCTTTACACATAGGCCACATTTGAGTTGGTATTTTGGTAATAGTGGACATTGTAGTAGTAGTGTAATAATGAGATATTAGACATCACTCATAATTTTAGTGCCTATTTGATACATAAGATTGCAGATACAAATTATCCCCCACCCATATCTCCCACAATTCATTTATGTTATTTGATACTTTCCACTATAATTTATATATTCACAATTCATTCTATGTTATTTGATACTTTCCACTATAATTTATATATTCATTGTGTTCTTACTCAAGAAATTCGTTCCATGAATTAAAAACAAAAACAAAAAAAATTGTTCTGCAACTAGAATTACAAAAACACGCATTTCTTGTACTGAAAGCGTATCCCACACATAACAAATCCCTAATTAACAAACGATGAACAACATAGTAGACTGGCGAGGGAGGAAATCGAGTTTGATCAGCACCTCATATTCGCCCGGATAAGTCATTTCATAATATTGTGATTCATTTAAAATTGAAGTAAATAGCAATCTATCGTCTAAACCCATAGTTGGTAGAGAAAAGAAGTCCCCGGCATAAAAATTTTCATTTGTTCGAGGTAAACGGCAAATCGGCCGCAGGCTAAGGTGAGACCCAAGTTTGGCGCCAAGTTTGGTTGGGCTTTCCTCAAATTTATTGCTGATTGAAGCATATTTTTTTCCCATATATGCCAAACTAGGGTTCTTCGAGGTAGGCTGTGGGAGAGAAGACACAAAAAGGGAAATTGCGTTGTACAGACAGAAAAGGGGGAATGGTGGGTGAGAGAGGCGCGCGGGGGGCGGGGGGGGAGGCCATATTCAGTTGAACGAGGGTTAAAATGTAAAATTCTTTCACAAAATAGAGGGCGAATCTGACATTTTGCTGGATATTGAGTTTGCCAAGCGGATCAATCACACCCCGTCAACCACTACGTGAATAACCCGTAATAGCAATTATAGTTACGAGCCAACCATTAACCAGCCTGTATTCCTAATTATAGACATCAAACATGCGATTGATGGAGACTGTCGGTTGTTGTAGTGCCTAATATTATGCATAAAAAATGCCCATAAAGTATCCAATCCCCATGTCCCAACTCATCATTTGGCTAGAATTCAAATATATATCAAATTGTTTCGTTTGGAATGGGATTTGAAAGTTTTAATTGAGTTTTAAGGAGAATCTCAATTTTTAATTTTTGAATTTAAATTTGACCTATTTGTTTTCTATATGTATGGGCCACATTTGATTTCTACTACTAATAATCTAATGTAACCTCGACCCGCTGAAAATTAAGTGACACTATAACAATCTCAGTCAGCTAGTGTAATCTTATGTCTGATATTGTAAATTATATTTGGCACTATAATACATTCAAAATTTGGGTTCATGTTTGATACTAGCTATTGGCTGTTATGTTATTTTGTTTTTCCAATCACGCCCTCATATCGCTACAATACGGGTTTGGGGCGGGCTTTGAGATAATGTACTCCGACCCGATCACCTTAATCAAACGTATCAAACAACATATTAGTCATTACTAAAATAGCTATTAGATCCTATTAGCTGGAATCAAACGGGGCCATGAAAAATATGTATGCACTATATATACACTTATGTATAAACTAGATACAATATTTTTTTAAAAAAATTGAAGTGATAATATTACATTGATGAATAGTTTATACATTTACCATATATAAGTAACATATATCTTTGAAAGTTTTAATTTAAAACAAATTAAAACTTCCACATATAAACTTGTCAATAATTAGTCATCTTTTAGCAATATTTGAAGATTTATTATGATACTAATTTCTTTCAATATTTCTAAACTATAAAGTTATCTAAGCAAACTTAATGGGTCTAAACCTAAAAATTCACCAAATCATCTAAAATTTCAATTAAAATTTTGAAAAATATCAACAATTTGTATAAAGAGGTTTCTCAAAATTTCCAAAAGTTAGGGTAGTGTTTGGATATGTTTTTTGTTTGATTTTATTATGTGTTTATTGTGTATTTTGGGAAAATGAATAATGAAAGAATTGTGGGAGAATGTGAAATGAAGGTTGGGGAATGTGATTGATGTTTGATTATTGTTTTTAAAAAAAGTAAAAAATGAGGTTTGAGAGTTTTGATATATTTGGTTATGTTTTTTAGGGAGCATTTTTTTACTGTAGATGTCACATCATTGCTTTGTGTTGGTGTTTGGGGGTGAAAATTGATATTAAAGAATTTTTTTAATTGTAAGGATATTAATTAAAAATATTGTGTATATATGTATGTATATGTATTGAAGAGATATAATTATGTTGTAAGTTTGTAATGATTGATGTAATGATTAAATTGGTTGTATCATAATATTTTATGGGTTTTGTTTGTTAGTTGAAAATTTGTTTAATTGTAATTATTATTACTAATATTAATATTAATATTAATATTAAATTTAATAATAATAATAATTATTATTATTATTATTATACTTACCCTAACTATTATCAGTAATATTATTACTACGATTATTATTATTATTGTTGTTGTTGTTGTTATTATTATTATTATAATTATAATTACGAATACTATTACCATTACTAATATTAGTATTATTATCGTTTTATTTATTATTAATGCTACTTACGTTATAAAAATAATAATAATAATAATAATTATTATTATTATGATTATTATTACGAATACTATTATCATTACTAGTATTAGTATTATTATCGTTTTATTTGTTATTAATGCTACTTACATTATTATTATTAATTATCTTTTTATTATTATTATTATTAGTAAAGTAATGACGGCATGGTGTGTGTGGCAAGGGCGGGGCAAGGCGGTGGGTGGGTGTGGGAGAATGTGAAATTAAAGTGGGATTTGATAAATAATGGAAAGGGCAAGGAATTTTATGGTGTTTCACTGTAGCAGAAAATGAAGAAAATTGGCTGAGGTGTTTGGGAATGTTCGTATCCAAACAAAGGCTGGGTGTTGGGAAGATTTTATTTGTCAATCGTTTAAATAATGGCAGATATTGGGGAAAAAGTGGAAAAAAATAGAGAAAATTAATAGACCTTATCGTGAAAAGGCACGTGCTTCATGGTGATCACGTGACCATAGTTGTCCCGTGGCGCATCAAAGTCCCCTCAAAAGGTCCTAAAAAGCTTCCCAAATTGGCGAGTGTGGCGGGAAATCAAGAGCCCTTTTGAGAGGGAAAACCCCAAAGGAGAAAAACTTCCCCATTTCTCTGGCCCCGTCCGGCGGATCCGACCCGTTTCTATTAGGCAACGATGGCCGAAGTCGAAACTCTAGGTATTCTCGACGAGATTCAATCCATCGTCTCCGATAGACTTCAAGTGGTAAGCCCTCTTGTTCTAAATCTCTTTATTCGTCGATGATATTTTGGGTAGCAGTTTTGACTTTTACAGATTTGCTGCTGCTGTGCTTAAGTGGTATTCGGGGAGCTTGGATCTTGCTGAAATATTTTGAAGTGAATCGGTTCTGCTATACATGCTTAGCTTCTTATGCCTAGAATTCTCGCATTCTTTGTTTGATAAGAAAATAAATAGAAAGAAGACGAATTTTGAGGAGGATGCAGTTAAAATTTAGATTGAATTGCTAAAGTCCCGCCTTTTTTTCTCCCTCCTTCGGGTCTTGAGCACGTTGGAATTTTTTTTCCCTGTTTTTTTTCAGGTTTCCTACAAATGGCTAAGTCGAAATTTTTTGGTTTCCTCCAATGCTGCAAAGAGGTAACCATATCTCATAGCGAATTAATTTTGTCATCTCTTTTCATACATAATTTTTTTGTTTTATGTGCTGACGGATTTTGATGGATTTTTGGCTGCAGGCTGCTACAAGATTTTGTTGAGAAGTATGGAAATGGTCTAGAAGTGATTTACTCTTTATCTGGATGGTTGAAGAACAACCCTTCGACTTACCATATAAGGCTTGTATCCAAGCATCAGCTTTCAGGTGATTCTGTAATCTAAGTTTTCTGTGAAACTGGATGTTTACATCAAATGAAAAACTTATAGATGGACGCCATTTTAATGTATCCAGGCGACTAATCTCATGCAAGATGAAGTACGGAAGTTAATCACTTGTAAATATTTGTTATCTGGGCATGTTTGTTACTATTTATACTTCATTCCATGCCTTTGTGTTTCACTTGTATTGTATTTGAGTCATGGCTCATGCTAATAATTTGCATCTCAGTTTGGTCAATCTGGAGTTTCAGAAGATCATGTTTTGTGGTGAATGATGATTCTATTTTTCATACTATCTATGAGGTAGTTGGTCATAGTGAGTTGTTTCCATTTGTTGTACATACTTTAGATGCATCAATTTATAAGTTGAAGTTGTAGGTTTAAGCAGCAAGTTGGGTCAAGTGAACAAACAGGACTTATATTACTTAATTATCTAACTTGTAGGTGTTGTTGTGGTACCTAAATCTGTATGAATTATGAGAGCTAGTGCTAGAAGAATGATATATATATGTATCTTACCATTGAATAGAGCTCATAGGGCGGTTGCTTGGAATTTGTTTCTGATTAAATGTTATTATCTCTATGGATTTAATTGGATTCAAATTTATACCAAAAACCCATGAATAAGTGAAGGAAAAAAATACAAAGAAATCTTGAATTTTTGGAGCTCTATTTATTCCGCTTATGAGCACTGTTTTTCCATCAAATCCTTTAAATAAGAATAAAGAATAGGACATCCTTCATTTGAACAATGCTCTAATTTTTATCCATGTTTGGATGCCTTAATGACAATTTTATTATGAAATAATAATATGGGATTTTGTATTGTAACTTTGGGCATTGGACATTTTTATATGTCTCTAGGTCTGTATTATGCATTTCAAGATGCATATTAAAGTCAATGGAGATAATAAGGTTGTGTCCATCTTGTGATTATTATGGTTACTTCATTCAATGTGAAGGAATAATGCTGGAGGGAATAAGAGGGACTGAATTTCCACTCAATGAGACTTTTGTTTCCCAATGTGCAGATGCAAAGCATGAATTTGATGGAAATTGCTCCATTCAAGTTTACAGTGTACAAGCCTGCCTTCCTAAGGATCCTGCAACACTTTGGAATCATGAGTTTGTCCAAGCGGAAGATCTCTTTAAGCAGCCACTGACAGTGGATAATTGTCTGCGAGATAATAGGTTCAATACCTGTTCTCCAATTCTCTATTTTGAGCAATTAAAACTTTTTCTGTAATGAAATGAACAACAGCTTTATTCTCTTTCCTGATTAGGGCACATTCATACACAGTCACAAGAAAACTCCATTCGGCTCTAATTTCACTGAACTGTACTTATAGGTTTTGTGGAGTTTCAAATTCGTTTGTTAAGCGGACTGCTGGCGGAACACCTCTGGGCACTGGAACCCTGCAGGGGAAGACCACAGGAGTCTCAGGGTTGTCCAAAAGCTATTCTGCTCATCAAACTAAAGCATCAAGTCCTAATGCTGGCGTGAAATCCCCTGATATTGCAAAAACCGTAAAAACTGAAAGTCATGTAAAGCTAGAACGAGAAGAGGGAGCCCGAGTTACTGCAGATAAAGAAAAAGTTCCTCGGTTGCTCCTTAACAACAAAAAGGGCCAAAGTGATAAAAACTCTTCTGGAACTGGAGGTGCATTGGCTAGCATGTGGGGTCGTGCATCTACGAAGTCTAAACCTGATGCTCCCTTGGAACAAGCCAACAACTCCAGACAAAATTCTGCTGGTTAGCTTCTTTCTTTTATCCACTTGAATATGAAAATTTTAGGTTTCTCAGAAAGATCTTTGTAAAGGCAACCCAAATAAATAGCAAATAGTTGTGTTTGCTGATTGTTTCCTTTCACCTGAAATTCATTGCTTGGTCTGGAATCAGCAAGTGCAGAAGCTCAAATTTATGCTCGTGAATCAGTAGAAGAATATGGGGGCAGTGATGAAGATGGCCAAGACTTCAACATAAAGAGAACTTCTAATGGTGAAGCCAGTAGAAAGAGGAGAGTTGTACTTGATTACTCAGATGACGAAGATGAATACAAAGATGCAGTAAGTCTAGCATCACCAGATCCTCCAAAAAAATCTGGTCTCTGTTCAAAGGATAGTTCAAATGCTTCTGGCCTGGAGTGCAACTTAAGTTTTGAGGAGAAGGAAAATAAACCAAAGATAGAGGAAATGAAAGAAGTAGGTGAAAAAGCTAACCAACATTTGGGAGAAAAAGTTTCAGCTACGAGCAAAGGCAAGAAGGTTGAATATCCCCCTTCAGAGAAGACCATAAGCCATGTTCCTGAAACAGATGCTAGTGTGAAGGATAAAGTGACAGAAGCTGGGCCTAAAAGAAGAAAAGTGTTAAAGACTTGTATGGATGAACGTGGAAGAGAAGGTACTACTACAGTTTTATTGGGGATACTTTAATTATTGAGTAATCTTGTTTCATTGTTAATGTGTCATTGGAATTAATTAACCTGACTCCTTTGTACTTGCTTCAGTTACTGAGGTTGTCTGGGAGGGTGAGGAGCCAGATGCAAAATATGATAGTAATTCAGTGAAAATTGCTGAGAACAATGCCATTAACAGGTGGGCCGCATAAGTGCTTGATCATTTCATTTATGTCCAAAGTTCTATGTAACACCATGTTACAGATTAAATATTGGTGCATTGCTGGGGGAAAAACCATTCATGTCTACAATTATTTAGGCTTTTATGCTAGTTATGACTAAACTAAGTTCATCTCATATAGAGATGCAAGTTAAACATACACTTCTTTTATTGTCTGCATGATTTGATAATATTATACCTGTAGAAATCAACCAATGACTTATGGTTATAAGTTGAGCTTCCTTCTTTCCAATTAGACAGTTGGTTCCTGCACTCTTTTTGCCAACTTTCCCACAAAAAGTCAAAAAAAGCACACACACACACATTCAGTCTTACACAAGTCACAAGAGAGAAGTGCTTTCTTTCTCCCGGTGGTAGTGCAAACTAAAGCTGTTCTACATGCTGAAGGGCCACAATTATTCAGAATGCTAGATTTGTATGATAAGGTGTATGAAAGAGACTACACTCTCATGATCTATAGGGAAAAATATCAAATACTCTACATTGAGAAACTGGAACGTTAATAACAATGTTATTATGATAGACCTCTCAAGTGAACACGATACCATCATGATCATTCTGGGGAAAAATGAGTATTGGATATTAGATCTGAAAGTAAATATGGACTACGGACCTGCTGGCATGTGGTTTGTTTAGCCTATTCTCTTTAATGATTTTTATGTTTTCTATACTACATCCTTGAAGGTTCTAATGCTTTCAGGTTTCTGCATCCTTTATAAGAGATATAACTTTTTTTTCTTTCCCCTTTCTCTAATGGCTGTTTCCTAGACACTTGACTGATTTTGCCATGTGACTACGATTTTAGGCCACCAGTGGCTAGGAAGTCACCTGCGGTGGGCAATGCTGCTCCAGCAAATCAAGCAGGGAAAGCTGGAAATAAAAAAGCAGGAAATAAGGATCCTAAGCAAGGGAACATCCTCTCATTTTTCAAGAAGGTTTGAGGAAATGATTTCACTGCATGTAGCTAAAGCCTAAAATGCCTGGTTGATTTCTTTGTCATGTAAGTACGAGTGCTGGTTTCTCATAATTTTCATCATTGCAGTAGCCTTCTCGGTAGTAGACTTTTGAGTGCTTGTAGAGACTTTTATTTTGAAATTGATCTAGTTCTGGCCACTTCTACCCCCAAGTCATTGTTGCATGTGTCAAATCACATATCAATTCCCTTTCCCCCTCCATATATATCTAAATATTTACCATCATGCACAAAAATCAAGCACCCGTTGTTGCTGTGATTAAGGTATATCTTATTTCAACCCTGATGGTCGTTGGATATAGTTGAGCGAATGAGAATATGAAAAAGAACATTATTTCATCTGATAAGAAGTACCAGGCACAATACAATCGTCCTAGTATTGTGTTCCTATGTAGTCTGGCTAGATTTGTTGAAGCAAAAAACATAAATTGTATTGTATTCAGAATTATAGTTCCACTACAAAACATCTGTTAGAAAACAAATAGACCCTACACTGTGTATTGTTCATGACAAACTTGGACTATGGCTACATAGCAGATTGCAGAGTTCTGCTTCTCCTATGCTGAAAATGGTTCCAGAAACTCGATGAAATTGTAGAGGAAGATTGTATGCAGACTTTTGTACCAAACGCCTTTGTTTTCAAGGATCCCGTATCAAGTTTGTTGGCTCGCTCAAAACATACTTTGGTAATTCATATCTTGCACCTGTGATATAAGTGATTTTGGGGTCAGTCTAAATCACAAGATGCAGTTTGGATCCTTTGTTCTAATTTAGTGCTTAATCTTCTATTTCATGTTACAGACACATGCCAAGTGTATTTCATCCATAATCAAATGTGTTTTTATGAATATATTTAATACACTTGATATATGTCCTTTGTGATACCAATTGGAATAGAAGATCTGAGCTAAAATTCAGCTAAAGTTACCTCTTTCGTCGAAGCAAAGTGTCAAATCTGCATTATGAACTATGATCCCAGCACTCTCCACAATAGCCTGAGCAAGTGTTTGATCAGCCTCTGCTGCTGCTCTTAGTGCATCCCAAATTTCTAGCCCAATAGAAGAATAAAAATCAAGATTTGAGGACTGAGGAGGCAAAATAAAGCCGAGGACACACTCAAATCTTTTACCTTTTCTACCACCGTAGTGAGGAGCAGTGTCCCAAAACTCTTCTCTCAGCTGTATCAGCTGACTTTTTGTAATTGGCTGTGGATGTTTCCAAGCTTTTGGCTTTCTGATCTTTTTAACAGTTCCTGTAAAGAGTACATTTGCACTTCATCAGTGGCAGTGGTCATCTTTAGAAAGGCATTGAAGCAAACTTCAAAGGGAGGGAGGATGATCAATCAAATACAGAAAGCTACATAGAACCACAAATCTTTAGTTGGAGACCCTTCTCACCCTCAGCTTTCGTCTGCGATGATCCAGCACACCCCATATTGTGTAATTGTGGCCAGTTCAGCAGAGTTAGAGGCTAGCAAGTTTTATTCCACGATAAAAGAGCTCTGTTCCAGACAGATTTGTCAGTAATGGAAACTACATTAGTAGAAATATAAGCTGAAATATCTTCTGTAATGATGGGTAAAACGATCAAGCTGCCTACGCTTGTCTAGTCCAGTCATTCAGCCGTTATTTGTATGAGACGAGAATGTAAATAGAAAACATGCGTTTTCATAGTAATGGATGATGTGCAGAAGTGTGGATTTCTTTTATGGGTACTGAACTAAGAAGACAAAAGAAAGAAGACTCACCTGATTCTATGTTAGGCTGGTGGCTCTGGTTGTGATGCTCCTCCATGTTGCAGTAGTTTGATGGGCTCCCTTTAAAGATTTTGAGTAGCTGGGAAATGCTGTCCACAAGAAACATCTTTAAACTGAAAAAAAGAGGCATAAAAACAAAAAAGTTGGGAGTGGTTGGCTGTCATCTTCCATTTCTCGTGATGACAGTTGCCAAGGTTATCAGTTGACCTTTTATGAAGTTTATGAACCATCGAATGCTGTAAGAAGCAAAACTCTTATACATCTCATCAACCACATCCAGAAAATTTTTATCGTATATTTGAAAACATATAATTGAATTTCCAGCATCATATGTAACCTATAAGCGCTGGCATTTATAGACGTGAAAACCTGTCAAAAATGACTAAAAAATCTGCACTAAACATACTGTAACTTCAAATATTAAACCTAAGAAGTTCATGTCCATACATTTGCTTTACGAAATTCTATGTGCTCAATACACTGTTCAAAAGAGATACATGGACAAAAAAAGGGAACACGAAATGCCCAGCAACCATGCTGGTAAAAACGCGACCTTGGGACTAATCAAAACGATATGAATCACCGTATTTGCTCCTGAAATTGTAAGGATCATACTTTGTATTATCGTAGCCAGTTGCCTTGGCCTCAGCCGGTTTCGGCTCCACTGGCGATGCTCCAAAAGTTGCATCTCCGGTTTTCTCTCGTTGATGATGCTTTGTTCTTTCTTTCTGGACCTGTCCATACTGAGGAACCTCAACTGATCCATAAAACTCAGCATATTCTTGTCTTCTGGAAGATCTGTGCTTGCTAGATAAAGAGGGATCTTTCAGGCTGGTGGGCCTTATTTTAGGAGGTTTTGCGTCTGAGAATCTCTCGCTATGATGGGCCTGCCTGGTTTCAGAAAGAGGAGTAGGACTCCTCTGTTTTAAAGCTGAATGAGGCTGCTCAGCTTCATTTTCAGGCATGATGAGAGAGTCTTTTAGTGGAGTGAGGCCCCTTTTGGAAGTCTTCTTCCCACGCGAGGGAATGAATTGAACAAAGATGCCGGCCAATGCTTCCATTGCAACTGTGGCAAGGTTCCAGATCAGCTGTCCAACTGATGGCCATCCAGCTTCGTTTTCATCAGTAGGAGTGGGTGTCTCCTTGCTTACTGATTGCTCCTCAAATTTAGCTCCAGTATGCCCTTGCTGCAGTTGTATGTAACGGAATACTTAAGATACCGGCTAATATATCTTTACGCAAAGACAACTAATCTCAGAAGTAGAATCGACAGATCAAAGACATGCAACCTAGTTTCCTCAGTCCATTTTATTTAACACTTGGACAACGAGAAGGGGCTTCAAAGTAACATCTTCAATATATATTATACTGGCGCTGAAACTTTTATAAACCACAACTACGAAGTATAGAATGTATCCATATGACGAACTGTTGGATTAAAATAAGTAGAAAACAAACTATAGAGTTGGAGAATGTACCATATTGGAGAAAAATGAGGAACCAAATCCTTGTTGAAGCATGCATGAAGCATATCCTATCAAGATAGCACCAGCAACCATAAGAAGATCTGCATAAAAAGCCAGTCAACTGGTTATGAGCTTATTTTTTGAAATGGGAGTGCCAAATTTACAGTAGCTAAACAGGTCATCTATGAAGCCAGACTATTTCTAATTTCTATTCAATCCAGAGCACTTACCTTTGAAAGAAAAATCCTCTCATAATTCTAAAAGTAACGCTCATGCTATCCTTCAAAATACTTGGAGGAACATTTGATTAAGAAGAATGCATGTTTCCCATGAACTTCTTGTCTATAGCAAATATAATAACAGGCACCCAAGAGATCATATGATTATTTTATTCACTATGATTTTTCTCTTCCTACTTCAGCAGAAAAAGAAGAGTGCATATTTGGACGCCCATCTAAGGCAAACTTTCAAGAACACATATAATCACAGGTGGGTGGAGACAATCTGCAAACCTGTAGATGAAACAGAGCTGTTCTCGTAATCACAATCCTCTTTATTTAGAGATATTTGCCGAAGAGCGGCATTCCCTCTGTCAATAACTAATAACGAACAGGTCGGCCTAACATATACTACGTCAAAGTCATTCGAGAATTTCGCTTCTTCACTTGGCCCATCCCTGTATCCCGCAACATTTGATTTTCCTCCAGCAATAGTTGTCACACCTGTAATTAGTCTCCCAACTTAGATTATTTGTAGAATCCTACTTTTCTGATTTCAGAAGGTTTCTTATAGGACAGCAATTAGCATACAGTGAACTCTTAGAAACAGAAACTCAGATGATACATTGACATTGCACAAACCTGCTTCTCCAATCTTTCTAATGGCAAGATTTGAAGTATCAGCAACATAAACATTCCCTTTATCATCCATAGTAACCCCCTTTGGATGATTAAAACGAGCATCGCTTGGTTTTCCATCAACATAGCCTGTGTGACCCTGAAATGATCCTGCAACCAATCTTGCCCTGCTATCTACATAAATCCCAAAAGCGATCTGTGAATTAAGAAACCAATCAAATGTAACATATCTACAACATCTTATGAAGTGAAAAAGGCTGAAGTACATATGTGCAATTCACAAGTCCCATAAATCAAGAGTGATCACTCATTCAACTATTGGGATGAATAGGCATATATGTCAATAAAACTAAATCATAACACAACATTAAAAATCAAATCTCAGTTTGCAATCTTGTATAGGCTCAACAAGATGATTAATTAGTGAAAGGAAATTCAGAGAAAAATCTCACATTGTGATAATGGGGGCGTAATTCGAACAATGTTGCTATTAACCGCACAAACTGCAAAGAGCTCTCCATCCTGCGATACACGAATGGAGTATGGCACAACCCCAAGTTCATTACCTTCAACAACAGTCTCAACCAGATATCCATCTTCAAATTGAAGCATGTTCCCATCTGCAACAAGACCAAATTGATAACATAGATATACAAGCAGATAAATGTTCATTTTTTCACTAACATTATTTAAGGCACAAATTGGAACCCATGTGGATTAGAATAAGCTTTCCAAATTCCTAGATTGTGCAACATTCTCTAACAATCCATAACATAACACCAGAGATAGCAAGAAGCAGAATGATTTAAAAAAACAAAACAAAGAACAAAAGACCAAAAATCTAGAACTAGTAATCAAGAAAGTTAACCATGTGGAATGTACCTGATTGGTGGGGTGTTCTGGAGGACCTAGTCCATTTCACAAGAGAGGCCAAATGCTTTATCAACGGCCCTGAATTATGTTACCAAAATAAATAAATAAAATCAAGAACTCAAGTAGGTAAGCTTCTGACACAAGAACAAGCAAACCCATTTAGAAAATACACAAGAATCTCATCAGAAATTGCAGAAACTCTCAGCCATTATGAGTTCTCTAATGTTTTTAACACAAACTTCTTTCTTTAAAAATTTAAAACAAAACAAAAAATGGGAGTTACCAGCGGGCGCAACGTGAGCTTGAAACTTAAACAGAAAGGCGATGAAGGGGGCTAGCAGAATGAGAAAGAAGAGGAAGGACCTCATGCCTTTTCCCCCGCAAAAGCTGAAGCTTAAAAAAAAAGCTTTTTGCTTTGTCTGTGCAGATCAGAGAAAAGCTGAAGTCAAGAAATCTCAAGGCATATCGCTTTAGCTTTTTTCATCACGAAGATTGAAGTATAGAACCGCATTTCATTGTGTTTCCAGCCTAGAACGCAGAGCCCAGTAATTCGTACTAGCTGGAAGCAGCTTTTTCACAGTGCCATTTTTCTTTCTTCTTCCGTGTAAGTTTTTACGGTGGCTTTTTCAAAGATTTTATCAATTCCAGGAAAGTGCATCTTTCGAGGAATTATGGAAAATCGAAAGCAGCTTTTACTGTTTGGAAAAGCGCTTCTTTGCCAGCAAGTTGATTTCGTGCGTGTGAACAATGGCCATGGTAGCTTCTTGGAATGATGAACGGATAGTAATAAATTTGTAATATTAATAAAATTGATATCCAACTATTTTTCATATGTTTAATTATGATTATATATATAAATGTATTTAATTTATTTGATCTAAATTTTGATAAATTATAATACATAATTTTATTAATTTAATGATAGTCATATAGTTTCAATTCTTTCAGTATAGTTTGGTTTAGATTCAATATAATTCATATGAGTACTTCATAAATTCCAATCTCATTCCAATAAAAAACGAAAAAGTCGGTATTAATTCAGTTTGAAACTAATTAATTAGTCAATGAAGCTTTTATTTTGTTACTTTTTTAATACCTTCCAAAAAATTTCATCCATGCACACTCTTACTTGAAAACTATGGCCTTGTTTGGTTGCCAATTCTCAATTTGTTTTCCAACTCTCAAAATTTAAACAAATAAACACTATATATTCCTCAATCCCATTCCCAAAATATAAAATTTATTTTCCAAAATATTCTTACTATTCGCACTCCCAAACCATTCTCTAAAGTTCCGATCATTGTTTCATCATTACAAATATATACACATATTACCACATATTTAATTTATATATACACATATATAAATAATTATACAACCCACAAATCCAACAAAAAAGTTATTGATGTGACATCTTATTTACTTCCAAAACACAAATAAACAAACAATTTTTTCTCAATTTATTCTCTACCTACCACCCAATATACAAACAAACAACCATCACATTTCCTAACTTCGTCCCCACTTCTCAAAAATCATTTTGCCAAATTTTTTTTGGCAAAATGCCCCAATTCACAACCAAACAAAGCCTATAATCCTTAATCCTTTTCTTAACTACAAACAGTTACATTCTCAATCTTTTTTATGGCCTTGCGTTTTTCTAGATGAAATATTAGAGGTAAAAATAACATAATTTTTATTTTGTTAATTCGAAGCCTTTTATTGTTGATATTCTTTTAATTATTTCTCCTTCTTAAAATATTAGTTATATATTTTTTTATTTAATATAAATTATATTGTAATTAGCATCAAATCAATATGAATTTGAGATTAATTACATGATTAAGAAGTAATTTAAACTTACGGAATGACGCTAATTTGGTGGAGTGCAGCAAAAAGCTTCTCAATTGTTTTATTCTGGAGGAAATTTCACAACACCCTTTGCACAGATGAAAAGCGATAATTTCTTCAAGACAAACCATTTTAATGATTCTGTCTAATATATAAGTTTTATTACGATACAAAACTTTAGCTAAGTTTTCAATTTACTAATTCGGTTCTGTTTTCATATTTCAACTGGTGTTTGCTTTTGGTTTATACTATTTTGAACTGAATTGTTACAACGATGTTATTTTTAAAAAAGTCAAATCGTTGATTTATTATACACTGTCATGTGATTATCAACTATAATTTTATAATTGTCAATAAATTGTTGTTTATAATCTAGCTGTTTCTAACATATTATGGTCTTCAAACTTTAATTAAAATACTTTTTAAACCCACAAATATCTTTGAAATTATTTTCTCACGGTGGATATCGTTTCTCCATCCTGACAAGGAAAAGAATTTGGTAGACCAAATGCTGTATTTGTTTTTTGAAATATTGATACATTATACCTAGTCAGAAATACTACGGCCCATGAGCCCAAATATGACCACTAGGTGATCCTTATTTTTCACCTTTTTTTCAACACTAAGACTGGGTTGTCAACGGGCTAGATGTGGATCGAATATATTATATCTGAATTCGATTATCAAAATTTATATATGAATCTGACTCGAAATTCTATAAGTTCTTTGTTAGCGAATTCATATTCGAATCTGATGTATATTCGAAATTCGATTAAAAAATATGACCCAATTTATTTTTTTTTTCCATTTTTTTCTTTTGAATTTTATAAAAATATTGTATTTATAAAGTAAATTTATGTTATATTTGAATTTTTAACGACTTTTTATTATGTATTAATCCAAAAGTTAAATATTTAAATACTAAATTCTTATTTCACATTATATTAATGCATCAATGAATAATTATATGTTATGATATTTGATATTTTATCAACACCTCTCTTATTTTTTAGGTTAATAACTCAATATAAATAGTATAATATAGACATTAATATAGATATTAGGTCAATATAATATATATATTTCATTTTAAAATCTTTATTAATATTATATATAAGAGAATTAATTTAATAAAAAATATGAAAGTTCGGATTCAAATCTTTAATAGATCGTATTACTTAATTTTATATACGATCCACTTATTTCGGATTATGAATATTTATAATCGAATCTAATCTATCGAATATTTTAATTGAATAAAAATTCTAAAATTTGAATTAAAATTCGATTCATTGACAGCCTTGGTCCAAAACGTTCGGTTCCAAGGCCATTTGAATGATCCACATATTTTCAATTTTCAATTTTCAAAATATTTCTAATTAGATTTTATGTTTAAATAAAAAAATATTTGAATTACTTTCGTGACAATGTCGATTAGATTGTACAAGAACAAGAATATATTAATTTAGGAATTTTAATGTGTGGAAAGCTGTGTTTTTCTTAAAATATACTTTCTAATTAAGTTTGGTGGGATTTGTAGATTAATTTTGTAAATATGAAAATAAAATGATGTATAAAAATAAAAATAAATAATTTTTATTTAAAATAATAAAATAAATAAATATTTTTTAATTTGAAATAATTAGAAAACAAACACCCCTTAAAAATCCCATTTCTTAATATGATGAGACAATTTATATTTGACAAAAACAGAAAAAAAAATATTAAAATTTAAAACCCTTTTTCTTTTTTCTATTTCTTAAAGATGTTTTTTCATCCTTGACCAGAAAGTTTGACCACTACCAAGTCAATTGCACAGCTCAGACCCCCTTCTGTACACATGTCTTATTTTTATTGGCTGGATTTCAATGTCCACATCATAATCTTTTCACACCCTAACGCTCTCCTATAATATAAATAAAAAATAATAAATAGAGAAATAGACAGCAGAATTGGATCTCTCGATTACGAATTCTCTTTCTCTGGTTTGTCTCCCTCCTTGATTTTTCCAAAATTTTCAAATATTTTCAGATCTATTATGTAATGATTTTTCTTTTTCGTGTTCGTCGAATTTGAGCAGTCTTTGGATTGTATTTTTTTTTTTCGTTGTAATTTAATTTGGTTTAATTACTTTTTGTATTTACTTTTAGCTGTGTCTAGCTTGTTTAAATTTAGAAGAAGAGAAGAAATCATGTGATAGATCTTAGTCGGAAATACAGATCTGCCATTGGAAGCTCTTTTTTTTTTTGTTTTTTTCATGTTAAATCGTTTTAAGTGTGGAATTGTTTATGGCATTGCTCTGTTTTGATGTTACAATAATTAAATTATTAGTATCTATTGCCTAAATGAATTGATATGGGTGTTCGTCAATGATTTTATTCCTACTTGCAGTAATACTGGCCTGATTTTTCTCTCAGTATGCATTTTCTGATCTGGGTCAATACCTTTTGAATGGGTCTTTGAAATAATGAGTGGGAAACTTGTTATGATAATGGAGTAGTTTTCGTTTTGGATGACAAAATTGATATTTGAAGCCACGACCTTTGTGGTTTGATCATGTTGCCTTGTGTGAGCTCCAGAAGGTTTTATGGATTAGTATGTGATTGGATCCGTTTTAACAGTGGTTGACTAATAAGAAAAATTATTTGTGTTGGAAAACTTTGAGAGGGAACTTAGAACTTCAATTAGTTGGACCGAATAAGTTTCTGAACCTATAATGAAGTATTAAGTGATGGCATGATTCTATTGTCCTAAATTTTTAGTTTCTGTTGTACATCAGCATTTTATTTGTCTAAGATCCTTTGGAATTGTGTGTTGTTCTTGAATTATATTGATGAAGGATTTTACTTTGCAATGTGGCATGCAGTTGTTGAAATAAATTTGACTCACAAAAATGGGAGGTGGATTTAGAGTGCTCCATCTGGTTCGACCCTTTCTTTCATTTCTGCCTGAGGTTCAGACTGCAGACAGGAAAATTCCATTCAGAGAGAAGGTTATATACACTGTCATATCGCTGTTCATTTTCCTGGTCTGCAGTCAGCTGCCATTGTATGGCATACACTCCACAACGGGTGCAGATCCATTCTATTGGATGCGTGTTATTCTTGCCTCAAACAGGGGAACAGTGATGGAGCTGGGAATCACCCCAATAGTGACATCTGGATTGGTCATGCAACTTTTAGCAGGTTCGAAGATCATCGAAGTTGATAACAATGTGCGAGAGGATCGGGCCCTTTTGTAAGTATCAGAAAAGGCTTATCATATTCATTTTGTGTTTTGATCATTTGGTATGACTGATTGAATAATAAAGGATAGGTGTCTGGTACTCTGGTTGGCTAATTTTGTTGGGCTTTTTAATATTGTTACTGGTGGCATGTGAGAATCTATAAGTTGAATTGTACTTTTCTTAAGCAATTTATCTTGAAACTTGAAACTTGAAACATAATTTATCCGGGATAGATTTGAATTCTCAAGGGTAAAAAATATGAGGATTAGGTTTCCTGAGAATTCCTGAGATCTCTGTTTGTGCTTCTATCATTTGCATTTCAAGTCTACCTGTAGAGAATAACCTAACCTAATCCTGCGTCTTGCTAATCCTGCATCGTGCTATGTGTCTGAGTTATTTTTTAAGAATCCTGTGTGTGCTTAATCCTTCTGGTTGCTTGAATATTTAAGAATGTTTCAATTACTAAGAGATTCACTATTTCTTTATACTGTGCTATTTTCTTCATTCTTTTACTGTCTTCCTAATGATAATTTTCCTTTCTCTCTTCACCAGAAATGGTGCACAGAAGTTGCTAGGCATCTTGATAGCAATTGGTGAGGCTGTTGCATATGTTCTTTCAGGAATGTATGGCAGTGTTGGCCAACTTGGAGTTGGGAATGCAATCCTTATAATTCTGCAACTCTGCTTTGCTGGCATTATTGTAATTTGCCTGGATGAACTTCTCCAGAAAGGATATGGTTTGGGCTCTG
This sequence comes from Jacaranda mimosifolia, assembly GCA_018894105.1. Classification (NCBI taxonomy): domain Eukaryota; kingdom Viridiplantae; phylum Streptophyta; class Magnoliopsida; order Lamiales; family Bignoniaceae; genus Jacaranda; species Jacaranda mimosifolia. Next base: position 3,812,522 of record CM032118.1, on the reverse strand, counting down.
GTATTTCGCTCTTCATTGCAACCAATATTTGGTGAGTGGTGATTGTTTTATTCTGCGTTCAATTAATTTGGACAAGATGAAGGGTATTTACCTCTTGATATTTTTCTCATTGAACAGTGAAAACATCATCTGGAAAGCATTTAGTCCAACTACTATCAACAGTGGGCGTGGAGCTGAATTTGAAGGTGCCGTTATTGCTTTGTTCCATTTGTTGATAACTCGGACGGACAAGGTTCGTGCCTTGCGAGAGGCATTCTACCGGCAGAATCTACCCAATGTTACAAACTTGCTTGCCACTGTCTTGATCTTCCTTATTGTCATTTACTTCCAAGGGTTCCGTGTGGTTTTGCCTGTGAGGTCGAAGAATGCCCGTGGGCAACAGGGTTCATATCCAATTAAGTTGTTCTACACTTCCAATATGCCCATTATTTTACAGTCTGCACTTGTATCCAATCTCTACTTTATTTCCCAGGTAATGAACTATTCTGATTGTATGAATGAGTCGGGGAGAACTATTTCTCATAAGTACTGAGGCAAGCTAATGTCTTTTGTATTTTTGCAGCTGCTCTATAGGAAGTACAGCGGAAATTTCCTTGTGAACCTTTTGGGAAAATGGAAGGAATCTGAATACTCTGGTCAATCTGTCCCTGTTGGGGGTCTTGCTTATTATATCACTGCACCGTCTAGGTAATTAAGATTCTTTACTTGTTTGTGTTTCTGTGTTGATGAGCTTGATTTTTTTTTCTTTTATTTTTTGTGCTTGACTCTGCTCAGTATAGAAGTGATTGCGGTTGTTTTGCAGCTTGTCAGATATATTGGCCAATCCTTTCCATGGACTATTTTATATTGTGTTTATGCTGTCAGCATGTGCTTTATTCTCGAAAACATGGATTGAGGTCTCAGGATCCTCTGCTAAAGATGTTGCTAAGCAGCTGAAGGTATGTTCATGCACATTTTAATGGTTTATTCTGGATCTCCACCCCCACCCCCCACCCCCCGCGCCATTAAGCACCCATGAAACATAGCTATACGTGAGCAAACTCTACATGAGAAAATATTTGTTGGTGTTGCAGTAACTAATTAGATGAATTTGTTGGATGCTATAAATAATCCTATGATTGAAAAAGAAATAGGAAACCACTTTGGAGCTGTTGTTTCTTATATTTCTGAAAAACTTTCAGGAACAACAAATGGTGATGCCTGGACACCGAGAATCAAATTTACAGAAGGAGCTGAACCGCTACATACCCACCGCAGCAGCTTTTGGCGGCATATGCATTGGCGCTCTAACAGTATTGGCAGATCTTATGGGAGCAATTGGTTCTGGCACAGGAATTCTGCTGGCAGTCACTATCATATATCAGTATTTCGAGACGTTCGAGAAGGAAAAGGCCAGCGAGCTTGGTTTCTTTGGTTTCTGAGACACGATCACACTCTGAGCTATGGTTTACAATGCCTTTTAACTTTCCATTTTTGATAAGCTGAGGACTGTGAAGAAGAATTCCCTATTGACACCATGAAGATTATTCCTATTTGGAAGACTGTAGTTTAGTTTTCATTAGTTCCTTAGTCCTTTGTTGTCTTGTGCTTTATTTATTTACATCAGTTGCACACTTTTAGGTTTCTGGGATCGCGATTGTAGTTCCATCATATGCACAGTATATTTGCTGAGAATGTTCTGGTAATGAACTTAGCAGCATTACAAAAATTTTGATGTTGTCTTAAAAAATTGGTTTCAGTGGCTTGGAATCCCAACGAACATTTTTATGTTGCTTCGGTATTGTTTCACTCTGACTTCTGTATCTCGATCGTGATTTCCTTACTTTCAAAGGAAAAGATATCTTGGTCTTGAGCCAGTTGTGAACGATTAAGAAGTCGAGCTCCTGATATTGTGCTTCATAGCCGTGTGCTTTAATCTTGAGTTACATGTCCATTCCGATTCCAACTAAATCTGTTCTGAGGAATATCCTCAAGAAAGCCATTTCAAGCACGTCTTATGTATTGAATGATTGCAAGTTTGGTTTCAGACATTGAGAAATAAAATATATTAGGGCTCGTTTGGTTTCATTTTCAAAGCTCATTTTTATATTTTCTACTGTTCTAAAAATAAGACACTATTTTTTACGTATTTTCATTCAACATCATTTTTAATTTCATTATCAAAACATGTTTTCTAATAATATATATATTTTTTTTCTATTTCATTATTTTTATCTCTGTCGACCTACAACCTACTAGAATCAACAAAATTATTACTTTTTCAATAATTTATGTAAATATAAATTCATTTTCAACTCATTCTACTAACTATTTTTCAATATTTTGAAAATGATGAAAATAAAAATTAAAAATAAAAATAAAACCTAACGGCCCTAAGCTTCAGCATATCGCGTGTACATTCATCGTATTGACATTAAGAAATAAAATATAAGGTTGAGCGTATCACCTGTAGATTGATGTTTATGCTTGGTGGGAATGTGTGTGCTCGTTGTGATTACTCAAACTTCAAACTTAAAATCAAGTACAAGATGGTGCGAGATTATGGGAAGGTGGATTGATTTTGCAAGGAAATCAAGCCAGCTTCCAATTTCAACCTGTGATGTGTCTTGGGAGATTAAGTCAAAACACTTGATTTTCCGTATGCACTTCTTCGTCCATTAAAGATTGGGTTAAATTCATTTTACCCACCCTCTACTATGAAATTGGTATCAATTACCCCAATCTACTATCAAAATCTTCAAACACCCCCCTAAACCTCTAACACCATTAGTGAATTAATGGATTAAGTGGATGATGTGGCAATTATGCTCCCTTTTTTGGCATTCTAAATTTTTATTCCCAAATTGACCTCATAATATCTATATAATGCACTATCATTTTTGCAACATAAACATTAACTTTTTATAAAAAAAAATAAATGAAAAAAAAAGGTCATCCATTCGTTTGCTAAAAAATTTCAATTTCATTTAAAAAATGGTTATTAGAAAAAAGAATCATTATAGCTACTTCCGTTGTGCAATTTTTCATTGTTAAGTTGAAAGATTTCATTGATTGCTTGCAAGTTATTAATTTTTTTTTTCATTTCTTTGATTCATAAACTTAAATAATAATTATCTAATCTCTATTCCTCTGTCACGTACATTTGGCTCAATCCAACAATAAATTTGCATCCATTTGACTTCTATAAAAAATAAAATAAAATTAGTAGATATCATAAATAGTTAAAAATTTATATATAAAAATTACATACATCATAATAACAACAGCCAACAAACTTTTTTCCCCAATTTATTTAGAATCTACGAAGTGTGCATAGGTGATGGTTTAACACAATCACACCATGCTTATCCAAAATTAGATGTATAAGTGCGTGAGCGTTGACAAACACTATTTAAAAATTTCAAATTGGAAGAATTGTTATGAATTTTGGTTGATGAGGTGAGCATATAAATGAAATTGAAAATTTTTAGCAAACGAATGGATGACCTTTTGTTTTTTTTAATTTTTTGTTCATTTATTTATTTATTTATTTTATAGAAAGTTAATGTTCATGTTGTAAAAATGATAGTGCATTATATAGATATCATGAGGTCAATTTGGGAATAAAAATTTAGAAGGCCAAAAAAGGGATCATAATTGCCACATCATCCACTTCTTCCATTAATTCACTAATGGTGTTAGAGCTTTAGGGGGGTGTTTGAAGGTTTTGATAGTAGAGGGGGATAATTGATACCAATTTCATAGTAGAGGGGGACAAAATGAATTTAACCCTTAAAGATTTTGATTCTCATGATATACTTAATTTTAAGCCGCCATCATTCAGTTCGAATAAGAGGGTGTTTTGTTAAATTTATTTAAAATATCTTGTAAATTTTTACATCTTATAAGATGTTTTTGCAGCTTATAAGATGTTAGATATTTTTTTTTTAAAAATAAGTTTTTAAAGTGTTTGGATAAAATAAAATCTTTGAATTTATAAAATATTAGTAATGGCAATTTTGGAATTAATATGGTTAAAATTAAGGGAGTTTGTTAAGACATTAAAAATAAGTTAGGAACTCCTCACTTTTTTAAAAAGAGTTTATAACTTCTTTTTCAAAAAAAATTACCAAACATTGTATGAGATATCATAAAATCTCAAACATCTTATAAGATGCCTTGAAGAGCTTGTAAGCTCATCCAAATACCCTATAAGTCAAGTCCCTTCCATCAATTTGCTCATGTGGTCTTCTTTTATCTTCCCTAAAGTTCAATGTTATTCTATCTAAAATGAGAAAGCACTTAAGTGGGTAGAAAAATTATGAAAATTTTCGGTTTCTTTTTTGCCATTTGACACCAGTCTTAGGTCAAATCTTGGAACATACTACAGTCTCATGTGGCGAAAAGCTAGCATCAAGGTACCAAACCTTCCTATCAATGTGAATTCTTAGGAAAAATCAATTTATTACCTTTAAAGTAACTTTATTTGTTAAGCGACAAAAACAAACTATAAATCAAATTGAGAACTTTTAGATTGTGTTCTTTAAGAAAAACCAATCTCATTTCTTAAGGTTTCATTTAAAACTTTAGACAAAGATCCGAGAAATGTAAATAATCTGAATGCCCATTTCATATTACCATCATATCCATTGATGGATACCTCCAAGTAATACATTTGCTCATATTTACACATTCTAGGATTCCCTTAATAATGGTGGACAGCATAAATGGATGAATGAATGTATTGAAGCTCATATGCTCAACTAGCCAAGAAAAGCTGCTGCCTTAAGATACTGAATCTTATCTTTAAGCTAAAAATTGGATTCATCACATCAATCTTTTCTGAATTATTAGAGCCACATTTCTTCCCCAAGCACTCACTTTTACCTTTTTCAAGTGCTATGAATAAAGGAAGGTGGACAACATATTCACTTACACAAAGCATTCTTCCTCTAATGTTTGCTTCTGATGCTACATGCTTCAATTTAAGTAAATTGAAATAAAACAAAAATGGGAACTAAAGAATGGATAAAATATATTATTTCTATCATTAAATTATTATTGTTTTAGTATATAATACATAATTAGTATTCAGTTGGTTGAAGTTGCATTACTCTTTTTCTACGATCGAGGTTCATAATTTGAGCATAATTATCATGAGTCACCATTTCATCTCTTCGTATAGTAGCAGTTACATATGTTGTTCCTACTTACATAATATATTTGCTCATATTTACATAAATTTAGATTATGATAGTATTGATGTTAATTGTGTTAATAAATAATATTTTTAATTTTTTATATAACATAGATAAATAATAATGTGATTTTAATAATAAAAACAATGAATAGCATGTGATATCAATTATCAATTAATATAAGCGACATACAACAAAATAAATCCTATGTTAAAAGTAAAAAATTGTAGGATATAACTATCTATACTTTTAATATTGTTTATTTATTTTAATAAAAAATAATAATAAGACATTTTTAGAAATTAAAAATTAAGAGTAAAATTGATAGTTCAAAGTTAATAAAGTTTGATGTAACCGCCACTTCCAGTGTGTAATATTTATTTTATATGATATATATATATAAAGAAATACTTGTTTAATTTTGAACAAACTTATTATTATGGTTTAAGATTTTATTACACTAAACCTCAAAATTTTCATATTTATGGTGTTATTTTCACATTATTTGATTAAATTTTAAAAAGAAAGTTAATTAAATTATTTCCTATCATACTATAAAAATATTTAAATTTACTTGTCAAAGCATACTAAAACCTATTAAGTGGAATAGTAAATACCATAGCAAACTCAATCTCCATAACATATATAGATAGATATAAAATGTCATCTCTCCCAATCATGAACAAAATCATTATAGATACCATACTTGATAGGCAATTTATTATGTCACATTTTAGTGTTCTCGCGAGTAATAAAGTTAAAATCTCAAAATTTTATTATTAATAAGAAATTTTGATTTAAGGCTTATTTGTATGAGTAGTATTAATTTATTTTGCTAATAATTTATTTAAGTCAAATTTATTTATTATATTTAATTAAACCTTCGCGATTGTATACATTCCTATTTCCTAGCTAGTCGTGCATTTTTGCATTTTTAAGAGGTCAATTTATATTTACTAATAGACACGTAAAAATTAGGTTATATATTTTTGTGAATATGATATTAGTACTCATGATGTTTGTAAGGATTTGATTTGAATTATAATATTTTAATTTTTATATATGTATATTTATATTTTAATTTTTTGATACGTTGAGTGGTTTTTATTTCAATAATATAAGTTTGATATATTAAATATGACAATGTGGGTTTAAATTTTGCGAGCTTCTAACGTACTTATGTGTAAATAAAAAAGATACTTTAATTTTATGATATCCATTTCTTTTTAAAAAAGTATAGGATTTAACTAATTTAAAAAATTAAAGAATAAATATTCAAAGTATTGATTATTTTATAGGTGGCAATGACAATGCATCACAATTAACTTGTTATAGAAGAGTAAAAGGCATGTTGTTTCTACCAGATTTTTTAAAGAAAATAGTAATAAATTCAATTTTTTTTAATAAAAAAAATCTACACCATTCATTGAATCAGGATACGAAAAATCAATTAATACAATAAATAACTTAAAAACAAAAAATAAAATTAATAAAAGAAATTTCTACTCCCTAGATCCTATATTTTGTCACTTTTTATTAGCGTCCAAAAATAAGGTTTCAATTCATAAATAATTTTTTTTTCTTTTGCAGAAACATTTTCTCACCTAGATTAATAATGTGACACCATTAATTTCTTACCATTATTTTTTGAAGATAATAATTTCACCATATACAAAACTTTCATATTAATCATTTACAAAACTTTGACAAATTTTAAATTTCACCCAAAGGATGTTTAATCAAACAAAATGCTTAAAAACAATATGAAGAAAGTTTCAAAATAAATAAAAACATATACAAAAATAACGTTATTCAACTAGTCGTTTATTAATAGCTCAAGGGGTCCAAATTTTGATGTAAGAGATTTCATGTCAAAGTCGTTGAAAACCTCAATAAAAATTCTTCAATACTTGAATAAGTAAAAATCCAAAAATGTAAATTATTCTCAAGTAACTTTAAAGTTAAATTCAAAACTCAAATATAAGTGATGGGAAAAATATCATGATTGATTTGCCCCTTTTACTCACACCAAGTAATATACTGATATATAACTAGAGAAAACAGTACGAATATCTTTTCATCATGTTAGGCGCAATGCCAGTAATTGTGTTCACTTCCTTACAAAAAATGTTCTATCCCTTCATCAGAATGAGATAGACGAGACTGATATAATTTCCCAACCTCTTATCCTGAATTTCAATTAATATTATATTATCGTTTCTCCTAAAATTAAAAAATAAAAAAATCTTGTACTGGCAAAGACGAAGAAAATCCCTGCATATATTAAACACACACACACACAGACAGAGCAATTTATGGCAATCCTCTCAATTCCCCAGCACCTTGATTGGTTTGTCAGTCAATTCCATCAAATTTTAACCACATTTAAGTTTTTTGCAGGGGTTAGATATGGTCTAATGATTACTTGAAAACCAACATCTGAAGCCTTCAATGGGACCCCAACTCAATTGGAAGAAACTTTTCACTTCAATTCCATGTGGTTTTAATTTGATTAACCAAATTTTGGTAAAAGATCATGTCATTTGTTTCCAATGCATGTGCCTTCTATATGTCAGGGGTCAAGATTGTGACTAATGACCATAAAATTGGATATTTATATTTATATTTTGGAATTTGTGTATGTACGCTGATTTGATATCTAAAAATATCCTCCATCAAGAAGTACGTTATGAAATAAAGTTCGCATTCATTATTTTGAAACTACCTTCACTCATTTGAGGCAATACTTAATTGATCGTCAATTTTAGGCATGTCCATTACGAATATGTTGCGCATTGCTTTTTAGGGAACTTGGGGGCACTAAAAAGTGACTCGTGATTCACATGATATTCATTTGGGGAATGTTTGGTTACATTTTATGGCTGATCATGTTATATGTTTTCTTAAAATGAATTTTGGAAGTGGAGTTGTGGAATGTGAAAGTAATATTTGGGAAATGTGATGGATTTTTGTTAATGTTTTGGGGAATAATTATAAATTTGTTTTTGGAAAGCGTTTGTATATTTGTTTATATTTTGAGATGAGATTTTTTTACTATAACGATCAAATTAATATTTTTCTGTAGGTGTTTGGGATGAAAATGAATTTTACTAATATTTTTTATTTTATAAATAATAATATATTTACATTACATATATGCATCTTAATAGTAGAACCAAAACTTAAGCTACAGACATCGAACATATCACTAGATTCCACCTATCCATTTCACTATATTTTCACATTGTTTCACTCCTAAACTCCTTTTTAAGTTATTGGATCTACCTGACTCTCGTCATCTAATCTTGTTTTATTCTATTACTTTACTAATATCTAATTTTATTCGATCCAATTATTTTACTGCTATTAGATCTCAACTGCTATATGTTCTTATTTCCCTGTAGTTGGATCATACGTTACCATTCATCACCACTTTATCTCTTTTACACAATTGAATCTCATCTTGCCACTTCTTCAACTTCTTCAACTTCTAACGAAAATTGTTTAAATACAAAATTTCCCACTTCAATACACTATGAATTTTTAGATCCTACCATTTTTTCGGGGAGCGAGTGGCTAAGAATAATCAATCATTTGACAAACTCTTAATTTGGTTCATTAATGTATTATTCACCATGATAGCTATATTACGATAGAATTTAGGATTTTTATAACAACTATCTTTTTATAATCTAAGTTCTTTCTTATGATGCACGCAAGTCTAGTCATAATTGCATAATAGTCTTATGAGAGTTGATGTTATCCACATTGGATACAAAGAAGATTTTGTGTGATAGGATTACCACCAAAGATGTTTTCCCTATGCGAAAATGATTTTGATACTTCATTTGAACTTTTGATTTGGTGGGAACAATTTGAAAAGCTAAATGTGACTTTCTTACATTCTTTCAAATTATCCTATAGACGTCTATGTTGAACAAATACTCCAATAGTTTAGGGAATGTTTGGTTACATTTTTCCTGCCCAAAATAATTTTATTTTGGGAAAACATAACCAAAAATAATATCATTTTTCCTCCAAAATACTATTTTTTTCCCCCAAAATATCCTCTTATATCTTTCTTTATCTCCAAAATTTTCCAATATATACATACACATATTATATATATACATTATATATTTTATTATTATTATTCTAACAATACAAAAATCACTCAATTCCACTTTCACTCCCAAAAGCCTAACAAAAAAAAAAAAAAACCATTGATGTGGTTATTACAATAAAAAATATCTTCCTACGAAACATAAACAAACATACCAAAATTTTTCAAAATCAATTTTTAACTATTCCCCAAAACATAACAAAAAATCCATTATATTTCCCAACACATCTTTCACATTCTCTAGTATCACTTTCAATATTCATTCTCCTAAAATATACAATACAAAACATATAAAATATAACCAAACATTACCTTAGCTTTTGGTTTTGATTTTCTTTTTTACCCCCAAAATCGAGTATAAATTATTATTATTTTTGTTGGTAAATAAATTGAGTCCAAATTATATTTTCTTATTGAGTTAACACAAACAAAAAAGGAAAAAACAAGTAAATATAGAAACTATAAATCTTCCATACGATAAATGCTATGACTCTTCTTTCACACTATGCCTATACTTAAGTCAAATAAAGTGGCTACAAGGCATTGGTGCGATGGCATCAAAGTTTTAAAATATTTAAGACACTCCCTACTTAAAGTATGTATTAAAAAAATAAAAATTAAAATAAATGTAAGCATTTTATATCACGTCCCAATATATTGGTATTCTTTAATCTCCAAAGTCCAAACTATATTTTGGTATTCTTTAATCTCCAAACTAAAATGAGGTAGGCGTTGAAAGTAGGTCAATAAAATAGTGAATTTTTTGATTGAGTCTTTAAAAAAATAATAACTTTAGTTTGATATAATGGAAAAAAATTAAGATTGCTACAAGATTTTCAATTGCAACATTTATTGTACAACCTACAATTTTTAAGTCTAACTCTTCTTTCTTTTTTGTTTCAAGATTTCATAATTTCTTATTAATCATCGATAGTATTTTTATTTTTTACAAATAAAAGATTCCTTCATAAATATTGTTAGCTACAACACATCGGATGAAAAGATTTTTATTTTTTATTTTTTGAAGTATATTTCTTAATTTTTAATGAAAATGTTTTAAAATTTTAAAATACAACAAACTTTAACATGAAACTTAAATTTAGAGGGTGTTTGGGTAAACTTAGAAGCTCTTCAAAATATTTTATAAAATGTTTGAAAGTTCATAAGATGATAAAAAATATTTGGTAATTTTTTTTTAAAAGAACTTATAATCTTCTAAGATAAGATGTTAGAAACTTATGAACTCTTTTTAAAAAAGTAAGGAGTTCCTAACTTATTTTGAAAATTTTAACAAGTTAGTTTAATTTTGATCATATTAATTATAAAATTATCATTACTAATATTTTATAAACTTCAAGATCTTATTTTATTCAAACACTTTAAGAACTTATTTTTAAAAAAAATCTAACATCTTATAAATTTTAAAAATATTTTATAAGACGTAGGAATTTATAAAATCTTTTAAATAAATTTAACCAAACACCCTCTTAGTCGAAATCGAGTCAACACAAATCAAGCAATTTTTTATCTACCATAGGACCAATTTTTTTTTGAGGAGAATAATTATAATACGAATAAAATTATAATATTAATTTGGTAAAAAGATCATAATGACATTATTTATTAATAGCACGACCAAAGAACCCAACTTTCCCCGTACCCCAGTCTGAAACCGCGTTTTTCAGACAGCATAGTCAACTGACTAATCTGCCCTCCAAATGAACCACACTTACTAATTTACCCTCCTAGTGGTGCGCCCGTTTGGTTCCATTTCCACACTCCATTTCATATTTTTTATTATTTTAAAAATAAAATACTTTACTTTTTATATATTTTTATTTAATATTATTTTTATTTTTATTTTCAAAACACATTTTTTAATAATTTATATATCTTTTTTCAATATTTCATTATTTCTATCTCTATTCACTTATAATTTATTAAAATCAATATAATCATTATTTTTTAAATAATTTATTTAAATACAAACTCATTTTCAATGTATTTTTACTAATTAATTTTTCAAAATTTAAAAATAATAAAAATAAAAAATGAAAATGAAAATAAAAATAAAAACCAAACCGGCAAATCTCCCCGCTAAATACATACTATTTATGCACAAAAGAACAGGACAAAATCGTCCAAACAAGAAAAGCAAAATAAGGAATTTGTCCCCACGCTGTGGTTGTGTTTTTAGTTCCCAATGCCTCTTCTCTTCTGCATTTCCCCCTTCGCTCACTGGTCATTTTCGTCCTTTCGTCCTCTCTCACCCCCCATCCCCAACGCCCTCTGGTTTTTCTCCTGCTGAAAGGAGCAGGCAGAAGTCCAGAACCCATTTCCCAGCTGAAGAAGCCCATTGAGATCAAACCCTCTAAAACCTTCTTCAGTTTACTCTCTGAGGAATCTCCATTAGAGGTTTCATCAATTGAAAATTTCTAAGTTATATATAATTTTCTTTGCTCTTAATGCCAGAACTTCGATTGAACGGACAGGAGGAGGTTTCTCGATAAGGTGGGTGGCTTTTCTTTCTTTCTTGTTTTCTGGGTTTGTATAGAAAATACTCCTTGAGAAACTCTCTATTAAGCTATTGTATCTTTGATGTGTTAGTTTATCCCCACATTGGACTCCATTGTTAGATTCTTTATTTTTATAAACATCCGTGCAGGATTTTGCTTTTATTGGTTCAGATACCATATAAAGATTGAATTTTTTTCTCCCTTTCTTTATTGGCAATCTCTTGGCCTTTTTTGGGCTCCTTCTTTCATTCTGAGGTCTAAAGAAGTGTTTCTCTTTTGGGTTAAAACTTTTACCGCTTAAAGATTCCACCTTTGTTTGTCCTTCTGTTTGGAAACACAAAAACGCACACAGAAACACGCACTTGTGTGTGTATCTTTACATGTATGTGTTTTTTTTTTTTTGGCTTATACCTTAAGATTTTCTTGGGTTTTGGCATCAGGGGTTGAAGAGGTAACTGATGACGGTGTCTTGTGGTTTCTTGGGATTCACGCCGCCGTGAAACGGAAGAAGCCTAAATCTGCAGCTTCTCTGGGATTAAGGTTTCTTGGAAGGTAACCGGTAATTTTTTCTTTCTTGGTGGTAAAATTTAGAACATGTTTTACCTAGTAAGAGTCAAAAGATTTTTCTGCCTGCTCGCTGTTGTAGAATGGTAGTTCTTGGTTTTTGCACCTCTGGGTTGCTTAATGAGCCATTATCTGTGTATTAAAGTTTTAACCTCCTGGGAGGGTCCCTAGACTTGCTAATCCCATTACAAAATTTGTGGTCACGTGAGTGCCACGTGAGCCAAGAATGATCATCATCTGGTGTTGTCACGTGAGTGAAGAATGTGGGGGCCAGAATTTGCAGGGTTAAACAGTTATTTCCTGGGGCTGTGTGTTTTTTATCCGTTGGACGATACGGTGTGGCACCGAGTTACAGTGTGTGTGGATTTTCAAAAATTTTTTTTGACGGTTGATGTGGAAATGGAAGTCATGAATCATGACTCCATGATAATGATAAATGTGTATCTGTAGTAATTGTTGGGCCCCCATATGATTTTCTTTCTTGCCGTAAGATAGCTGACAGAGTCACATTGTATCCGGTCCATTGATGGGACCATTTAGGATATGCTCAATTCATCGATGACCGCTAGATTGTAGAAGATGTTGTATTGGAAGGTCGGGATATGTTAACATTGGTTCATCAAGAATTTAACGTCCACTTATCATATCCCACCTATTCCCCTCCTTTGATTTAATAGCAACAATTGGATTGAGTGTGATGTGCCTAGTCCATCCAAAACATTCAAATAAGTATGCGATAAATTCTGATCGAACCTTGTGGGTCCCTCTACGTGTTCTCGTTTTATTCTTCTTAGCCTATAAAGTGTAAATACATTTATATGTTGCAAATTGATCCTAGGTGCCCAATGAATTGGGGATCCTCATTAGCCTTTCTGCCTAATATAGTAACATGTCCTGTTTCCTTAACCAGAGTTGAACTGCCTCCATTTGACAACTGTGCTTTACTCAATGGTCGTACTAGTTAAGCTGAGCGCAGTTGCAGACCACTTGTGTTTTTGGATATACCTATGAGTGCTGTGGGTCGGCACTTGCCGTTGTGTTTGCCGTTGCTGTGCTGGTGCCTTCATTTCTGAGCATAGAAGTTTGCGGGTACTTACTGAATATGCATTCTTTATGATGTGGTTGGCTTATAGTTTATTCGTATGAAAACTTCATATATTGTCTCATCTTCAAAAAATGTCTTAACAAAATCATCCATAGTGAGTGGATTTAGGGGATTTCTGACTGGTTCCACTCTGTTGGTTGTTATGTATGGAAGAAAACAGTTTTTTCTGAGATGTGCCTGAATTGGACCTTGTGTAACTGCCGCCCCCAATAATATACTCGGTGGAACTTGGTCAAATATTTTTAATACATATATGGCTTATATGCTATCGCTGGCTGTCTGGCAAAGACAATAAGGAACTACTTGTGCCTGGTTGTTATTGGAGTCATGCAATGATGCAATATATCATTTGTATGGATATCCGAAGTTTGGTAGAATGGGAAGTTATTATATTATTCTAAGTCAAAAGTTGTCTGTTGTAGTAGAATATTTAGAGTAATAGTTACCTAACTTTTGAGTAAGTTGTGTATTCTTCGAATTACGCATTTCTAATGATCATGTTTATCTCAATATGGTGCAATGTGTCATGTTTCTGCATTTTACGAAGCTGTGGGAACTCAGGCATCAAACTTTTGATCCTTCTTTCGAGTATTCTTTTACCTAATTATCTCCACTTTGTTCTCATTTATCTGTTCATCTTTTATTTTCTCTGCATTGGACCCTTTTCTTGAACTTCAAAGGCGAGACCGGAGGGAATTCTATGTACCTTTAATTGCTTCGATCTAAGAGATCAAGCATACAGCTTTTCTCTTTGACTGAAGCACACTCTTTAAGTTATTGTGGCCATCATTATATCTCATATTCAATTCTTTCTTGCATCTTTCTTTATTCAACATTTTTCTTACAACCTTAAGTGATTGTCATTGTCACTCACCATTTGTTCTTGATTCAGATGGATTCACTTAAACGTACAGCTGTTACCCCAAGTAAGAGTAGATTGGCGCGCACTTTTGCTAAGGTTTTTCATGGTCAAGATGATGGAATAAAAAAGACGAAGTACCATGAAACGACGAAGAAAGATCCACATAAACATGTCCAAATTCCTGCCTTTGCAGATGAAGATGAGGAGCGGGATAAGGCTGTTAAAGAAGCATTTATTGCGAAATTATTTGCCAGCATATCTGCTATTAAAGCGGCGTATGCTCAGCTGCAATTTGCTCAATCTCCTTATGATGCTGATGGGATTCAATCTGCAGACCAGATAGTCGTGTCAGAGCTAAAGAATATGTCTGAATTGAAGCAGTGTTATGTTAAGAAACAGTTGAACGAGACTTCTCCAGAGACAACTCTACTTTTGTCTGAAGGTCAGGAGCAGAAGAGTCTTCTCAAAACCTACGAGATCACAAGTAAGAAGCTCGATTCTCAACTCAAGCTCAAAGACTCTGAGATTACTTTTCTTAAAGAGAAATTGTCAGAAGCCAATAGGGACAACAGGTCACTTGAAAAGAAACTAAACTCAAGTGGGCAGTTATCCATGCCTGAAAATACTCAATTATCAGACCTAAAGCCCAGCCATTTCGTTACATACTTTCGGCATGCGCTAAAATCTATTCGAAGCTTTGTCCGATTGCTGATCAGTGAGATGGAATCCGCGGACTGGAATTTGGACGCTGCAGCCAGTTCAATTCAAACTGGGATTTCTTTCTGGAAACTTAACCACAAATGTTTTGCATTCGAATCGTTTGTATGCAGAGAAATTTTTGAAGGTTTCAACAACCCGAATTTCTCTTCCTTTCCTGAGCAGGAAAATCATCGAAATGTTTATTTTGGCCGATTCTTGGAGCTCAAATCTGTAAAACCGGCAGATTACCTAGCCTGGAAACCGAAATCACCATTCACAATGTTTTGCCGGAGAAAATACTTGAGACTTGTGCATCCAAAGATGGAAGCATCCCTCTTTGGCAATTTGGACCAAAGGAATGCCATCAATTCAGGTGATCTACTGGAGACGCCTTTCTTCTCAGCATTCAGTGAGATGGCAAAACGCGTATGGCTCCTACACTGCCTGGCCTTATCCTTTGATCCACCGGTCACTATATTCCATGTGAGCAAGGGGAGCCAGTTTTCTGAAGTCTACATGGAGAGCTTAAGCGATGAAGCTTTCTTCTCGTCTGATGCCACCACAGAAACTGATCCTCACGTGGCCTTCTGTGTGGTTCCAGGATTCAGGATCGGTAAGATCATCATTCAATGTCAAGTGTATCTTTCATGAGTCGGCTAATAGCGGACGTGATTGGGCCGGGGCAATTTTTTCTTGCCTAGCCTGAGGGTTTTATGCCTTTTGTCTTTTGGTTCATGAAAAGGAATGTGCACTTGTGCATGGATTTCTGCAGATACAACACAGGGAGATTCCTTTTTTAACATATTGCATTATGCTTCTTAAGAGCTCCCCAGGTTTTGTCAATATAGCTGGTTAGTGTTGGAGGATGGTAACTGTATATTGTTGTAGTCTTAGTTTTAGCAAGTAGCTTTGATGTGCTGTAATAGCTTGAGAAGGGTACTTTTATTATTATACCTTTTGTATGTGCTGCTGTGCATGCAGTAGGACCCTTTTCTTTGCTTGTACAAGGAATTATGTTAAAACTTATTTTTCTCTTTTATTTTCTTTCCATTTCTTTTGGATGAACATGAAGAATGCATAACCCATCTTTATTATTTTATTTGTCGGAGGGAATATTTTAAAACTTATTATTTTATTTATTTATTTTTCTATTTTTATATAAAAAAGTGATAGGAAGGAAGCAATCAACATAGTAATTTGTTTTTTTTTTTTTAGTGTGATGTCCTCTTTACATTATAATTATTACTTAAAGGGCAAGTTTGTGGTGTGTTATAGGGATAATTGATTCATGAATTATAATTGTAAATAAGTTTGAATATATAACCTTTTCTCAATGTGTTATGAGTTTGATCAATTATATTTGTGTTGATTTTATTAGTGAAATGAGGACAAATTGTATGCTTTGAGTGATGAATATCATTATCCTTATTGGAAAAGAAGTGGGATATGATTCAAACCCGGATTAGGCTTGTCCTTAATTCATTTTAGCCCAATCCCCCCTATCCTTGATCAGTGTTTGTGAAGATATTTCTTAGCCATTATTTCAATTGCAATTTCAGCTACAAAAATGACAAGATTAAATGCTCCTTATCCAACTATTACGCAATGTTTGGTTTAAAAATTTTGTCAGGGAAAGGAAAATATTAGGAAAAAGAAAAAGCAAATAAAGAAAATATAAAATTTTAATTTTGTTTGGTTGTTAAAGAAAATAATGAAGAAAGGGATGGGGAAAAGAGGGAGTGATGAAAGTGTTGGAAAATGAGAGAGAGAGAGTACTTCAAATGGGACATCCTTCATTTTTCTTCCCATTTTACGAGAACAATTCATCTTCTTCAAATACATTATCGGGTAAATAGCACTTCACCCCCTCCACTTAGAGTTATTGGAATGCTTTGTGTACCAAATTACAATTTTTGGTAAATTATGTGGTTGGAGAAAAAACTATTCTTGTCATTTTCACTTTTTTCCATCTTTTCCCATTCAGTAAAAGGGAACGCAACTGCTACTGTCATTTTTATATTTTTCAGCTCAAAAATAAAGAAACTTATCTATCAAGAACAATAGGATAATAGGGTTCTTATTCTTTTCTTACCTTCAATTAGCTCGTTTGCCATCTCCTATTGTTTAGGGAATTAATTGTTGATTGAAATATAACAGAATGAGTTTTAGTACATGTATTTTAGTTAGAAGCATGCTCAGTTTTTAATTCATGTGGCAGGAATGATGGTTGTGTTGTAAATGACATCTTCAAATAATTAATTCATTTGGTTATTGGGTAAGATTGCTCAGCCAACCATATTAAAGAAGCAAAATCACTAACCTTATTATTACTCTAAAACAAAGTTTTCTTACTTTATAAAAGACATTTTTAGGAAATAGTAAAGCTTGTATTTCATTGTAGTAATACTAAAATTATCCATTCAACCTTTAAAGAATCAGAATCATTAATTTTATCATTTCTTTAAGGGATATATACACAACACATTATGTAAAGTATCACACAAACATGTTGAGGAAGGGGGGAAAAATGAAATTACAAGAATAGCTTTTTTTTTAGCCATATAATCTGTCAAAAATTGTATTTGGGGGGCAAAACGTTCCAATGTAAGTTGAGGGTGTGAAGTGGTTTTAAGTTAATTTTGGGGGGTAATGTGCTAAAACAACTAAAATTTGGGGGATAAAGTGCCATTTACCCTACATTATATTTTCATTGAAGTTTTCTTTTCCTGGTATTTTTTTTACCAATCAAATAATTAAAAATATTTTTCTTGACATTTTCTTTTCTTTTTCTCACCAAAATTTATGAACTAATCATAGTGTTAATATTAAAAGAAAAATTAAAAACATTCCAAACATTTATAAACTAATTGCTATTTAGTTCCTCTCTCAATTTTCTAATGTTTTCATTTCAAAAGATTGGCAGTGACTTTGCTTATTTCGATCAGACAAAACTCTCTACTTCAATGTTTTAATTAAAAAAATATCAATTGTAATTTTTGTTACTTCTTCAAAAGGATAATAACAATAAATAAATGATTAAATTCCAATAAGTTCAATAAATGATAATAAATGATTAAGGATAACTGATAATAAATGATTAAGGATAATAACAATAAGTTCAATACTGATAAATTATTCAATAAATAAATGGTTAAATTCCATCTCTTGTCTTGGTTCTTTTCTTTTAACCTATTTATTTATATGCGTACAACACACACATCAATTAAGACGGTGTTGATGAAAATATTGCAAAGACAAGACAACCTCAAAAATATTTCTAGCTGCCGTCCTGCATTCTATGGTCAATTTTGATTGAAACTCTAGGGTTAGTTTGGTTGCGATCATAAGGTGGAATACATTGCTTTTATCCCATTTTATCATTTGTTTGGTTGAAGTGACAATAAACATGTAAACCCATATGAATATCAAAAGTCTTTATTTATATATGCAGTTCCTATAATAAATTAACCAGCCGCTCCCATGAGTTTATTTATCATGCTAGCCAAACTATACCACAATGACAAAAAATTACACAAATTATCAAATAATGAATAATTATAAAATAATTTAAAAATCCAACCAAACTAGCCCTAAAATTTTTGTACGTTATTTGGTCAATGTATTGAATGATAAAATGGGGTTCCGGACAACACCCTAGTAATTAAGTGTGAATTGAAGTTGACATTTCCTCATCAACATTTTGTCATAATAATTCTCATAATACGTGTAAATAATCATAAAATAAGGGGGAAAAAAAAGTTAAAAAACACACAATTTACAGGCCTTAGTTCATTTAAAAAAATTATACAACGAACGAAGATATAAATTTATTATATTATAGAGGGATGATAGATGTTGTGGTACTCTTTTTTACTAGAATTTTTTCAACATTTGATTTTCTTTATGATTCCGCCTTTCCCGACTTTAACTTACATTTCTAAAAATAAATAAAACTCAATTCGAATAAAAATTTATGTTAGAAAAAAAAAAAGGAGAAAAACAAAAGACCGTACCGAGGTATAAAACTCAATTCAATTTTTTTTTTTAAAATGTAAAATCATGCCAAGGTATACCTCTGAGCGGATTATAATTTAAATTCAAATACAAAAATATCTCAACAATATATAGAATATATTAATAGTTTGTATGACTATATTTAGATTATTAGATTATGATACCTTATTCACCATAAAGAACTTAAAGGGCCATTTGGTTTCATTTCCATACCCAATTTTCATATTTTCTACTATTTAAAAATAGAAATACATTACTTTTTACACATTTTCACCCGACATCATTTTTATTTTCAAAATACATTCTCTAATAATCTAAATATATTTTCTCAATAACCTATATATTTTTTCTTTTTATTTTATTATTTCTATCTTTTTCTAGCTAATAACCTACTAAACCTAACATAATCAATTTTTTTTTCAATAATCTATCCAAATACAAATTCATTTTCACTAACTAACTTTTTAAATTCTAAAAATGATAGAAATGAAAATAAACCAAACGGGCCCTTAGGCTACTTGGAAAACTTTGAGTCAATCTCACAATTTTTCTAAGTATTTTCAATCTGCGGGTGACAAATGGCAGTAAATGACTTAGCCTTCAGCCACTACATTCTATAAATTTCAATACACAAGATTTAAAATTATATCAAGTTGTCTATGATTTGACTTTAATCCTACGTATTGAATGAATTTAAATTTTTAGAGCTAGTTTGGTTGGGATAATAAGGTGAGATATATTATTTTTATCTCATAGTATTATTCGTTTAATTGAAATGATAATAAACACTCAAATCTGTATGAATATCAAAATCCTGTATTTATATGCGCAATTCTCATAACCCGTTGAGTTTATTTATTAGGTTAATCAAATCATACCACAATGATAATTTTTTTTATAAATTATCACATGATAAATGATCATGAGATACCTTAAAAATTCAACAAAATTAACTCTTAATAAATTAAGAAAAAATTATGATCATCGATTAGGCGCAAGTCCAACAATAAAAAGGAAAAAAAAATGAATGTGTACTTTAAAAAAGAAGTTGCTACTTAAGTATTGAATGCTAGTTTGTGATGATTAATTATAAACAGCCAAGTTATATGCTTAACCATAGTTTAATAATTCAATACTAATCAAACTTGTCTTATTAAGTAGCAGTTTGATTTAAATGGTATCGATCTCACATATAAAATATGAGGTTGATGGTTTGAAGTTAACGATATGTGCATATAAATAAAAGGAATCAAATATGCTTCCATAAGCTTAAAAATTTCTTTGGGAATTCATAATCTTATGACTGTAATTTCAAAGTAAAATTGCGCTCATCCGATAGTCCCTGTGCCTATTGAAGCTGGAGCGAGTGTAGGCTTGCATGAACATATTGCTCTGCAAAAGTAGTCTAGCAAAAATACCACAAGAAACATGCCTTGTTCCTGTTTGAGAAGAGTCGTAGTTTTGCAACTACTGCTCCTCATGATCAATTCGTTTGCCCTTCATGCAAGTTTCATCGACTACCCATCTGCAAATTTCCCCTCTTCTTGGCTGAACAATCCTTCCTCCGTCAAAGGGAACTGGAAATTCAGTGATAATACCTCTCTGAGAACCATTCTTGCGGTTGGCAGAAATGGTTTTCCCGATTTCTGCTTCGGTTTTCTCAACAATGGAACTGCAAACACTTTCTTCCTCGCGGTTCTCAAGGTTCCAAACAAGGTCGATTCCACCTTTAGTACTTACGATTTCCCGCCGGTGGTGCTCTGGTCCGCCAATGGTGATTCACCGGTCAAAGAAAACGCCACCCTGGTGTTCACCGATTCTGGGCTTGTATTGAAGGACGCCGATGGCGGCCCCGTTTGGTCCCCGGGGAGATCTGGCTTGTTTGGGTTGGAATTGGCCTTCAATGGAAACTTAAGGCTTTTCGGCGAACAGAATGGTACAATCTGGGAGTCGTTTCAGGAACCAACCAACACATGGGTCCCCGGACAACGGCTGCTTCCAGGTCAAAACTTACATTCTAGTATTTCCACCTATGATTTGGGCAGAGGATTGTTTTATCTTAGACTGAATAATGATTCTATTGGTTGTTATGTTGATTCCGGTCCTGGGCAGCGGTATTGTTCTCTTCTAACCGCGCGTATTCATACTAGCTATGATTTTGGTTTAGGATCCCTGAATCGTTCTGGCAACCTTGTAACTTACAATTCTCGGTTTCAAGATTTTCAGTATTTGCGGCTTCAACCAAATGGGAGTCTCAGTGTCTTTCTGTTCATTGATAACCACAAGGAAATGTTTTTCTATGATCTCCTGAGCAATCAGCTTCGTCGTGCTTGTGCTTATCCTATGGTGTGTGGCAGATATGGAGTCTGCAATGGGACAAACTGTGCTTGTGCTGGTGGAAGCACGAGGTTTTTCAGGCAGTTGAATGCTTCTGCGGCTGGTTTTGGATGTGAAGAAATTAATCAGATATCGTGTGGAGATCTCAAGAATCATGATTTCTTGGAGCTCCAGAATGTAGATTACGTTCCGTTGCAACGGAAGATTTCGAATATTGATGCCACAGAATGCAAAGACAGATGCTTGAGAGATTGTTCTTGCAAAGCTTTCACGTATCGCAATGATGTCCCAAAAGGCGAATGTTCATTCATCACTGAAGTGTTTTCTCTCATGGCCACAATGAAAGAAGATAGGCTGCCTTATACTGCAGTTACTTATGTTAAGATTCAGATCCCAAGAGCAAAGAGTCGGAAAAGAACATCAGTTTCACTTGTAGTATTGCTTCCTTCCCTTCTTGCTAGTGGGATCTTCTTGTTACTTCTTTGGGGCTGTTTCTTTTATCTCGCGCGGAGGAAGAAGCGTGCTATGGTATTAATGGAAAGTGAAGGGGAGAAGTCGATAATCGACATACCTCCTGTAGTTAAAAGATTTTCTTACAAGGATACTGTGGTCATAGTGGAAGACTTCAAGGTACAATTAGGTAAAGGAGGATTTGGAGAGGTGTTTGAAGGAGCCTTGGAAGATGGTACCAAAGTTGCAGTAAAACGGATGTTTGACAAAGGGAAGACTGAGTTTCTACCTGAGGTTAAAACAATCGGCAGGGTTCATCACTTCAATCTTGTGAGACTGGTCGGGTATTGTGCTGAAGGGTCGAATAGGCTTCTGGTTTATGAGTACGTGCATAAAGGGTCATTGGATAAGTGGATCTTCAATCGAAATGGAGCACAAACTCTTACTTGGAAAATAAAGTGGCAAATAATTCTTGGTATTGCAAAGGGTTTAGAGTATCTCCATGAACATTGCAATCCAAAGATTATCCACTTTGACATTAAGCCTCAGAATATACTGCTGGATGAAGGGTTCAATGTCAAGATTGCGGACTTTGGATTAGCTAAATGGATCGATAGGGATCAAAGTAACGTATCGACAATGGTAAAGGGAACCAGAGGCTACATGGCACCTGAGATGATCGCTGGTAGAAATGTCTCAGTTAAGGTTGATGTCTACAGTTTTGGGGTAGTAATACTAGAAATCATTTTTGGACAGAGGAATTCAGACATCTACCAGAATGAACAGTACCTTATCGATGAAGTTAAAAGAAAAGCAGAAGAGGGTCGACTTGGGAACCTAATAGATAACTGTAATGAGGACTTGAAAGTGCATAGAGAAGCAGCAGTCAGGGCTGTCGAAATTGCTATAAGGTGTTTACAACCTCATGATTTCAGGCCTTCAATGCCGGTAGTTGTGAAACTTCTGGAAGGGATGATCGACGTGGAGCCTATCTCGGACTATAACTTCTTGACCATGTTTCATGATCCAGGTTGTCTTAAAGTGGTGAATCACGGTTCTTGCACACCTCTCATGGACTCAGTCCTGTCTGGACCTAGATGAGGTTTCACCTCAAATTCTCCTGAAAAATCTGCTGATGTTTGAGTATTGTGATCAACTGACTCAGGAAAATGTTAGAGAAAGAAGATTTCTAGACATGTAGAGATGCTGGTTTTGTGAAGGTTTTACAATTGAAATCCCATCTTCCAAAGTCATATTCACATTTTGGGAAGAATTGAAAACTAAGTGGAAATTGTAATGGATTCAAATTGCATTAATCAAGTGTGTGTGTGTGTGGCAAGTAGTAGTTTCCAATAGTTTTGGCTCTTTATCGTTTAATAAATTGTTTGATCCCCTTTGCGTTGACTTACCATGGTTTAAATCAAGACTCTAATATCAATGTTACTCTAAGGAAAAATAAAAAAAATAGTGATGAAATAGTATGTGGTAATACAAAAATTATCTCTCTCTGTCTCTCCGTCTCTCTCTCTCTCTCTATATATATATATATTAAGTGATAATTTTTTTTTATTTTGTTACAATAATTCTTTTACAAGTCTAATGATGATAAACATTGCATTTAAGTTATTATTATTAATAATTAATCTATAATGACAATTTTAGTAATAATGAAAATTTTATCATAAATTATAATGATAATTAAACTAATTGTCAACTATGGCAATCTAAAATATTAATTAACATTAGCTCCTACCATTATTAAGCAATAATACATAAAAATTATTGTTACTTGAACAATTGTATCACTTAGTAAAAGTTAATTAGTAAAATTCCTAATCTACTAGTTGAATATTTTTTTTCTTTTAAATTAACACATACAAAAACGGATTAAGGATTCGTTGAAATTAAAACTTTGAATCTCAAATATAGAAATATAAAAATGATACTATTGAATCAATTGACAATGGGTCGAATAAACCCAATGCAAAAATCTTAATGCAGATCTTGGGGCTATTTTAGTCATTTTCACGAAATTTGAGGGTTTTATGCTTTCTAGGTAGATTCTTTCTATCAATACGATTTCTAGGAATTAATTTTGTGAGAAAAAGTAAATTAAGGGAAATGAAAAGTGAAATTAAGTATGAGTTTGGATGTTTTCCATGGGAGAAAAAGTATAATAATGACATGTCATGTGATTTCTTTTTCTTTCTTTTTTTTTGAAATTTTTTGTGGCACTTGGCAATTTTGATTGCACCAAAGTTTACACACACACACACACACACACACACACAAACCTTTACATATATATACATTCATAAACATATATTTTTATTTTTTTATAGATAACCTTTTTGTGTATATATAGGCTGCATACCTATATACATATACAAATATATATTTCTATATCTGTATATTTTTCTTTAATCTCTGTATGGTATATATTTATCTATAGTACATACACACTTAAAATTTCTTGACCACAATTTTCAATTTTAAGTTTTAGAATATAGAGTTTTTCTTAAATTGTTTAGAATAATTTTATTAGTTGTTTAAAAATTAGCTGTGAATATTTCCTAGTTTTCTAAATTATCAAAATATATCAACTAACCAAATCTAATATTTTATTAAATTCATTTTTCAAAACTCATTCACACATAAATCTATACGTGTATCTATGTGAATATTTGCAGAAAGGTGTTTCTTTACCATAATTATACAAATTAGATTAAATATTGAATTCTAATTCCTACAAGTTCGAGTTTTTTGTTTTCAATTGTTTAGAATTATTTCATTAGTTATTTATCATTATAAAAATATGTGAGTTAAGTAGTTAACCAAATTCAATAACTTTTTAATGATTTATTTAAACTTATTAAAACTTAAATAAATCCATACTATTATGTATAAGAACTTTTGATCATAATTGTTTAATTTTGATCAAATTATAAATTCTAACAATTATTACTTTTTGATAAGTGATCTTGAAGTTCGATATTTTCATTATATAATTATCCAACTCTAATTCGACTCATTTTTATGCAATATAAAAATGTTTATAAATTATAATTTTTATTAGTTTTTTATTCTTTTTTGTTTAATTAATGGTTTAGATCCGTCAATGTTAACACTTTTGTCCATTATTAAGAAACCAAGATATTAAATTATTGAAATAAGAATGGAGAAATGTTGATTTTGATCGATATAGAATAACTCCATTGAATTCATTATATTTATTTATTATGTGAATTACATATTGTAAACATATAAATCATATCGAACTAGTAATAACTAAAATCATATATTTTATTCTCTGCATTAATTTCATGTTGTTTACTTAGGTATCTAGTCAAAGTGAATTACGAATTGCTGAATATGAATATAATGATATTATAAAATGAGATATTGACATCATTTATATTCTAACAATTCACAATCTACTTACATATATATTCAAGTGGATGGCATGATATGAACAAGCTAAATATAAATTCACACTCGTCCATGATCGTCCCTAGGACTAGGATCAGAGTTCGAAGTGCGATCATCTATACGAACAACATGACCGGCCTCGCGGTTAAAGAGCTTTTCATCCAAGATTTCTGCTTTTCTTCCATTGCCAAGGGAAGAAGGTTGAACATGCCTTTTAGGAAAGGAACTCCATGCTAAACTTGCCCCTGGAAAATAAACCTCCTTCTTTCCTATGGTGAGGAGCTTTTTGGCTTCCAAGACTTGAGATGTATAGAGCAAAACAAGAATTATAGTAACTGAAAATTTGAACATTTTCCAATTGAGAAATGGAGAGAAAGCTGGACTGATATGCAATTATATATAAGTTGGAAGGTATACGATGTGTAAGGAGTGACATCTATACTATTATACATTCTTTTAGTTCAGTAACGTAACTTTGACCAAATTTTAAATTTTTAAAATTTAATTTCTTAATTTTTTTAAATAATTTTATGGTTTCTTAATATGAATTGTGAATTTTTATTTAAACTTTTATAAATCTATGCTATTATATAGGAGGTCTTTTGAAATATATAACTATAAACTTTTGACCAAAATTTAAGTTCTTATTTTAACTAGTTAAAATAATTTCAGCGATTGCTTAACATGAGTGTGAATTCCTCAGTTTTTATTTACATTATCAAAATGGGTATTGCTATTTGCATTTCAAAATTTGTTATTCACACTCCATTCTAAATTTTTGTATTAGGTTATTGACCAAAATAACCACTTCATTTACAAAACACCATTTACATTAATTTGCAAGACAAATATACCTTTTAATATAATACTTATCATTTTCAAATTTGTTATTCATGAAAATATTCCACCTCAATTTGTCCAACTTAATATGAAATTACAAGGTTCAATGCTCTTTTATTTCTTTATTTTACTTTTCTAATTGAAATAATTTTAGACAGTAGCTTTATGAAGTAAAAGAAGACCTACCTTTTGGGTGTGAAAATATATTATTTTGTAGTGATTCTATCATTTTTCTATTAAAGTTTATAGCTATGTCTTGAACTAGATGACTGAATTTAAAGATGAAATATTTTTTTCATTTTTATATACTTTATCAAATTTGAAATGGAAATGAATGAGGGCTCTATATGAATGAATCAAGATTAATATATTTTTTTATAGGACAATGAATAGTACACCAAAAGCATAATTAGCCAAAAACTTAAATTAAATAATATCTTAAAAATAAATGAATATAATGGTCAATTTTTGTAAATTAAAAATAAATTGAAATGTAAATAACAAAATTTGGAGTGCAAATAACAATACCCAATCAAAATGTGCTAATTAATCAAAACAATAATCAAATAGGCCCATATAAACTAACATAAAAAAGATGGGCCGGAGCGAAAAAAGTGCAAGAAAGCCTTTGAACGCCTTTGAACTAATGAGATGGAAGGGCCCGGAGAGAGGCGCAAGGGTATCTTTGATAAGTGAGATTAAGCTAGATAAACGATTATAATCTAATCTAATTTTATGTTTGATATGAGATATTACAAAAGCGGACCGGCCCATTTTTCTTGCCAACCCGCTACTGTAGCACCAATTAAGGTGGATTATAATTGTGGGTTGAGAGGTGCAATTAGATAATTGCCTCTCCCACTAAAAATTTTCGTCCTTACTAATCCTCTTTCTTTTTAACTTATCTCATTATATTGGAGGGTGATTTTATCATTTAAACATTTAATCTCATATATCAAACATGCATAAGAGATTATGATAGATTATAGTTGTACCTAATTGTAATGTTAATCTTATATATCAAATAGACTAATATATTATTTATTCTCATCTTATTTTCATCTATTCAAATCTCCACTACTATTTACATTCTAAATCAAACGTGCCCAAGTAATTGGAATAAAGAATACTGACCCTGACGAGCTCGAAAAAATAATCTCATTGGTTGCTTATTAATAGTTGTGAATTTCTTCATTTTTTAAATAACTAAAATATGTCTACTAACTAAATTTAATGATTTTCTAATATATTCTTTAAACTCATTCACACACGATAAGTCTATATCTATATCTATAATATTATAATATGCAGAAAGGAGATCTTTTGACCATAATTATATAATTATGACCAATCTCGAATTTTAAGTTTTGGAATTTAGTATTTTCTAAAATTATTTAGAATAATTTCACTAATTGCTTAACATTAATTGTGAACTTCTTGGTTTTCTAAATTGTCAAAATATGTCAACCAATCAAATTTAATAATCTTTTAATGCGTTCTTAGACTTATTCAAACTTACATAAAACTATATTAAGGACTTCTGGCCGTAGTTGTATAAGTTTCTCTAAGTTAGGGATTCTTACAACTATTTCTATTTATGTAAGTGAATTCCAAATTTGACATTTCTACTCGAGCTTGAGTTTAAATACTTTTGCTTTCAAGCTTAAACTAAAAGTTTATCAAAATTCAACTCAAATTCCACTTATTTTCATCCTAAGGGCTCATTTGGTTTTATTTTCAAAACTCATTTTCATATTTTTTATTATTCCAAAAATAAAGCACATAACTTTTTATATATTTTCCGCTAATATCATTTTTATTTTCATTTTCAAAACACATTACCCAATAACTTATATATCTTCTCTTGATTATATTATTTATATATTTCTCCACCTACAACCTATTAAAATCAATATAATCATTACTTTTTCAATAATCTAGTCAATTAAATACATACTCATTTTTAATTCATTTTTACTAACTATTTTTCAATGTTTTAAAAATAATGAAAATAAAAATTGAAAATGAAAATAAAACCTAGCGGGCCCTAACTATTACAAAAAGTTTCATAAATTGTAATCTCCATTAATTTTGGTTCTTTGCTATTTAATTAATGCTCTGGATCCCACTTTCCTGTTGACTTTCTGAGGAAATTTTTTATAGTTCAATCAAGACTTTTTCTGTGGATAAACAAATATTAGAGAGAGGATCAAGTGGGTAACATCATTTTATAATTATTTTTTCATTCTAATAATTCAAATTGCCATTTATATGATTTTAACAACTTCAAGAAATACTTTTTTGCAATAGTAATGGTTTTGCCCATTATTAAGAAACTAAAGATATCAAATTATTGAAATAAGCATAGCGAAGAATGTGGATTTTGACTAATATAGGATAACTCTGTTCATTCTTTTTATGTTAATTTATAAAGGTGAGTTAAAATATAAATCAAATCGACCCACTAATAATAAAAGTTAAAGATCCAATATTCGAAACTTGACAGTACATAAATAATATTTAAATGGAATTAGATAAATAATTCTCTCGACTGACTAAATGGAAAAATTTCATACAATCCACTTGAATACATACTCAAAACGAATTGTGAATTGTTGAAAATATATATGATGATATTGTAAAATAAAATATTAACATTATTTATTAATAGTTCACAACCGACTTAGGTATATAACCCAAGTGAGTGGAATGATATGAACCAACTAAATGAATTCAGACTTCAGTGACCAGCTCCAGGACTAGGAGTTGACTCCAAACTACGACCATCTATACGAACAGCCTGTACAGGCTGATGTGCAAAGAGCTTTTCATTGACGATTTCTACATTTCCTCCATTACTAGGGGAAAAAGGCGGAATAGAACCTTTGGAAAGGGAACTCAATACTATACTTGGTCTAGGGAAATAAGCCTCATTCTTTTCCATGTTAAGGAGCTTTCTCGCTTCCAAGGCTTGAGATGAACACATCAAAACAAGAATTAGAGCAATCAAAAGAGCGTTCAAACGGACCATTTTCTTAACAGAGAATCGTCGAAATTGTGAAATGGAGTTTGAACAATGAGGAGACAATTCAAACACAAGTACTCACAAGTTGGAATGTGTATGTAAGAATGGAAGAAATGGTGGGGGCGACATGCTTATATATAGATGCACAAGTTGGGCGGCTGGGTCAAGAACTTTGAAAATTTGACGAGGAATATTTTGCTAGTATTGTTTGGGGATGGCTGGAGGAAATTGGGTAGGTATTAGAAGAACTAAGCCGCCAGCCAATGTTTCTTAGAAAGTAGCATAGGAGGGTGTTTGGCTAACTTTATTCAAAAGGTATTATAAGTTTCTACATCTTATAAAATATTTTTGGAACTTATAAGATGTTAGATCTTTTTTTTAAAATAAGTTCTTAAAGTGTGTGGATAAAATAAGATATTTGAGCTTATAAAATATTAGTAATGACTGTTTTGTAATTAATATGCTTAAAATTAAAGGAGTTGGTTAAGGTCCTAAAAATAAGTTAGGAATTCCTAACTTTTTTAAAAAGAGCTTATGACATCTTATTTTAAAAGTTTATAAGCTTTTTTTTTAAAAAATTTACCAAATATATTTTGATATCTTATAAGTTATCAAATGTCTTATAAGATGTTTTAAGGAGCTTATAAACTCACCCAAACACCCTCTAAGTCCGCTATATGCTGCCTTCCAATTATTTTGGGAATGTGTTCATTTCACTTGGATGAAGCATGAAAAGTGAGTCTAATGAAGAAAGGTACCCCCATGCATAAGGGCACATGTCATCTACAGTCATTTTACTTAAGATTTTCAAGCAAACTGCAGAGTTATAAGCCTCTAAATACCAATCTTAGTGCAAAATTACCCACCAAATGTCCACATAGACCTCTGCCTAAAGTCACTCAAATCTTCTACTAAGGTCACCCAAGAGTTTTGGTCAGAATGTCTTACTCTTAGGCAATTTATACAAGCTAAGTAAGTCGTGTTTGATATCATATATTACAAATAATGGTGATTGAATGCTCATAAAGATTAAGAGAAGATTATTTAATCTTATCTCTCGTTTGATGTTAGAGATTCGAAGAAATTTTTGTTATCTGTCACAATCTCTTATTCTTATTTGATATGTGATATGCGATAAAATAATTGATAAACTTGCATAAATCTATATACTATTATATATAAGAACTTTTGACCATAAGGGCTTATTTGCTTGAGCGTATAGGATTAGACAAGATTCATGTACTAGTGACACATAAGCTAGAAATGGTATCCCAAACCATCTAATCTATTGTTTGCTTTGATTTTAGAAATTAATGATATATCACTTATTGATGGGTAAGAATAACTTTTCCATTCCTTATCATATCATATTTAAAAGTGTGGAAAATGAATCAAGCCAAAATGACTTGATCCATAAACCAGCTTAGCCCGTGATACGATATTGGGCTGTAAAGGTATTATGGGCCATGTAAATATGAAGCAAACATAAAATAAGGTCTGAAAATGAATCTATCAAGTTTTAACCATCCAAGCAAACAAGCCCTAATTGTATAATCTCGATCAAATTATAAATTTTAATAATTACTACTTTTTTATAAGTGAGCTTGAAGTTCGATATTTTCATTATAATTATACGACTCTAATTTGACTGGTCATTTGTATGCAATATAAAAAAGTTTATAAATTATAATTTCCATTAGTTTTTTATTCTTTTCTATTTAATTAATGATTTAGATCCCCTTTTCTGTTGAACATTTGAAGAAATCTTTTATAGTGCCAATCAAAACTTCTTTGGAGAAATCAATAATAGAGAAGTAATCCAGTCTTCTTGTGTTTGTATAGAGACAACCCTTTCATACAGACATAATGAACAACTTATTTTACAATTATTATCTTTCATCCTAATTTTTTTTTAATTGCCATTCATATAATTTTAGCAACTTCAAGAAAACACCATTTTGTACAATGGTAATACTTTTGGCCATCATTAAGAAACCAAAGATATTAAATTATTGAAGTATGCATTGAGAATATGTTGATTTTGATCAATATAGATACATTTTGACTCCATTATATATATTTATTATGGGTGAGTCACATGTAGTAAACATATAAACCACATCCAACCAATAATCAAATGAAACCATATATTTAATTATTTGTAGGAAATTTCATGCCATTTACTTGGGGATACAGTCAAAGTGAATTACGAATTGCTGAATATGAATATAATGATGTCATAAAATGAAATACTAACATCATGTATATTATAACAGTTCACAATCAACCTAAATATATACCCAAGTGGGTGGCATGATATGAACCAACTAAATAAATTCACACTCCTCCATGACCGTCCCCAGGAGGACTAGGACCAGAATGCAGAGTGCGATCATCCACACGAACAACATGCCCGATCTCGCGGTCAAAGAGCTTTTCATCCATGATTTCTGCATTTCTCCCATGAACAAGCGAAGAAGATTGAACATGACTTTTAGGAAAGGAACCCGATGCTAAACTTGCCTCTGGAAAATAAGCCTCATTCTTTCCTATGGTGAGGAGTTTTCTGGCTTCCAAGACTTGAGATGTATAAAGCAAAACAAGAATTAGTGTAGCTAAAAATTTGAACATTTTTCCAAGTGAGAAATGGAGAGAAAGCTGAAATGATATACAACTATATTTAAGTTGGAATGTATTTGGAGAGTAAGGAGTGATATCTATACTATTTATATAGTCTTTTAGTTCAGTAATGTAACTTTGACCAAATTTTAAATTTTTAGAATTTAATTTCTTAAGTTTTTAAAATAATTTTATGATTGCTTAATATTAGTTGTGAATTTCTATTCAAACTTTTATAAATCTATGCTATTATATAGGAGGTCTCTTGAAATATATAGCTGTAAACTTTTGACCAAAATTTAAGTTCTTTTTTTAAGTAATTAAAATAATTTCATTGATTGCTTAACATGACTGTAAATTTCTCAATTTTTATTTAAATTATCAAAATATGCTAATTAATCAAATAATAATGATCTTTTTAATATATTATTTAAATCTATTCACACGCACCTAAATCTATCCTATTTGGCAATAGAAAACTATTGCTTTGTTAAGTTGGACTTATTTGTGAAGAGTCCAGTGGCCCAAATGAGACAAGAAAAAGAATATGGGCTTAGGGCCATATAAGCTAACATGATAGGGCTGTCAACGGGTCGGATTTGGATCAAATCAGGATAATTCAAATTTGAGTCCTATAGGATCTATACATGCCAATTTCATATCCGGATCCGATAAAAATACGAAACCCGATAAGAAAGTCCGATCCAATAAGAAAGTCAAAAAAAATTTGCGTTCTTTAAATTTTTATATTATTAGAAAGAACCGTATTATAAGACATGTTATATGAGATTTCAAGATTACCTTTTAATCCAAATATAATATTTACAAAGTTAAGAGAGCTCAAATTTAGAAAAAAATTTCATAAATTTTTATCATATCATTGTAAAAGCTAAAGATTTAAGGCATAATCCATGGAGGTTGTATCATTGATCATTCGGTAATGTATATTTACAGTGCATAAGCCATTATAAATTGTGTATTTAGGCTATAATATGAAACATACGTATATATATAATTACTTTATTAAATTAATTGCTTCAAAGAAATAAAAAAATTAGGGCATTATCAATTATAATATCACGTATATTGCATTCCAGTCAAAAGTCTTCATTAATATAATTTATACTATATAATTATCAGTTTAATAATATATTTAATAAAATTTGGATTCGGATCTTTATCGGATTGGATTGTATAATTCCATATCCGATTCACTTATTTCGGATTATGGATATTTATAATTGGATATGATCCATCAGACATTTTAATCGGATAAAAATCTTAAAATTCAGATTGAATTCGAATTAAAATCCAATCCATTGACAGCCTTAATGAAAAAATCCGAAATGAAAAGGTGTAAGAAAGCATTTGAACCAATGAGATGGAAAAGCGTGGAGTAAAGCCCAGGTAATTGGGACAAAGAATCCTGACCCTGACGAGCTCAAAAAAAATAATCTCATTGGTTGCTTGCTAGTAGCTGTGAATTTCTTTATTTTATAAATATTTAAAATATGTCAATTGACTAAACTTAATGATTTTCTAATACACTACAAAAAATTAGGGCTTCAACTACGATTAATCCTTAATTGATGTTAAAAATTCATAATTTTAGCTACAAAATTATCCTAGCCAAGTTCAAAACTGATGCTCTCATAGCTAACCTTGCTATGGCCAATTCATTGCTAATAATCATTCTTTTATATATATATATATATATTAATTTTCATATAGATAATTTATAGCTAATTGTTTACGCTATGAAAGTACAACGTTATAGATTGGTAATTAATAGTTTTTATTGATTATAATTAAAAAAAAATATTTATTATAAAAATTTATGGCTATATTTTTTAATTAGTTATCGCTACAAAATTATTTCATAACAATTTTTTCATAGCAGATACTTAAATATTTTGTAGTGATATATTTTTTAAACTCATTCACACACATGAGTCTATATCTATATCTATAATATAATAATGTACAGCAAGGGGATCTTTTGACCATAATTGTACAATTTTGACTAAATCTCGAATTTTAAGTTTTGGAATTTAGCATTTTCTAAAATTATTTAGAATAATTTCACTTACTGCTTGACATTAGTTGTGAACTTTTTGGTTTAAAATAATTAAAATATGTCAACCAATCAAATTTAATAATTTTCTTCTTACATTTTGTAACTTATTCTCGCACGTAATCTATATCTATGTTTTGTTATTACAAATAGAAAGGGATTTTTTATCACAACTATACAGTCTTGGTCAAAATTTCAATTCATAATTCCTCGGCCTTAGGATTTTTTTTTAAAAAAGAATTTTTTTTAGAATAATTCCATTACTTGTTTATCAGCAGTTGTGAATTTCTTGATTTTCTCTATTATGAAATAATCACATTTAGTAATCTTTTAATGCATTCTTAAACTTATTCAAACTTACATAAAACTATATTAAGGACTTCTGGCCGTAATTGTATAAGTTTCTCTAAGTTATGGATTCTTACAACTATTTCTATTTATGTAAGGACTTGTTTGTTTGGGCATATAACATTAGACATGATACATATACTAGTGACATATAAGCTAGAAATGATATACAAAACCATCTAATTTGTTGTTTGTTTTGATTTTAGAAATCAATGATATCCCATACTTGAAGCCATGTAATATTTGGTTGGGAAGATTGCTCAAATTTAAAAGGGTGAAAAATGAATCAGGCCATTTTGGCATGATCCATAAACCAACTTGGCCCATAATCCCATGTCGGGCCGCAAAGGTATCATGGACCATAAAATGTGAAGCAAATAGAAAATTAAGCCTGAAAATAGATCTATTAGGTCTTAATTTTTGAAGCAAATAAGCCCTAAGTGAATTCCAAATTTGACAATTTTGCTCGAGCTTGAGTTTAAATACTTTTGCTTTCACGCTTAAACTAAAATTTTCTCAAAATTCAACTAAAACCCTAACTATTATAAAAACTTTCATAAATTGTAATTTCCATTAATTTTGGTTCTTTTCTGTTTAATTAATGGTTTGGATCCTCTTTCCTGTTGACTTTATGGCGAAATTTTTCATAGTTCAATCAAGACTTCTTATGTGGATAAATAAATATTAGAGAGAGGATCCAGTGGGTAACCACATTTTATTATTTTTTCATTCTAAAAATTCAAATTGCCATTGACATGATTTTAAGAACTTCAAGAAATACTTTTTTGCAATAGTAATTGTTTTGCCCATTGTTAAGAAAGTAAAATATAAATTATTGAGATAAGCATTGCGAAGAATGGGGATTTTGACTAATATAGGATAACCCCATTGATTCAAAATTTACATAGGCGAGCTAAATTGAAGATATATAAACCAAATCGACCCACCAATAATAAGAGTTTAAAGATCCAATATTATCGAAACTTGACAGTACATAAACAATATCTAAATGGGACTAAATAAATAATTCTACCTACTGGCTAAATGGAAAAAATCCATACTACCCACTTGAATACATACTCAAAACGAATTGTGAATTATTGAAAATATATATGATGATGTTGTAAAATGAAATATTAACATCACGTACTAATAGTTCACAACCGACTCAAGTATACACCCAAGTGAGTGGAATAATATGAACCAACTAAATGAATTCAGGCTTCAATGATCAACTCCAGGACTAGGAGTTGACTGCAAACTACGACCATCTATACGAACAACATGTCCAGCCTGACGTGCAAAGAGATTTTCATCGACAATTTCTACATTTCCTCCATTACTAGGGGAAGAAGGTGGAATAGAACCTCTGGAAAGGGAACTCAATACTATACTTGCTCTGGGGAAATAAGCCCCGTTCTTTTCCATGTTCTTTTTCATGTTAAGGAGCTTTCTCGCTTCCAAGGCTTGAGATGAACACATCAAAACAAGAATTAGAGCAACTGAAAAAGCATTCAAACAAACCATCTTCTTAATAGAGAATCGTCAAAATTGAGAAATGGAGTTTGAACAATGAGGAGAAGTTTAATTTAGACACTACAAGTACTAAAAAGTTGGAATGTGTATATGTAAGAATAGAAGAAATGGTGGGAGGGGGGGTGACATGCTTATATATAGATGCACAAGTTGGATGGCTGGGTCAAGAACTTTGAAAATTTGACAAGGAATATTTTGTAGTATAAGTATTGTTTGGGGATGGTTGGAGGAAGTTGCGTAGGTATAGAAGAACTAAGCCGCCGGCCAATGTTTCTTAAAAAGTACCATAAGTCTGCTATATGCTGCCCTCCAATTATTTTGGGAATGTGTTCATTTCACCTGGATGAAGCATGACAAATGAGTCTAATGAAAGAAAGGTACACCCATGCATAAGGGCACATGTCGTCTACAGTCATTTGACTTAAGAATTTCAAGCAAACTTCAGAGCTATAAGCCTCTAAATACCAATCTTAGTGCAAAATTACCCACCAAATGTCCACATGGACCTCTCCCTAAAGTCACTCAAGAGTTTTGACTCATAAAATATATTTATAGGATGCCACATCAATACAAGCGTATGTTTTTGGTCTACATGTCCTACTCTTAGGCAAGTTATACAAGCTAAGTAAGCCGTGTTTGATATCATTGTATGCACAAATTATTTTGTCTGCAAAATTAAAATTATAAGACAAAAAAAAAAAATTGTACAAATAAAATAAAATAAAAATTTATTAAATGTGGAATCAATTTCTAATATAATCCTCTGATTCTTCCATTGCAAATATGATCTTGAATTTAATGAGTTCTACGAAGAATACCTTGAATGTCGTGAACCTTTTTAAATTTGATTTGAAGAAAAATATTGCCAATCCGAGGGCTCGCACCTTAATCTTGAATCAAACGCCAAAATATATGAGATCCGTGAAGAACGCTTTGAACGTTATGGATTTCTTTAAATTTGATTTGAAGAAGAATTACATCAATTTGAGGGCTTCGCAACTTAATCTCGAATCAAATGCCAAAATATATGAGCTCCGCAAAGAAGGCTCGCACCTTAATCTTGAATCAAACGCCAAAATATATGAGATCCGTGAAGAACGCTTTGAACGTTATGGATTTCTTTAAATTTGATTTGAAGAAGAATAACATCAATTTGAGGGCTTCACAACTTAATCTCGAATCAAATGCCAAAATATATGAGCTCCGCAAAGAACGCCTAGACCATCGTGGCCGAAGAACACTGTGAACATCGTGGATCTCCTTGAATTTAATTGAGAGAATTGTTGGACTCTTTTAAAGCTCATCTCACTTGCTGGAATTTGTGTTGTGTTTTGAATGAGCTTTGATAACTCCCTTTATATAGATATTTGATGGGAAAGTTCCAGATTAACTTAAACTTTTTTGAGGGTTATCTATTTGACAAGATAATATCAAATATCAAGAGATAACATTAAGTATAAAGAGATAATATCAAATATCAAGATATAGTATCAAATATCTTTAATTTGATTGATCCATAAGTATAGACACTTTATCTTTGATACTTATCAACATTTAATTTGATAAAAAAATAAATACTAGAGTATTAATTAAAATTAACTATCTATTTTTTGGAATTAAATTTAATAAATTCCAAGATGAATAGAAAATTTTGAATTAATAATTAGCATATTATTTTATACGTGTCACTCTTTAAATGGTCTTCAAATAGGCAAAAATTGATATGTCTACAATCATATATTACAAATAACGGTGATTGGATGCTTATAAAGATTAAGAGAAGATTATTTAATCTTATCTCTCATTTGATGCTAGAGGTTGTCGAAGAAATTTATGTCATATCTCACAATCTCTTATTGTTATTTGATATGTGATATGCAATAAAAGAATTGGTAAACTTGCATAAATCTATACTATTATATATAAGAATTTTTGACCGTAATTGTATAATCTTGATCAAATTATAAATTCTAATAATTACTACTTTTTTGTAAGTGAGCTCGAAGTTCGATATTTTCATTATAATTATACGACTCTAATTTGACTGATCATTTGTATGCAATATAAAAAAGTTTATAAATTATAATTTCCATTACTTTTTGATTCTTTTCTGTTTAATTAATGGTTTAGATCCCCTTTCTTGTTGAACATTTGAAGAAATCTTTTATAGTGCCAATCAAGACTTCTTTGGAGAAATCAATGATAGAGATGTAATTCAGTCTTCTTGTGTTTGTATAGAGACAGCCCTTTCATACAAACAGAGTGAACAACTTATTTTGCAATTATTATCTCTCATCCTAATTTTTTTTTTATTGCCATTCATATAATTTTAGCAACTTTAAGAGAACAACCTTTTGTGCAATGGTAATACTTTTTCCCATTATTAAGAAACCAAAGATATTAAATTATTAAAGTAAGCATCAGAATATGTTGGTTTTGATCAATATAGATACATTTTGACTCCATTATATATATTTATTATGGTTGAGTCACATATAGTAAACATATAATTCACATCCAACCAATAATATAATAATGAAACCATATATTTAATTTTTTGCAGGAAATTTCATGCCATTTATTTGGGTACATAGTCAAAGTGAATTGCAAATTGTTGAATATGAATATAATGATGTCATAAAATGAGATACTGACATCATTCATATTCTAACAGTTTACAATCGATCTAAATATATACCAAAGTGGGCGGCATAATATGAACCAGCTAAATAAATTCACACTCCTCCATGACCGTCCCCAGGAGGACTAGGACCAGAATGCAAAGTGCGATGATCTATACGAACAACATGGCCGGTCTCACGGTCAAAGAGCTTTTCATCCATGATTTCTGCATTTCTTCCATTACCAAGGGAAGAAGATTGAACATGACTTTTAGGAAAGGAACTCCATGCTAAACTTGCCCCTGGAAAATAAGCCTCATTCTTTCGTATGGTGAGGAGTTTTCTGGCCCCCAAGACTTGAGATGTATAGAGCAAAACAAGAATTAGAGTAACTGAAAATTTGAACATTTTGCCAAGTGAGAATGGAGAGAAAGCTGAAATGATATAATGCTATGTTTAAGTTGGAATGTATTTGGAGAGTAAGGAGTGACATTTATACTATTATATAGTCTTTTAGTTCAATAACATAACTTTGACTAAATTTTAAATTTTCAGAATTTAATTTCTTAATTTTTTTAAATAATTTTATGATTGCTTAATATTAATTGTGAATTGCCATTCAAATTTTATAAATCTATGCTATTATATAGGAAGTCTTTTGAAATATACAACTGTAAACTTTTGACCAAAATTTAAGTTCTTTTTTTAAGTAGTTAAAATAATTTCATTGATTGCTTTACATGAACGTAAATTTCTCAATTTTTATTTAAATTATCAAAATATGCTAATTAATCAAATAATAATGATATTTTTAATATATTATTTAAATCTATTCACAGGCACATAAATCTATCCTATTTGGCAATATAAAACTATTGCTTTATTAAGTTGGACTTATTTGTGAAGAGTCCAGTAGCCCAAATGAGAGAATATGGGCTTAGGCCCATATATGCTAACATAAAAAAGATACGAAATGGAAAAGGGCAAGAAGGCATTTTAACTAGGGTTGTCAATTGATTGGATTTTAATTTTAATTCGATCTAAATTTGATCCGAATTTTAGAATTTTTATTCGATTAAAATGTCCGATGGATCAGATCCGATTATAAATATCTATAATCCGAAATACGTGGATCGAATATGGAATTATACAATCCGATCCGATAAAGATCCGAATTTGAAGTTTATTAAATATATTATTAAATTGATAATTATATAGTATAAATTATATTAATGAAGACTTTTTTGACTGGAATGCAATATATGTGATATTATAATTGATAGTGCTCTAATTTTTTTATTTCTTTGAAGCAATTAATTTAATAAAGTAATTATATATATACGTATGTTTCATATGAGCCTAAATACACAATTTATAATGGCTTATGCATTGTAAAATATACATTATCGAATGATCAATTTGATACAACCCCCATGGTTTATGCCTTAAATCTTTAGCTTTTGCAATGATATGATAAAAAGTTATGAAAAAAAATCTAAATTTGAGCTCTCTTAATTTTGTAAATATTATATTTGGATTAAAAAGTAATCTTAAAATCTCATATAACATGTCTTGTAAGATGGTTCTTTCTAATAATATAAAAATTTAAAGAACGCAATTTTTTTTTGACTTTCTTATCGGATTTTGGATTTTTATCGGATCCAAATATGGAATTCGCATGCATAGATCCTATAGGACTCAGATTCGGATTCGATTATGTATACATGTTATCAGATTCGGATTAGAATTATCTTGATTTGATCCAAATCCGATCCGTTGACCGCCCTAATTTTAACTAATGAGATGGAAAAGCTTGGACTAAAGCCCAAGTAATTGGGACAAAGAATCCTTACCCTAGCGAGCTCAAAAAAATAATCTCATTGGTTGCTTACTAGTGGCTGTGAATTTCTTCATTTTATAAATAATTAAAATATATCAACCGACTAAACTTATTGATTATCTAATACACTACAAAAATTAAGGTATCAACTACGGTCAATCCTTAGCTAATGTTAAAAAAAATTATTTTGTCTAAGTTTGAAATTGATGTTCTTGTACTTAATCTTGCTTGACCAATTCATAGTTGATGATCATTCTTATATATATATATATATATATATCAAATTATTTAGATAAGCATTGCGAAGAATGGGGATTTTGAGTAATATAAGATAACTCTACTGATTCCTTTTATATTAATTTACATAGGTGAGCTAAATTGAAGAGATATAAACCAAATCGACCCACTAATAATAAAAGCTTAAAGATCCAATATTGTCGAAACTTGACAGTACATAAATAATATATAAATGGGACTAGATAAATAATTCTACCGACTGATTAAACGGGAAAGTTTCACACCACCCACTTAGATACATACTCAAAATACATTGTGAATTGTTGAAAATACGTATAATGATGTTGTAAAGTGAAATATTAACATTATATATGTCCTAATAGTTTTCAACTGACTTACGAATACACCAAAGCGGATGACATTATATGAACCAACTAAATGGATTCAGATTTTAGTGACCAATTCCAGGACTAGGATTTGAACCCAAACTACGACCATCTATACGAACAACACGTCCAACCTTATGTGCAAAGAGCTTTTCACGGACGATTTCTACGTTTCCTCCATTACTAGGGGAAGAAGGTGGGCTAGAGCCTTTGGGGAAGGAACTCAATATTGAACTTGTTCTTGGAAAATAAGCCTCGTTGTTTTTCATATTAAGGGGCTTTCTCGCTTCCAAACCTTGAGCTAAACACATCAAAACAAGAACTAGAGCAGCTGAAAGAGCGTTCAGGCGAACCATTTTCTTAACAGAGAGTCGTGAAAATTGAGAAATGGAGTTTGAATGATGAAGAGAAGTTAGACAAGTTAGGAATGTGTATGTCAGAATGGAATAAATGGTGGGGGGCTACATGCTTATATATAGATGCACAAGGTGGATGGCTGGGTCAAGAACTTTGAAAATTTGACAAGGAATATTTTGCAGTATAAGTATTGTTTGGGGATGGCTAGAGGAAGTTGGGTAGGTGCAGAAGAACTAAGCCGCCGGCCAATGTTTCTTAGAAAGTACCACAAGTCTACTATATGCTGCCCTTCAATTATTTTGGGAATGTATTTCACTTGGATGATGCATCAAAAGTGAGTCTAATGGAAGAAAGGCAACCCCATGCATAAGGGCACATGTCATCTACAGTCATTTTACTTAAGATTTTCAAGCAAACTGCACGGCCATAAGCCTCTAAATACCAATCTTAGTGCAAAATTACCCACCAAATGTCCACATGGACCTCTCCTTAGTCACTCAAGAGTATTGACTCATAAAATGTATTTATAGGATGCCACATCAATACAAGGGTATGTTTTTGGTCAACATGTCTTACTGTTAGGCAATTTATACAAGCTAAGTAAGCCGTGTTTGATATCATATATTGCAAATAATGGTGATTGAATGCTCATAGAGATTAAGAGAAGATTATTTAATCTTATCTCTCATTTGATGTTAGAGATTCGAAGAAATTTTTGTCATATGTCACAATCTCTTATTCTTATTTGATATGTGATCGGCGATAAAAGAATTGGTAAACTTGCATAAATCTATACTATTATATATAAGAACTTTTGACCATAGTTGTATAATCTTGATCAAATTATAAATTCTAATAATTACTACTTTTTTGTAAGTGAGCTCGAAGTTCGATATTTTCATTATAATTATACGACTCTAATTTGGCTGATAATTTGTACGCAATATAAAAAAGTTTATAAATTATAATTTCCATTACTTTTTGATTCTTTTCTGTTTAATTAATGGTTTAGATCCCCTTTCCTGTTGAACATTTAGAGAAATCAATGTTAGAGAGGCAATCCAGTCTTCTTTTGTTTGTATAGAGAGAGCCCTTTCTTATAGACAGAATGAACGACTTATTTTACAATTATTATCTTTCATCCTAAAAATTTTTTTATTGCCATTTATAAAATTTAAGCAACTTCAAGAAAACACCCTTTTGTACAATGGTAATACTTTTGCCCATTATTAAGAAACCAAAGATATTAAATTATTGAAGCATGCATTGAGAATTTGTTGATTTTGATCAATATAGATACATTTTGACTCCATTATATATATTTATCATGGGTGAGTCACATATGGTAAACATATAAACCAGATCCAACCAATAATAAAATGAAACCATATATTTAATTCTTTGCAGGAAATTTCATGCCATTTATTTGGGTATATAGTCAAAGTGAATTACGAATTGCTGAATATGAATATAATGATGTCA
The DNA here is from genome assembly GCA_018894105.1 of Jacaranda mimosifolia. Taxonomy (NCBI): domain Eukaryota; kingdom Viridiplantae; phylum Streptophyta; class Magnoliopsida; order Lamiales; family Bignoniaceae; genus Jacaranda; species Jacaranda mimosifolia. The sequence continues at coordinate 3,769,881 of CM032118.1, read as the reverse complement.
TAAAATGAAATACTGACATCATGTATATTCTAACAGTTCACAATCAACCTATACATATACCTAAGTGGGTGGCATAATATGAACCAGCTAAATAAATTCACACTCCTCCATGACCGTCCCCAGGAGGACTAGGACCAGAATGCAAAGTGCGATCATCTATACGAACAACATGCCTGGTCTCGCGGTCAAAGAGCTTTTCATCCATGATTTCTACATTTCTTCCATGACCAAGGGAAGAAGGTTGAACATGACTTTTAGGAAAAGAACTCCATGCTAAACTTGCTCTTGGAAAATAAGCCTCATTCTTTCCTATGGTGAGGAGTTTTCTGGCTTCCATGACTTGAGATGTATAAAGCAAAACAAGAATTATTGTAACTGAAAATTTGAACATTTTGCCAATTGAGAATAGAGAGAAAGCTGAAATGATATACAACTATATTTAAGTTGGAATGTATTTGGAGAGTAAAGAGTGGCATCTGTACTATTATATAGTCTTTTAGTTCAATAGCATAACTTTGACTAAATTTTAAATTTTCAGAATTTAATTTCTTAATTTTTTTAAATAATTTTATGATTGCTTAATATTAATTGTAAATTTCTATTCAAATTTTTATAAATCTATGCTATTATTTAGGAGATCTTTTTAAATATACAACTGTAAACTTTTGACCAAAATTTAAGTTCTTTTTTTAAGTAGTTAAAATAATTTCATTGATTGCTTAACATGAATGTAAATTTCTCAATTTTTATTTAAATTATCAAAATATGCTAATTAATCAAATAATAATGAACTTTTTAATATATTATTTAAATCTATTCACACGCACATAAATCTGTCCTATCTGGCAATAGAAAAGTATTGCTTTGTGAGGTTGGGCTTATTTGTGAAGAGTCCAGTGGCCCAAAAGAATACGGGCTTAGGCCTAAAAAAGATCAGAAGTGGAAAAGTACAAGAAAGCATTTAAATTAATGAGATGGAAAAGCCGCGAAGCGCAAGTAACTGGGATAAAGAATCCTGACCCTGACGAGCTAAAAATAATAATCTCATTGGTTGCTTGCTTACTGGCAGTTGTGAATTACTTCATTTTTATAAATAATTAATATATGTCAACTGAGTAAACTTAATGATTTTCTAATATATTACAAAAAATTTGGATATCAACTACGGTCAAGCCTTAGCTAATGCTAAAAAAATTATTTTGGCCAAGTTTGAAGTTGATGCTTTCGTAGCTAACCTTGTTATGATCAATTCATAGTTGATGATCATTCTTTTAATATATATATATATATATATACACACACACATATATGTATCAAATTATTGAGATAAGCATTGCGAAGAGTGGAGATTTTGAGTAATATAAGATAACTCCATTGATTCCTTTTATATTAATTTATATAGGTGAGCTAAATTGAAGATATATAAACCAAATCAACCCCCTAATAATAAAAGCTTTAAGATCCAATATTGTCGAAACTTGAATACATACTCAAAATACATTGTGAATTGTTGAAAATATATATAATGATGTTGTAAAGTGAAATATTAACATCATATATGTCCTAATAGTTTTCAACGGACTTATGCATACACCAAAGTGGATGACATTATATGAACCAACTAAATGAATTCAGACTTTAGTGACCAACTCCAGGACTAGGAGTTGACTCCAAACTGCGACCATTGATACGAACAACACGTCCGACCTGGCGTGCAAACAGCTTTTCACGGACGATTTCTACGTTTCCTCCATTACTAGGGGAGGAAGGTGGGCCAGAGCCCATGGGGAGGGAACTCAATATTGAACTTGATCCAGGAAAATAAGCCTCGTTCTTTTTCATATTCGGGAGCTTTCTCGCTTCCAAACCTTGAGCTAAACACATCAAAACAAGAACTAGAGCGATTGAAAGAGTGTTTAGACGAACCATTTTCTTAACAGAGAGTTGTGGAAATTGAGAAATGGAGTTTGAACGATGAAGAGACAAGTTAGACTAAAACACAAGTACTCACAAGTTGGAATGTGTATGTAAGAATGGAAGAAATGGTGGTTGGGGGAAGGGGGTGACATGCTTATATATAGATGCACAAGGTGGATGGCTGGGTCAAGAACTTTGAAAATTTGACAAGGAATATTTTGCAGTATAAGTATTGTTTGGGGATGACTGGAGAAAGTTGGGTAGGTAGAGAAGAACTAGGCCGCCGGCCAAAGTTTCTTAAAAAGTACCATAAGTCTGCTATATGCTGCCCTGCAATTATTTTGGGAATGTGTTCATTTTATTTGGATGAAGCATGAAAAGCGAGTCTAACGGAAGAAAGGCACCCCCATGCATAAGGGCACATGTCATCTACAGTCATTTGACTTAAGATTTTCAAGCAAACCACATAGATCTAAGCCACTAAATACCAATCTTAGTGCAAAATTACCCACCAAATGTCCACATAGACCTCTGCCTAAAGTCACTCAAGTCTTCTACTAAGGTCACCCTAGAGTTTTGACTCATAAAACGTGTTTATAGGTTGCCACATCAACACAAGGGTATGTTTTTTGTCAACATGTCTTAGGCAATTTATACAAGCTAAGTAAGCCGTGTTTGGTGCCATATTCTACAAAAAGTAGGAGCAAAATAAAACTTACCCCTTATAAAGTATCAAATTGATTGAAAACTCCTCATGCTTTTGTTTTTCTTTTTTGTTTTTTTTAAATTGGTAGATCACCCCCTCTATTTCTAAAAGCTGACCAAATTAGACCCCACAATACTGAATGTGTGATCGACACGTTGAGAATGCAATTTTTCTTCATTTCAAAGGTCTTTTAGCACTTAGAAAGACAATTATACCTTCCAATTAAATGTAAAGAAAATAGCCCAAATGAAATTTACCCCCTTGTAAAGTATTTAATGGGCTTAAATCCCCTATATTTTCTACTTAGCATATCATACCCCTTCCCCCAAGTTTCTAAACTACTTCAAATAAGAACTTATTTTTACAACATAAACACCTAAATCTTGACCTCAAGTTAGAAACTTTAAAATAATTTAAATTATTTGTAAGTTCTATAAAATGACAAGTAGTACACAAAATTAAAATCGCCAACAGCAAAATTATGCTTTATTTCTAAATTAAAAACACAACTCAATGCCATACTCGATGAAATAAATGCTTCGACTTCATTAAAATCTATTTCAACATAAAATTTAAAATTCATAGAAGAACATGAAAATAAGATCACCATAAAAAAAACTTCTAAATCTTAAATTGAAACTCAAAATTGTTAGAATATAGAATTTTGAAATAAAGTATGTATTACCTCACAACTCGAATGCAACTTCAATATATTTTCAATAACTTTAGTGGACCTTCTTCTTAGTTTGATTTATTAGGAAACTTTATGGTTAGGGTTTGGTTTTGAGAAGGAAATAGAAAATGTGGGTTCTATTTATTTTTTTCTATGTAAAATTAATCGTAGATGATCAATTAAATGCAAAAAGTAGAATCAGGAATTAGAAACACTGGGTATAAATGAAGGATGAGGGCTCAATTAGGTTGAATATTGTGTTTTTTGAGTTGAGAGAGAGGCATAGAAAAATATATGGGGTTTTCAGCCTATTGAGTACTTTACAGGGGGTAAAATGTATTTAGCCATTCTATATACAACCAACCCCCAAGCTACTTAGTAAATAGATGACGGTGTTTCAGCCATTTCAAAATTCAAAAAGTAATTTAAATCAATTATGGCGAGTGAGTTAGATTTGCATAAATAGAGGGGGTAATAAGCCAATTAGGAAAATATGAAGGATTTTTAGCCCATTAATTAGCCACTTTATAGGGGGCTAAAATGTATTTAGCACCGCATAGTACTGATTGAAAGCTCATAAAGATTAAGATTATTTAATCTTACCTTTCATTTTATGTTAGAAATTGGAAGAAATATGTCATTTAACACAATCTCTTATTCTTATTTTAATATGTGCTATGAGATTAAGATTGTGGTAAATTTTCTTAACTACCGTACCTACCCAATCACTTTATCAGTAAAGATGACAGAAATAATACTTCTTTTAAGCCATCAGAGAGAGTGGTAATTCATGATTGTGGCAAGTGTGACAGTGAGGGTGCGATCCACCTCGAGATTTCATTCATATGTAGTATATCCTATAGTGTGGACTCAACGTTAATTTTAGGACGGCGTAGATCAAACGACACTTTGTACTAAACGACTCAATCTCCTCTTATAGGGCTGTCAATGGAACGCATATTAATTTGAATTCGATTCGATTATTTAGAATTTTTAATTGATAAAAAATTTAATGGATATAATTCGATTAAAAAAGTTCATAATCTAAAATAAATGGAGCAAATATGGATATGACTCGATCCGATTCATTAATAATCCAAATCCGAATATATTTAGTATTATATTTATTTATAATGCTAAATAAGTACTATTTTTTTTTTTTTTTGAGAGAGAGTATTACAAATGATGAATTTATCATCCTATCAACAAATCAATATTTTTGTATTCTCAAATCAAACAATCAAAGTATAAACTACCAACAAGACACATAAAGTGCACACAACACGACCACTTAGGGTTGAACGCAAACCTCCCGCATAATAGGGGGAGACTGATGCCACTCGGACTACAAGCCACTGAGCGCTAAATAAGTACTATTATTAGCAATGAAACCTAAACTGCAATGATCTGGTAAATGAATGAGATTAATTTAAATTATATTATTGCTTTTAAGCGATCAGTAAACTTGAAAATTTATTCATTAGTCTATTGTGTATTTTTCTTACGGATGACTGTTATGAATTTAAATTCTAATAAATTTTTAGAAAAATAATAAATATATAATGATTTTTGAAGTATTCAGATTTGAATTTTTTTGGATATCTGACAGATACACAACTTTTATTTAGATTCGGATATGATTATACCAACTACAAATCTGATAGGATTTTGAATCGGATTTGGATATGACATATTATTTTCGGATTCGAATTTCAATCCAACATAATCCAATCAGAATCCGATCCATTGACAGCCCTATCCTCCTACATGCAGCATCAAACGTGGTCTTAAGTATAGAAGAATATTTACAAACTTGAGTTAATGAAATATTGACCAAGTGAAGATCTTTCATTCAAAAGAAAGATTTCGAACACGAATATGACAACAAAAACAAATTGTTGTTAGACTTTCCACATGCAAAAAGCTTGGGAAGACACGACAAGTGAATAAGACAAAAAGGTAGGCAAAAATAGGAGTCTATAATTTGCAAGGAAGAAATAAATAATAGACTAGTAACAACCACAAGCAATTGAAGAAGAAAGCTCCTGAGATTGGAAATTTGGTTGACATTCTATTAGTATATTACCTAAATCCTCGCAAAAGTAACAGATAATTCCTCCAACAAAGGGGCTTCAGGCGACCTATCATCATAGAAAGATACATATGAGAACAAGGATTTGGTCCTAAATAAAATTCCTGTAATAAGATGTCAAAGAGTTAGGTATGCATCAAATTGATAAAATAAGCAAGGTCTGCAGGACTGAGATTTTATTCTTAATAGATTTTTCAAAACTGATATTGACAAAATCCATAGCTACAAGCAAATGGGATCTTGTGGAAGAGTAACTTTTTGTCTGTATTGAGGGCCAGCACATCTTGGATGAACTGTTGGATGCACAAAGATAGGCTTTTTGCTCAAGAAAATTACAAAAGTAGCTTAATTCTAGGGTTCATTATACCTAGGGATAGCAATGGGGCAGGGCAAAACCCGAATCCGATTCGAGACGAGTTTGGGGAGACTTAATGGGATATGGAGCGTGGTATGGGATGGAATTTTCTTAATTTGAATTATTTGGGATGTGATATGGGATTTACCGACCCCGGCCCACCACCCTGCCCATATAATAATAATATATAATTTATTTTATATTTTTCTAATTAAAAATAATGTCCAACTATACTAGATGAAAAGGAAGATGTTGAAGAATGTGAGATGAATTAATTTAGATGGGGATTAAAACTATATGATGGAAGCTTATTGGACTTAAAAATTTTGTATTTTTTTGTTTCAGTTTACTGTCAAACTCACAATGTATAAAAATTTGAATGTTATGCTGGTTATTATTTTAATTCTATTTTTATCTCCTATTTTGCTTATAAAATCTCGTCTTGTTTGCATAAATTTTTCATTTTTGTACCTAAAATTTAAATTTTAATTGTTGTCAAGTAATTCTGATTTAATGCTTTCATTGACTTATTTCAATTTTTCTAATTCTTTAACCCATCAACCCGACAGGACGAGGCGGGACGGGACGGGATAGGGTATGGGGTGGGGTATGGTCTCGCGAGGCAGGTTATGGGGCGAGCCAAACCCGCCCCACTGCCATCCCTAATTATACCTGTTGCTGGAAAGTTCAAGCCTTTGTATTATCTCCTTAATTGCTGTCTATCTTGATAAAGGGTGACAAAATAAAGGAAATATCCTAAATTTAGCAAAGATCCACGCATTTCTATTGTCAGTTTGGGTTCAACCCGACGAACCAGGACCGATCTAGAGAAAACTCCTCCATTAAATGGTATCCACATGTAGGATTAGGATGCTACCACATCATCTAGGAGATGTTGGCCAAATGTTAACAACTATAAATATCTCAAGTCACAACATTTTTAGGTATCACTTTATCATATTATCTCTTTTTGTCTCCATATTTACTTTCGGGCTTTTAGCATTATTACCCAACCTCTTGATCTGACTTGAGCATTGGACTTCCATTGAAACCCCTACCAGCAACCCGCTATCTTAGGTGTTGTTGACCCCATACACCAACCCGAGTACTTATCATCAGCAAAGGATAAATCCAAATCCCACATCACCATTCACCCGATCCATGTTTTGCTTCAAACTCTGGATGCATAAGGGGGTAAATCAAACCAATTCCCAACTCTTACCATGCATGATTTGTGCATTAACATGCATCAAGACAATTGAAGGCAATAAGTGACAAAATTTCCTGTATTATACACAAAGGGAACATTCGGATTCCAATTAGTTAAGCATTTCATCAACAATCAGATCTAATAAACAAGAAGGCATTGGTACCACAGACAAATGGAACATTGCATTCTTGTTTGGAGAGAAAATGTAAAAAAGTCAGTGCAGATTATTTTCAAGAACTAGAAGCATATATATATTTGAAAATCTACCTAAGCTGATATGCATATAATACATAACTCTGCAATGTACCACAGTTACTGCTTCGGATCTATATTCTTATAGCTGGCTGCAGGCTTGGAAAGATGGCAGTTAGGTTAGCTGATCTGCTATCAGAATTAGAAACTTTCCCCTAGGAAAAATCTTCAGAATTTAGTTGTTTATATAAGTGATAGACTGTCGGAATTCTGTTGTTATATATAATTGGATGGCAGGACAAAACAGCACATAGGAGAAGACTCTCTCATGTCAGATCACATTGTTGATAGGATTATAACAATCAGTGTTTTAAGCAGAAGCACAGTCTAGAACTGCTGTTTCAAGTTCAAACATGTGATCATTTCCTTATAGTTATCATTTTTATTCTGTAAAATCCCTTGATGACCCACCAACCCAAACCCCAAAAACTATAAGAGGGGAAAAAAGAGAGATAGATAACATCAGAAATTCCTTCAAATGTTTTGCAGTATTGACAAGTCTAATATTTCTCAGGCTAATTAAATTGTCATGCTAGGAATTTTCATAAGATACGGTCAAAGCTCTCCAATGGATCAAAATTTCCATGAAAAATATCAAATACAACTATTTCAATGAAAAGTACTTAATGCAAGCAAAGTTACGAAGAGTTATATGTGCATACAAGCATGACGATGAAACTCCAAACAATCACTCAAGTGCACAAGAATATGGGCACTTAGAAGCGCACTATACAAAGCGTATCTAACCAGCTGAACGAGGATGAGCCTTTGTTAGCCTATTAAACAGCTCATGAGCATCTGAATGGTTGTCCTTGCAGACCAAAGAAGTTACAAATCTCCATATATACCTATCAATTGAATTTCTTTTCACCAAACCAAACAAGAAAGTCCACAAGTCTATATTCTTCCCTTGCACCAATTTAGTTACGTATTTGCTTACACTAGAAGAAGGAGGAGTATATCCCATAAAGATCATCTCATCTAAAATACTTGCTGCTTCGTTGAATTGCTTCACATCACAAAACCCAACAAAAAGTGTCCTGTAAGTTACCACATCAGGGGCGCATTTCATTCGCGGCATATCTTCAAATAAATCATTAGCTTCACTCACTTTCCTCACCCTACACAGCCCACCAATAATCACATTATAACTAATCACATCCGGTTTGCACCCCTCTTTCTCCATCTCACTCAAAACACCAAAAGCTGAATCAAATTCCTTATCCTGACAAAACCCATATATCATTGCATTGTACGTTACTGTATTAGGCTTACACCCATTTCTTCTCATTTCCTCTAGTAATCCAGAAACCTCCCCCTTTCGACCAACCTTAAAAAATGCACTAATCAAAGTAGAATAAACTGCAGGGTCCAATTCCATTTTCTTTCTCAACATCTCATCCTTCAACTCAATAGACTCATTCAAGTGATCAATCTTACAAAGTCGTTTAATCAATGCCACGTAAATATGTGCATTAGGACTTATCTTAAAATCCCTCTCCATCCTTCCCTTCAAACTGAAAGCCATATCCAATTCAGAATTCGCACAAAGCCCATTAATCAAAGTCCCAAATGTCACCACATTAGGCTCAACCCCCCTCCACCGCATTTCATCAAACACGCCCCATGCTCTGTCCAAATCAGACCTCATACAACACGCATTTATCAGTATATTATACGTACAGGCATCAGGATTCCCATACTTCTCAATTCCTGAAAACACTTCCCTCATCTTATCAAACTCCCGACAAATGAGAAGGCTATTCAACAGCGTGTTGACCGATTTTATCGTTCTTTGGCAACGACAAGAGGGAATTTCATCGAATATTTGGAGGGCTTTATGAGGCAAGCGGGCTCGGCCGTAGAACGTGATAATGTTACAAAAAATTATTTCCTCCGGGACAACTCGGGTGTCATTTTTCAACTTTTTCACAATGCTTTCCATTTCCAAGAACATTTTGGCTCTGCCAAGCTTGCAGATGATGAGGTCGTAGGAGAGGAGAGAGTAACGAAAGGGTTTGGCATTCGGGTTCGGGTCATTCGGGTTGGGGTTCAGGAAGAGCTGAAGGGCTGCTTTGGGATCCTTCTGGAGGCGGAGGAGTGAGGAGAGTCTGAATGGAGAGATTTTCTTCAGTTTCTGCATTTTTTGAACTTGGGAAGTTCAAGAAATGGAGCAAAACTTGGGTTTGGCGCCTTTAAGAAAAATAGCAAGGGGCGGGGGTGGGGGGGGGGGGGAAGGAAAAGGGGTTTTTTTTATAAATGTTTACACATGTATGTATGCTAATTATTTGCTAAGATTCAAAATTCAAATATCACACACACACACACACACATATATATATATAAATGTGAGAATAATATAAATAAATTTGATTCAGAATCATTATTAATAATCATGCTATAATCAGTAGTCAATCTTAGGGATGTAAGATGAGTCAAGCCGGCTCATGAGCCTCATGAGCGGGCTCGATTATAGCTCGACTCAAGCTCGAGCTTTAACATGAGCCGAGCTCGAGCTCATCTCTAGTTGTTCAAAAGCTCATGAGCCGGCTCATGAGCTTTTTTCTATTTTTAAATATTTTTTATATATTAATTAAATAACTAATATATATAATAATTTACTTTCTTTTTCTAATTTTAAATATTTATTATATATTAATTAATATGTATTAATAATTTATTTTTTTTTCTTTCTAATTTTAAATATTTATATATATGATTAAATAATTATAATATATTATAATTTAAATCATTATAGTAATTATTATAATTTCATATATATTTAATTTATAATAATAATTTAATATTTTTATTTAATTTAAAATTTTCTGATGAGTCGGCTCGAGCTCGAGCTCAGTATTTTTGAGCTTGAGCTCGAGCTCGAGCCCTTAAGAGCAAGCTCCATGAGCTCGAGCTCGAGCTCAAGCCTGCAATTTTTGGCAAGCTCGAGCTCGAGCTCGACTCGTTTACACCCCTAGTCAGTCTTATAATTTATAATGATACATATTTATTGTTCTAAAAATAAATGAACACAGTTCAAATTTAAATTTAGAACCTCAAAATTTTAGAAATCTTTGCCCCGTTTAGTTTTATTTTCATTTTCAATTTCTATTTTCATCATTTCTAAAATTTGAAAAGTTAGCTAATGAAAATGAGTTTGTATTTAGATAAATTGTTGAAAAAGTAATGATTATGTTGGTTTTAATAGGTTGCAGATGGATAGATATAAAAATAATTGAATAGAGAGAAGATATATATGTTATTACTTATTAGATAATGTGTTTTGAAAATGAAAATAAAATTGATGTTGGATGGAAATATGTAAAAAGTAATGTGTTTTATTTTTGGAATAGTAGAAAACGAAAACATGGGCAATGGAAATGAAACCAAACAGGGCCACAAAATACTTAATTTTATTGGTTTGGATAGAGTAAATTTATGATAAACAAAAAACAACGCAAAATATTTGTTAAAGTGATAAATTTAGAATGAAAAATATGCATTTGAAGAAAAAAAAAATTGGAGTTAAGAATTTTAAATGATTTCAATATTAAATTAGATCTATTATAGTCACTATAAAAGTAATTCAAAATGATAGTTAAATGATTTCAAGTTATCCAATCAAGTTGAAAAAAAGTTAATATTATGGATTTCAAGTCTTGAATTGCCAAAATTCCAATTGCAAACACAAAATCACCAAAACAAGTTCAACTCGCCAATCATTCAATTCAAATCTAATTTGAAGAAATTAATTACTATTAATGTAGGAATATGATAATCTGAGGCATTTACTAATTTGTACATGATTTGGTACATTTCTTTAAGTTTTTATGTGAATTTATCGACTAAATTTAAATTGATTATCTACTTGATAATACACACCATTCAATTTGATTTTTCTCTTCGTTTTTTATTTTTTCTAAATCTTGTTTGAATTGAAAATAAAAATAAAAATAGCAGAAGTTGAATTCACTTTTATTGTTTCTCTTTTGTCCCTTATTCTAAAAATTATAAAATAAAGGAAAAAAATTGTGAATTTGTTTTATTACTTTTAATATTATTAGGTGACTTATTTTATAGTTGAAATAAATGCAGATGGTTTTTCTATCTATTTTGATATTGAAAATAAGATCTTTGAAATTTGGATAAACTAATATAGGACTAAAACATTAGGTTGAACTCTTTTTTGGTGTAAAAGTATTAGCTATGGATAGTCATCGACTTTCGAAAGAGAGTAGTTTGAAATTTTCCATTACATATCCAACTATTATTTTATTTGAATATTTTTGTTTGAGCTGTGCTAGATGAAATTCTCTTTGAGCTTCTATTGAATCATGAAATGAAATAGGTTTAATTGGCCATCTTTTTGATATATAACATAGGGCATTCTCTGAAGCAATTGGATGTTCAACTTGAACCTATATGATTGATTAGTAGAAATACTTCACCTTTATAGGAATCAATATGATTCTATCTCTGTTCCTTCCATTTGAAGAAAGAAAGGATTGTAAGGAATCGATCTTTCTTGCTAAAAGGCCAAGAAAGTTGTTGATATGATAACATGGGAGCTGGCCACCGAAATCTTGGTGAATTATGACACTTACGCACTTTTTGAATAGGAATTCGCACTACAAAAAAATATACTTTTTACTATGGTTAATTAAGTGTAGTAAATAGTTATTAAATGTAGTAAAAATTTATTAGCTACACTTGTGCTACACTTTTCTAGCCGTAGGCATTGCGAGCTAGGTAAAAGCTTTGCTACACTTTTTTAATCATGGTAATTGACTTTTGCTACGAAGTTATCTTTAATTACTATAAATCTAATGTGTGGTAAAAAGTTATCAAATACACCGCTATCTTTTACTACAGTAAAAAAAGTATAGTATATGGTAGTTAATTGCCACACTTTGAAAAATATAGTAAATACTTAAATTAGTTTTCTTCACAATTAAGTGTAGGAAAAACCAATTAATTTGGGGAGTTTACTTTTTGATTTATATACACACAGACACTAGAAGCTTATTAGAATTCGAACTCTTAACCTCATTCTTATGTGTGAGAGTGATGCCAGTAGGCCAATGATTACTTTGTTATTAATTAGTTAATTTAAATATATTTGATTGCTTAATCAACTTTTTTTCATAATAAAATTGGAGGCAAAATAAATATTTGCCTCCAAATTTGGGATTTTCTTAATGTTTTGAGGAACTTTGCTAGTTAGCTAAATTAAGTATTTGATTAATTAATCAAATATTTTTTAATAATAAAAATTAGAGGGAATTTTTTATTTTACCTCTACTTTTATTAATTAAAACCATGAGTAGTTAGGAGTTTTTTAGGGGTTTTATTTGTTAATTTAGAATTTAATTAATTAATTAATATTTTAATAATAAAAATTGGAGGCAAAATTTTAATTTACCTTGAATATTATTTATTAAGCATTACTTCCAACATATTTTTCTTCCTTTCTGGTGAAAAATTTTTGATTTAAGATTTTAATTTTTGCCTTCAAATTTTCACAAGTTTCATTGTTTTTACTTCACTAATGAAAAATTATTGTTAATTCATTAACTTTTTGCTATAGTTTATGTAAATTTGTAGTAAATATACAATATTATTCACCTCATATAAAAATTGTAGTAAATAAGTATATTTTTTGCTATGATAAGATAAAGTGTAGTATTTAATATAACTTTTACCATATGTTTGGAACTTTATACTACAATAGTAAAATCATAGCAAATAATCCTTTTTTACTACATTATTTTTAGTGAAGTAAAAGATATTGTAGCAAAAAGCATATTTTCTTGTAGTGTCGTTTTCTAAATAATCTTAGATTTCGCACTTTTGTGGGTCGTTATATATACACATATATAAAATATCTGTGCGTATTTATAAATAAACTATTGATTTTCTACATTACTATTTTAGTTTGCAAGATTATTATTTTATGTTATACATATGAGTATAAATGCAACATATGCATTTTTTTTAACATCATATACAACAACAAGAATTTGGTCAAAGCCACATCACCCAATACAAGTAAAGATACCAAATGAAAGCAACATAAAACGTACTTTAAGTTGAAAAATGTAATTATATTTTTTATTTCATTCTAGGATTCATTACACATTCTACACATGTATATGGTACAAACCTCATATTCCAAAGTGCTTTTGTCTTCTTACCTTTTTTTCCCGGGAGAAGATTAAAACTAATATTTCTCGCACTCCAACAACATTAAAGTACTAGATAAAAGCATCCCTCGTAGACCTTCAAAGCAAGCAAGGAATTACTTCATCAACACAAACCCTGCAGCAAGACCAGTACAAGAATTTTTTTAGTTATGCTGACTTAAAACTTTATCACACAATATTTTAGTTATTTCATATTTAAAAAGTAAAAAGATTTTTATAAGCATTATATGTTTCATCACTATTTATAAACAACCATATATATATGAAAATATTAGATACTTGTACCTCAATTGGTCGAACATTATTGTCTCTTCCCCTATAGGAATATTTTAACTTTGACCAACACATAAAGAATTTTTTTCCTTTTTTGCAAGTGAAGAAGATATTAAAAAGTTAATATATGCGTAAAATTTTATTTATTGATACAAAAGAGAAATCTTATCTTACAATAGAAATAGAAGTAATTCGTTAAATATATTATAACTTAAGAAAATAGATTTTGCACTACATTAAAATGGCAAAAATCATTGTGGGGATAAAATAAATTTATTGCTAAAAATAATATCACTATATATGCAAATGAATGGTAACAGAAAGGTGTAAACACAATAATTTTCTTTACACATGCAAGTGGACTAAAAATTATTGAATTCGAACTCAAACCTCATATGTACATATATATGGGCGGACCGTTCCATTGAACCAATTGATTACTTGACAAGCATAAACAAAATATATGTGTATTTTACTCTGACGTAAATAGTCAAATAAAAAAAAAATTATGCCCAAAAAAGGATATTTCAATCAATTACCTTTAAGCAGGCAATTAAACGACTAAACCAATTTGCTTTCCTCGCGTTTTCCAGTTTCTTCGACAACGAGCAAAGGCCATCGGGCGGCGAGGCGAAATAAGCTCTTCTAGGAACGAAAGGGGACCACAGCTCACTCTGCTCGTAGTCGAAGTCGAATTCCGATGCATCGAAGTACTTTCCGAGGAGCCTGTCGGACAACGTTTTCGAGACAAGCTGAACGGATTTCCGGGGGCTGCCGGAATTGGATGTTTCCGGTGATATTTGTGATTGATTTTCGGACATGGCGGCATGCGATATATTGATCAATTGATCATCAAGGGATTAATGTATGTGAGAGAAAAAGAAGGTCATGGAGGAGAATGAGTATTATGGTGTGTTTATGAGTGGGGACTCAGCTTGGGGGTGTTGGATTTGGACTGAAAGGTTGAAAAGAAGAAGAAAGTTTTGGAAATTTGTGTGTGTAAGTATGTGTTGCTTGTTTTTGATAATTGGTAGTCATTAACCAACTACACATATTAACACTAGTGTTTTCTAGTTGTAAATAATGTATGGATTGATTTGGGTTGAGTGGTTTTTAGTCCAACGATATAAGTAGGGTTGTAAATGGATATTCGAAAATTCGTTTACCGTTCGCATCCGAATTCATTTATAGGGCTATTATCCGTATCCGTTTAAAGCGGATATTATCCGTATTCGATTAGTAGACATCTGACTATAAACGGATACGAATATGGTAATTGCCTATCCGATCCGTTTAATATCCGCTTCGAACATGTATCCGTTGGATATATCCATTTATATATTCGATTATCCGTAATTTAATCAAATCTGCTATCCGTATCCAATAAATAATATTTAGAAAAAATATTATATATAATATATTCTATTTTTATGTATTTTAATATATATATATATATATAATATTTTAAAAAATTACCATATATAATATATTATTATACATAATAATTTATTTTTATTTATAGATTATTAAATTTCATAATCTATATGTAAATGAATATATCTATAAATTAGTAATTAAAGAATTAATAAAAAAATTAGATGGTAATGATGATAATTAAATAATATTAAATCAAAAAAATTTGAAAGGTTAATATATTAGTGATAAAATTGATCAATATAAAATTATTGTTGCTTTACTTTATAATTAATTTATATTGGGGTCATTTTATTAATATTAATTAATCATGAAGTGAATCAATAATTATAAAAAAATTGACTAAATTAAGAATAAATAACTTTTTAATTCTAAAATCAAATAGTAAAATACTAAAATTATTAACCAGCTAAGGGGATATTAAGATTTAAGAGGGTGTTTGAGTGAGCTTATAAGCTTCTTAAAACATCTTATAAGCTCTTAAGGTAAGATGTTAAAAGTTTATAAGGTATCAAAAAGTATTTGGTAAATTTTTTTTTAAAAATAACTTATAAGCTCTTAAGATAAGAATTTTTGTAGTGTTAAACAGATGAGAAGTTCAAGCATGTTCATGTTGTTGGACTATGTGAATATTTTTCTTATATTGAAATTAATTTTTATTTTGTTTATTTTGGAATGTTGTATTATGTATTGAAAATTATTATTTCTTTTGATTCTTGAGGAGATTTGTATGCTTGTTTAATTTTTGGAGTATGCTAATTTTATTGTTTGTTGTTTTTTTTAGATTTTATTATGTTATTTATATGATTTTTTTAATGAAATTTATTAGGAAAAAATATGCATTTTATTATAAATTAATGGATTCGGATATTCGGATATTCATAAACCGATATTCGGATATTTATAAACGAATATTCGGATATCTATAAATGGATATTCGGATATCTATAAATGGATATTCAGAATAATTATAATCGGATACGGATATATCCGAATTCGGATAATATCTGGCGGATACGAATTCGGATATTATAAAAAAATATCCGACGGATATGGATACGGATACGGATATGGTAAAAGTTAAACGGATACGGATACGGATACTGCATATCCGATCCGTTTAATATCCGTTTACAGCCCTAGATATAAGTTTCACACATAAAATATGAGCAGTTTATATTTTTTATTTTAATTTATATTTCATCTTCTATTTAATTTTATGGGTATATAATATGTGTATTAAACATTTTTTCATATAAATATTTGATTGAGAATCAGATACACTTGGAACTCATTTGCTTGCTTTGGCATTGCATGATAGATACATAATTCAACTCAATTTTAATATTTGTTTATTTTTAGAAGCCCTTGATATAGTTAGGGTCCGACACCATTTAAAGCCAAACTTGGCTTGTGTATCAATGCCGTAGGGTGTAATATATTTTTCAATCTTAGTTGGAAATAAACTATAATTTTTCAAATGGGGTAATTACGACAATCAAATAATCAATGTTGAATATCAAGTTATTTAAAATATACAACAAACGTTAAATAAGATACACAATAACTCACTATTTATCCTAATTATGCGTGTCAATTCAAATACACCACGCAAACGAGCTCTTATTGGTATATATTTATATCATGTTGGAATATGAGATAAAATATAAAATAAAATAGAGAATCCAAAGTAAAAGTGTGTTGTTAAAGTTTGAATCTAACAGACATCCAATGTGCATGTGTAAGAATAGTAACTGTATAAGTTTGGGTTAAATAGTAGTGCAAACTTAAAATTTAAACCCATGTTTCTTTACAAATGTAAAAGTTGGTTTGATTGTTCAAAGCAGCCCGTTTGTTTCATTTCCAAGCCCCATTTTCATTTTCATTCGGAAATAAAAATTGGAAACAAATATTTTCTCACAACTTTTTTCAAAAAAAGGTACATATTTTCTTTCAAAACTCTTTCTAAACCTACCACAATATTCTATTACACATTAATCAAATTCAAATTTGATTTGACATAAAGTATTCACTGTCATTTTCAAATTAATAAAATATACATATATTTTAAAAAAATAAATCTTTTTAAACATAAAAAAAAAACCTATTTTTCAATCATATAACTTATTCTAATTATTACTTTCCAACATTTCATCCAAATACATCTCAATTTTTATTTTCATTTCATAATTAATTTTTCAATTTTTAAAAATGATTAAAAAAGGAAATGAACGTTGGAAATAGAACCAGATGGGCTGTAGTGAGACGATTAAAATTAGCCCACTTAGCTACAGTGACGTTGAACCAACTACGCGGGCGATCTCGGGCTTTCAATCCCAGATCGGAGGGCCCTGCAGCCTGAGCCAATGTATTCTGTTGTAGTGATGAATTTTCGTTCCATATCAAGCTACAAGTTTATGATTCCTCAGTTTTCCTTGTTCTCTCAAATTCGTCAATCAAATTATTGTGCAATTTGTAAATTGTAGTTTTATCATACATAATTATCTTTATTAATTATTTTATATATTATATAATTATTTAAATTATTCGTGCAATCAATCAGGGCGAAGTCGTTAAGTGGGTTTAAATCAATTTGTCACTTCTTAATCATTATTAAAACGATTTTATGATAACATTTATTCTTTTCTTATAATTTAATTTGTGTGATATTTTTTGAATTTTATTTATTAACCGTTAAGCTATAATTTATTATAATTTTTTTTTTTTTTTTAATCTTATCAGTAGTTCTAAAAATATGACCACTAATCGCCGTACTTTAACCCTTCCAAGTGTAGGTAGCCGAGGTTCTTCTTTAAAAGACCCTCCAATTTCTCCTATAATTCAACTATCTAGACGTAGTTATAGTAGCACCGCCTTTTCCTCTTCTCTTATTTCTATGACCTAATATAATTTAGTTAAATATGAAAGTTAATTTCATTGCACAAACATTTGCATCATTCCATAATAGTGAAAGGCAAGAACCACATCATCTCATCACCCAAATAATAGATATGAAATATATCATAAATGATCATGAAATACTGTAATACCCCAAACCTTTAGACAAATTATTATAGTTTATCTTAGAAGTATTATTAACTATATCTCTAGAAGTACTTGAATTTCATTAAGGCTAGGCTTCGATGATATGTGATCTAGAATAAAAGTGTGTGTGATTAGTAGTGAAACTCTATCTTTCGAGGGTAAAAAAAAGATGGATATATACGATGTTGGATGTTAGGAATAATGGAGTAATAATAGTTGGTTTTGATTGTTCACTAATGTTCTTGGGTTGTTCTTCTTCTAGAATTTGAGCATACAATTTATTTGGGGCTGGATCAACATTTAAGAAATCTTAATTGATATAATTATGGGATATATGTTGAATTCTTTTTGGGATTATTAAGGATCCTATTTAGGTACTTATCTTGACTTTTTCTTGTAATCTCGAGGACATAGAGTTTAGATTATTGATAATTTTGTAAAGATTGCTTGGTTGTTATTGAAGATGTAGAATTTATTAAGTCAATTATTTGACAGAACTTTATTTATTCAGTTCTATGCTAATAATTTTAAGACAGTTACTATGGACACCAATTTATGGCGAAGGAATATTACTCTTTGGTCTAGATTTAATTCATTTAAGATGTATTAGTTAGTCCAAATCATTTAATTTATTTCAAGTTGTCAAAGCCCATAACTAAGTGTCACAATAAGCCCATGAATTATATTTTCATTTTTAGGTTAAGTGTAATAACAGTCTGAACTATTTAATTCATTTTAAGTTATGATTAAGCTTATAAATAGTGTATAAAATAAGTCCACAAATTATTATGAAGTAATTATGGGCTTAAGTCCATTATTATCAAGTTAAAGATGACGAAAATTAATTTTTATGGAATTTTTGGATTTATGGATAGATGAATAATTCTAGAGGTCTTCCCATTATTTTAAAACTCGATTTGGATAGTTTTTGACCCCCCGCCCCTTAAGGTATCTAATCATATTGGTTAGCCAAAATCATATTAATTTAGGTGATATGAAATCTTAGGACCTCTTTTTTTGTACCGCTATATTTTCATGTGAAAGTTCATGAATATTTCATATTCTTTTAATTACTAACATATGATAACAACATGATAAAATCTAGAATAATTAAATTATGAGTAGTTAGGATCATGGATAAATCATCAGCTTGGGAATTTCAATAACTACCCTATCCTAATAAGGTTAGAATTTTAGAAGTATCTCTATGGCTTTGAGTTATTATTATTTAAGATTGAGATCTGATCAAAGTTAGGATAGAGTTATCTTCTCATCTTTATGAGATAAGAATTTTAGTTTATCCAGAATACTTAGCCTAGTAGTAAAAATACCCATATAGTAAGAAATAAAGAAGCCATACGTAGAGGTAAGAAAATACCAAATTTTCTATTTATTCTTTAAAAATCCATAGGAAATTTCATTCTGAGGTACTACCATCCTATTTTTTTGTCATAGAATTAGTGGAGAAGGCTTAAGTGGTAGATTAAATCTGAGGAAAACTTGGGTTTTAAGATTTTGGTGTAAGTAAATTTTTTTCTTCCTTCTATTGAAAATATTATCTTCGCATAAATGCTTTCTGCATGAAATAGTAAGTAAAATATATATTCTCTTTGCATTAAAAATATCTTTTCTGCATAAATGATTTCTGCACCAAAGTTGTAAATTTTGCATATTGAATTCTTAAATCTAATAGTTTATTTGTTGAAACATTATTCCATATGTAATTATTTAACTGTTGGTAAAAACTTTTCTTTGCATGCATAAAACTTATTTTTAGGATTTGAGCATGTAAAAACATGATATGCTGAATCTTGCATGAAAAATAGCATTTTCTATTGAATAAAAATAAGGGCAAATAAAGTTTTATTTTAGAATTACTTTAGTTCTCAATCTTCAAAAATTTCATCTTTTAGTCCCCAGTGTTTATATATCTTTTCACTTTAGTCTCCAAAACCATTTTTTGGTAGTTTTTTTCCGAAAAATTGACCAAGTTTGATATCTTTAAGAGCAAAATTGCCAAGTTATAGTTTTATGTTCCACTGTAGTCCCTATGTTGCTTTTTTTCTTTTATAAATATATGTACATGTGTACATATATATTTTTGTTTATAATATATATAATTGATACTAATATTAGTCATATACTCATATTATTATTAATATTAATAATATTAATTATATGCATAGTAATATATTATTAATAATAAAGATTATATTATAATAATTTTAATTATGTTCATAATATGTAGTATTAATAATATTATAAATATTATTAATATAATAACTTATTATTATAATATTACTAATAATAATACATGACACTAATAAATATTAAAAAATTATTATTATTATTATTATTATTATTATTATTATTATTATTATTATTATTATTATTATTAATCATAAGAATAATAAGATTAATATTATCAATGATAATATTAATAGTAATATTAAATCAATTTCCTATTATAGAAGATTATTTTTATTATTCTAACTCAAAGTACTGGAATCCTCTGATATATGATGAGATTATAGACACTATAAGCTCACAATTGAGGGGCTTTACAAGAGACACAAGGTTGTAGCCGTATAAAAGGTTTCAATGATGATGACAAATTTTTTACCGACATAGAGATTCAATTGTATAAAAAATCTTTAACTAACTCAAGACCCAACTTTTCGTCTACAAGATACATTTAGGTAGCATAGCCATTGTTTCCACCAACAGTGCCAATAATGATAACCAAATCTGTCACTAAATATATATAGGGAGCTAATTGTATTGATATATTATTCCATTGGTACGCATTTGTGAGGGATTTTATTTTGAAAAGATGCATTAAATGGTGAGAGGTTCATAAGCTTATAAATTAATTGAAGTCCTTTAACTCATTTGGTGCGTGACAATACTAGGTATCGTGATAACCTCACAATTGAGGAATATGTGAAGAAACATATCGTTGTTGTCCTCATAGATAATTCCAATATTGATGATGACCAAATTTGTAGTCAAACATGTATACCATTTACATCAAGAAATTATCCTGCCAACACATAGTGTAGGGGTTCGTAAAAAATGTTTGAAAGGTGAGTACGAATTAGTGACTTATAAATTGATTCTAAGCCTTCAACTCCTCTAATTTTGGATAGAATTACTGAGTACAAAAGCTTAGTTAGATCGACGTATTGTCTACCTACACTTATTAATGGAAAATTTTGTCCTTAAAATACATCTCAAATATTGAAAGAGGACTAATAATTTATAAACTAAGTCAAAAATAAAAAATTTATACACTACAATTATATTCTTCCAACCAAATCGTTTTCATGGGATAAATGCACCAGTACTATATTTTCTTTACAGCACCAGTGCAACACCACTATATAAAAAACATAATCCAGCAGTAGTGCAACATCTTTTTTCCAATCACCATCTCTCTGTTCACTATCTTTCTTTCACTCATTTTTCTTTCAATATAATACACTCAAGCCACACACAAAACAACTTCAGTTTCCTCATTCATTTTTGGTGATTTCATCAAGGTAAGAGCATCAATTCATTTTTTTCCCCTCTTAACAACCTTCATAACAACAGTGTAAGCTTCAGTTTTTTTTTTCTCTCTTTATCATAACAATGTCATCTCAACATGTCAACGTCACAATTTTCTGGGCTCCCAATCAAAGCTTAATCTTAGTATGTTGTTCCATCATATTTGGGTTCTGTGAGATAACAATAGCATAATCCCCACAATCACTGACCTGATTCTCGACGTTGCAAACGATGGGAGCGGCAAGAAAGAGGTTGGCCTTCTTGCCACACTAAATGAATTGGCTGTGGACATACCCTCCGTGGTGACGAAGAGCTCCTTCTGGTGGTGCTGGTAGTAGAAGTGGTGTCCAAAAGTGACATGAGCGAGTGGCATGCCTCGGCAGGTGTTGTGGATGATCTCTATGACGCCTTTGAGGTAGTGTTATACTCGTCAAAGTTAAGGGAGCGAAAGCGGGTTGGGACTTTGCGGTGGTGGGTATGGAACATAAACATGACCTTGCTCCCTTACAGTGTGCCCAGATAGCATGACCCATTTGGGGGGGGGGACTATTATGTGTGAATATCTGTGTTGTAGGAGGAGGACAGTGGTGAAGTAAGAAAATGAGATACGGGATGCAGTTATTGGGTTCAAAATGAGATAGGGGATGCAGTTATTGGGTTCAACCAAGGTTTTGAAAATTAGATTGGACAAGCCGATCCGACTGGTGACCGAAGGCCAGTCCGGTCCGATTGAAGCATAGAAACCAGTATCGGTCAAAATCGATCAAAATTGGTACCGGTTCAACTAGTTCACTTTTTCTTTTTTTAAAAGTTTTAAAATTATTTTTAGAAAAAAAGAAAAAGTAAAAAAGAAAAGAGAAATTATGAGTTAAAGGTAGGTGATGATTAAAGATTTGGAACATGTAATTTTTTGAAATATGAATTTATTTTCTTGAAATTTAATGAAGTGGTAGTTATATGTGAATGCTTATGTTTAATTTGGTATTTTATTTTATTTAATCTCTCTTAGATTATGTTGAATATTTAGCGGAGAAGAATTTATTTTTACTTAGAGTTGAAGCATGAAACGAATGATTACTTAAATTAATGTAAAACATTATTTTTTATTTATTTCTAGTTGACCAATTGTGAAATAGTATTATTTTCTAAAAAGCATACTTAAAATAAGTAAGTTGAAATTTTTTCAAATAATATTCTTTCTATATCAATTGGAAGTTTTATTTTTTGTTAATATTAAAATATTATATATATATATATATATATAAGATTGAATATAATTATTACGTCATTATGATGTCATACCGATCTAACTAGTGGTCCAACCGATTGAACCGGTTGGACTAGTAACCAGTAATGTTACCAGTTCTTTGTCTGGTTCAATTTTGAAAACATTGAGTTTAACATAACTCCTTCATGATTATGCAGAAGAGCACAAATGAACCATCTTTCTTTGTCCATTATTTTTCATGCACTCCAAATAATCTTAATAAGCTTGGTTATTAAGGGAGGTATTATTCTTATTAACTTAATAATGTTGTATGATTTTTTTTTCAGTTGATACAAATGGCAGATCGAGCTTATCGTAGTTCACATTCATCAAATGGAGGATCAAGCTACAGTAAAAGAAAAGAGAAAATGCCAAAATTTTCTCACTGGATGAAATAGAAAAAATTACATCAAAATTTGAATATTTGATTGGGTTTGAATAATTTGCTGAAGTGTATAAGGGATTTTTGAAGGGGAAAGAGGTGGCTATCAAGGGATATAGCAAAAAAGAAAGACATCAATTCAAGGTAAAAGTTCATGCTCAAATGAAACATTTTGTGGAATAAATATTGTAAATATATATGACTCTTTTCTAGTTTTTCTTTCCTAAGATTGAGAGAAAAACTTTCCTTCAATTTGAACATCCCAAAATTTTAAAGATGTTTGGATACAACGATGAGCACTTGATGTTAGTTCTAGAGTATGCAACATGCAGCCTGTTTGGTTCTCTTATATGTGTGTGTGCGCGCGCGTGCGCGTGCGGACGTATCAAATATGATTATTGTGTGCATTCTTGCACTACATACTACATATCACACACAAACATACACACATCACAATCCGTATATATTCATAAATCCGCAGTATTCCAACATAAGATAGACTTAAATCTAGTTTACAAGACTAGTTCTTTTGGGAAACTAAGATTTCAAAAGCTAGAGTGAGAAATGTTGCATTTTTATATGATTATCATTGTATGGCATCATGATTACTTCATATAATTAACTAGCACATTTATTTTTTTATCAATCATATATCTTTTTCATCTATAGGTTCCAATAAACTTAATGATAGACATGACATCTAGAAAATATTCAAAATTGTTAAGTAGATTGTGGCAACAATCGAGTATGTTAATGGGAAAAGAGTTATTTTTGGAGACTTGAGTGCTGACAATGTTTTTCTTGGTGTAGTAAGTCGTAAATTACTTGGTGTCATTCATTGATGATCTAACTATTAAGAGTTCTGAAGGAAGATGTAATGCATTAATCAACAAATATTCTTCAAATTTACTTTTACAGAACATGAATGTGAAGTTATCTGATTTTGGTGGCGCACAGGAAGAGGGGCGCATCATACCAACATACTCCTCACAAAACTCTGCTCCAGAAATAGCCCGTGGAGGTAATAGTGGATTCTATTTCATTTTCACTTAGTTTAACATAATTACTTCTTTAACTCTTGAATGGATGTTACTTAGGTGAACTTCTTAGAATAATCATTGTAAGTACCTCCAAATTTGAAATGTCTCAAAGAGGAAACACAAATAACAATTACCTTTAGGATCAAAGGTAGTGAAAAGATCCATACAATATTTTATGTTAGATGAACTTTTCACATTTGCAAATTGTAATAAATAGGCACAAGTAATCTGAATCCCAAAATTTAAACATTTTTGACATATGTTGATGATATTTGTGTCAAAATAGGTTTAAAAAAATTTCTATGGGCATCAAAAAGTAGGGAATGGTTACACATATAACAAGCTCTAATCAAACAACATGAAAAATTATTTTTTTGCATGAGAAAATTACAAGCATTTTTAGTACAAGTCACCTAGAGAAGAAAACAGGTAATTATAGCTAATATTTTTTTGGTATAGGAAAATCCAAACCAAATATTGATATTTTCAATTTGGGCATGATTTTTTTAGAGCTTGTGACTCGTGAAAGAAAGAGAAAAATTGGGATGGTTTTATAAACTTACAACAATTGGATACTTCGGGTTGATATGTTGAAGGGGGCAAAAAGACACATACTAAGGCTATCAAGGGAAACAAAGGATTTGATATAGACAATGTTCATATTTCTGTAAACGTTCATGTTGTCGTAGAGGAGAAGAAGTTCAAAATCCATAAGGACCAATCAACAACAAGTCAATTTGAGGATGAAAGGATTGCTAAATTTTTCTTTGAATTGGGCAACAATTGCACAAAGTTCAATTCAAAGAGTCGACCAACAATCCAGGATGTCATTCGACAGTTATCTGAATTATGAACTAAAAGCTTTTGTATTATAGTCTGTTACTTTATGGTACGTATAATGCCAACTTGATTATGTGTTTAATTGTGTATTACATTGTGGTACTATTATGAACTTGATTACATGCTAAATCAGTAGTATTTTTGTACCTATGCTTATTAGGTGATATCTCACCATGCTGTTAATTGATATATGTGCACTGGGTATACTGTTGCTTTAATTCAAATGTTGTTTGAAAGTTGGACATTCTTATTAATGTGAAAGTGAAAGATTGAGTAAGTTTTAACCATTCATTTGTTTGAGGATTCGTTCATTTCCCAGGAAGAGTTCAAAATATAAGCACCACAACTAGCCAAGATAAGAATGAAATTGGGAAATTTGTAGATAATCCTGTAATTGTAGTAGTAGTAGTAGTAACACAGTTGCTTTGTCGATGCCCAGCGTCTCAACTTAAAACAACTTAAAGTTTTTTGTGTGCTATCTTCTGTAATTAGAAACAAATAGCAATGTTGATTACTAATTTTCCCCATCTTGAAGAATATGAAAATCAGCTAAATTCATATTATTTCTTGACAGAATCATGTTAATACTATTTCAAAAAATACCAAAACACCATCTCTTGCCGCCTCATTTTCAACATACAATTCAAGTTACCTAAAGTTGTGCATAGAATTAGAAAGATAAAAGAAAGCAAAATGAATGCGTGTAGCAACATCAGACTATGAAATAGGAGTTCAAGACAATAAATTCATTAGGAATCAAAAGTATATAAAAATTTGCTGGAAGTTCCAACATCCATAAACTTAAGGATAAATACCGACTTGAATAGAGAAAACATAAAAAGAAAATAGCAAAGCACCTGCATTCATCCAAAGCTCTACATAGGTTACCATTAGCTAACTATGTGGTCAACATAGCCAGCTAACAATAAAATGAGTTTTGAGTTTGAAGTTATAGTTACTTTATTTTTAATTCTTATCACATGTTCTAATAATTTATTTTGAATTTTATCGTTATATTCTATGATCGTTGTCGGTGATAATTTTGATATTTCTGACTTAATTTTCACGGTAATTGTGATGATAAATTTAAAATAATAGTTCATTAATAATAAGGTGTTAAGAATAATAATTTTTAATTCTGCTTATGAAAAAATATAATTAAAACAATATAATGCAAGACAAAGTCAAATAAAAAAAATATAAAATGAGTAAATATTAAATTTATAATAGGAAATCCAATAAATTTTCTCTATTTTTTTAAATTAAATTTTTATTTATTTCTTTATTTTATATAATTAACTTATAATAATAGTAAAATTGACAAACTTCTAGTTTTAAATTTTTAAAGATTAATTATAAAAACTTAAGAATATAATATTAAAAAATATATCTTTAAAAAAAGGGATTAGAAGTCTTGACTTTAAAAGACAGGAAAAGCAAACTACATAAAAAATTACAAATTACAAATGACAATTAAAAAGGTACATTATATTTATATTCTCCCAACCAAATTGTTTTCACGGAATAAACGGACCAGTACTATATTTTATTTGCAGCACCAATGTAGTACCATTATATAAACAACATAATCCAGCGGCAGTGCAACACCATTTTTCCATTCACCATCTTTCTTTCACTCATTTTTCTTTCAGTACAATACACTCGAGCCACATCCAAAATTAACTTTAGTTTTCTCATTTTTGGTGATTTAGTTCTTTTTTTTTTTCCTTACCAACCTTCATAACAACAGCGTAACCTTTAGTTCTTTTTTTTTTCCTTCTTATCATAACAATGTCATCTCAACATCTCAACAATGTCACAATTTTCTGGGCTCCCAATCAAAGCTTAATCTTAGTACGTTGTTCCATTATCATCTAGGTTTTGTGAGATAACAACAGCATAATCCCCATGGTCACCTACTTGATTCTCGATGTTGCAAACAATGGCACTCGTGGGAATCTGAGCAGCAAGAAAAAAGTTGGCCTTCTTGCCACACTAAACGAACTGGCACATGGACATACCCTCCATGGCAACGAAGAGCTCCTTCTAGTGGTCTTGGTAGTAGAAGGGGTGTCCGAAAGTGATGTGAGAGAGTGGCGTGCCTCGGCAGGTGTTTTGGATGATCTCCATGACGTCTTTGATGTAGTGTTATGGTTTCCAAAATCGAGGGAGCGGAAGTGAGCTGGGGCTTTGTGGCGGTGGGTATGAGACATAAACACGACCTTGCTTCCTTACGGTGTGCCCAGATCACATGACATATTTGGGGGACTGCTATGTGTGAATTTCTATGTTTTAGGAGGATGGCGGTGAAGTAAGAAAATGAGATGGGGGATGTAGCTATTCAGTTTAACATAACTCCTTCATGATTACGCAAAAGAGCACTAATGAGCCATCTTTCTTTGTCCATTGTTTGCCATTCACTCCAAATAATCTTAATAAGCTTGGTAATTAAGGGTGGTATTAATCTTGTTAACGTAACAATGTTGTATAATTTTTTTTTCTTTTTCACTTCATACATATGGCAGATCGAGCTTATTGTAATTCGCATTCATCAAATGGAGGATTAAGCTACAGTAAAAGAAAAGAGCAAATGCCAACAACACCTGAAAATTTCTCATGAGGTGAAATAGAAAAAATTACATCAAAATTTGAAGATTTGATTGGGTCTAAACAATTTGCTGAAGTGTATAAGGGATTTTGAAAGGGGAAAGAGGTGGTTGTCAAGTTATATAGCAAAAAAGAAAGACAGCAATTCGAGGTAAGAGTTTGTGCTCAAATGAAAGATTTTGCGGAATAAATATTATGAATAGATATGACTCTTTTTTTTGTTTTTCTTTCCTAAAATTGAGAGAAAAACTTCCCTCCAGTTTGAACAACCATAATTAAAAGATGTTCGGATACAACGATGAGTACCTTGTGTTAGTTCTGGAGTATGCAACATGCAGCCTGCTGGAGATGATTGAGGGTAAGCTCTTTCATTAGTAGTGGTTTAGTTCTCTTATATATATATGTGTGTGTGTGTGTGTGCGCGCGTGTGTATGTGTGTCAATATGATTATTGTCTGCATCCTTGTACTACATACTAGTGCCGACAATGTTTTGCTTGATGTAGTAAGTCATAAATTACTTGGTGTCATTCATTGATGATCTAAATATTAAGAGTTTTTGAAGAAAGATGCAATGCATTAATCAATAAATATTCTTCAAATTTATTTTTGCAGAACATGAACGTGAAGTTATCTGATTTTGGTGGCGCATTGGAAAAGGCGCGCATCATGCCAACATACTACTCACAATACACTGCTCCAAAAATAGTCCGTGGAGGCAATAGTGGATTCTATTTCATTTTCACTTAGTTTAACAAAATCACTTCTTTAACTCTTACTAGAATGGATGTTACTTAGGTGAACTTCTTATAATAATCATTGTAAGTACCTCCAAATTTGAAATGTCACAAAGAGGAAATACAAATAACAATTACCGACTTAAGGATAAATACCAACTTAAATAGAGAAAACATAAAAAGAAAATAGCAAAGCACCTGCATTCATTCGAAGCTCTACACAAGTTATCATTTGCTAACTATGTGGTCAATATAGCCAGCTAACTTTAACATAAGAGTTTATTAATAATAAGGTGTTAAGAATAATAATTTTTAATTCTACTTATTAAAAAATATAATTAAAACAATATAAAGCAAGACAATATCAAATAAAAAAATATAAAATGAGTAATTTTTAAATTTATAATAGGATATCCAATAATAAATTTTCTCTATTTTTTCAAATTATATTTTTTATTTATTTCTTTATTTTATATAATTAATTTATAATAATAGTAAAATTGACAAACTTCTAGTTTTAAATTTTTAAAGATTAATTATAAAAACTTAAGAATATAATATTAAAAAATATTTCTTTAGAAAACAAGGGACTAATAGTCTTGACTTTAAAAGATAGGAAAAATAAAATACATAAAAAATAAAAAATAAAAAACACAAATAACAATTTAAAAGGTACATTACAATTATATTCTCCCAACCAAATCGTTTTCATGGAATAAACGCACCAGTTTTCTTCGCAACACCAATGCAGCACCACTATATAAACAACATAATCCAGCAATACTGCAACACCATTTTTTCATTCACCATCTTTCTTTCACTCATTTTTCTTTCAGTACAATACACTCGAGCCACATCCAAAATTAACTTCAGTTTCCTCATTTTTGGTGATTTCATCAAGGAAAGAGCATCGGTTCTTTTTTTTTTTTCCTTTTCTCTTAACAACCTTCATGACAACAACGTAACCTTCAGTTCATTTTTTTTTTCTCCTTATCATAACAATGTCATCTCAACATCTCAACAATGTCACAATTTTTTGGGCTCTCAATCGAAGCTTAATCTTAGTACATTGTTCCATTGTCATTTGGGTTTTGCAAGATAACAATAGCGTAATCCCCATGGTCACCTACCTAATTCTTGATGTTGCAAACAACGGCACCCGTGGGAATCTGAGCGGCAAGAAAGAGGTTGGCTGGTCCGTGGACATACCCTCCGTGGTGACGAAGAGCTTCTTCTGGTGGTGCTGGTAGTGGAACAGGTGTTCGAAAGCTATGTGAGCAAGTGGCGTGCCTCCGTAGGTGTTGTGGATGATCTCCATGATGGCCTTGAGGTAGTGCTATGCTCGCTAAAGTCGAGGGAGCAAAACTGGGCTGGGGCTTTGTGGTGGTGGGTATGGGACATATGCATGACCCTACTACTTTATAGTATGTCCGGATCACAGACCCATTTAGGGGACAATTGTGTGTGAATGCGTGTGTTTTAGGAGGAGGACGGAGGTGAAGTAAGAAAATGAGATGGGGGATGAGGCTATTGGGTTTAACATAACTCCTTCATGATTATACAGAAGAGCACAAATGAACTATCTTTCTTTGTCCACTGTTTGCCATGCACAATAATCTTAATAAGCTTGGTTATTAAGGGAGGTATTATTCTTATTAACTTAATAATATTGTATGATTTTTTTTTCACTTGATACAGATGGTAGATTGAGCTTATCGTAGTTCACATTTATCAAATGGAGGATCAAGTTACAGTAAAAGAAAAGAGAAAATGCCAACAACACCTAAAATTTTCTCATATAGAAAAAATTACATCAAAATTTGAAGATTTGATTGGGTCTGGACAATTTGCTGAAGTGTATGAGGGATTTTGGAAGGGGAAATAAGTGACTGTCAAGGTATATAACAAAAAAGAAAGACATCAATTTGAGGTGAGAGTTTGTGCTCAAATGAAACATTTTGCGGAATAAATATATATATGTGTGTGTGTGTGTGTGTGTGTGTGTGTGTCAAATATGATTATTGTGCACATCCTTGTACGACATACTATATATCACACCCAAACATACACACATCACAATCATTATATATCATAAATTCGCAGTATTCCAACATAAGATAGACTCAAACCTAGTTTACAAGACTAATTATTTTGGGAAACTAAGATTTCAAAAGCTAGAGTGAGTAATGTTGCATTTCTTTATATGATTATCATTGTACGACATCACAATTACTTCACATAATTAACTAGCACATTAATTTTTTGATCAATCAGATATCTTTTTCATCTGTAGGTTCCAATAAACTTAACGATAGACTTGACATTCAGAAAATATTCAAAATTGTTAAGTAGATTGTGGCAACAATCGAGTATGTTAATGGGAAAAAAGTTATTCTTGGAGACTTGAGTGCCGACAATGTTTTGCTTGATGTGGTAAGTCGTAAATTACTTAGCGCCATTCATTGATGATCTAACTATTAAGAGTTTTTGAAGAAAGATGCAATGCATTAATCAACAAATATTCTTCAAATTTACTTTTACCTAACATGAACGTGAAGTTATCTGATTTTGGTGACACATAGGAAGAAGGCGCATCATACCAACATACTCCTCACAATGCTCTGCTCCAGAAACAGTCCGTGGAGGTAATAGTGGATTCTATTTCATTTTCACTTAGTTTAACAGAATCTCTTCTTTAACTCTTACTTAAATGGATGTTACGTAGGTGAACTTTTTTTAATAATCATTATAAGTACCTCCAAATTTGAAATGTCACAAAGAGGAAACACAAGTAACAATTACCTATAGGATTAAAGGTAGTGAAAAGATCCATACAATATTTATGTTACATGAACTTTTCACATTTTCAAAATGTAATAAATAGACATAAGTAACCTGAATCCCAAAATTTAAACATTTTTTATTTGTGTTGATGATATTTGTGTCAAAATAGGTTTGACTAAATTTCTTTGGGCATCGAAAAGTAGGGAATGGTTTCACATATAACAAGCTCTAATCGAACAACATTAAAATTTATTTTTTTGCATCAGCAAATTACAAGCATTTCTAGTACGAGTCACTTAGAAAAGAAAATAGGTAATTATAGCTAATATTTTTTGGTATAGGATAATCAAAACCAAATATTCCAATTTTGGCGTGATTATTTCAGAGCTCGTGACTCGTGAAAGAAAGAGAAATTTTGGGATGGTCCAAAAAACTTACACAATTGGATACTTCAGGTTGATATGTTGAAGGGAGGTAAAAGGGCACTTACTAAGGTTGCCAAGGGAAGCAAATGATTTGATATAGACAATGTTCATATTTCTGTAAATGCTCATGTTGCCGTAGAGGAGAAAGAAGTTCAAAATCCATAAGGACCAATCAACAAGAAGTCAACTTGAGGATGGAAGGATTGCTAAATTTTTCTTTGAATTGGGCAACAATTGCACAAAGTTCAATTCAAAGAGTCGACCAACAATAAATCCATGATGTCATTCGACAGTTATCTGAATTGTGAACTAAAAGCTTTTGTATTATGGACCAACAATAAATCTATGACGTCATTCAACAGTTATCTGAATTGTGAACTAAAAGCTTTTGTATTATGGCCTATTACTTTATGGTACTTGTAATGCCAACTTGATTATGTGTTTAGTTATGTATTATATTGTGGTACTATTATGTAACTTGATTATGTGCTTAATCAGATGTATTTTTGTACCTATGCTTATTAGGTGATATCACACCATGCTATTAATTGATATATGTGTAGGGCAATTGGGGATGGGGATGGGAAGGTTGCGGGGTGCAAGGGTAGGTGAGATTATTATACAAATATAATATATTATAAATATATAATATATACATATAACATAAAATATATCATAAATATATTATAATATATAATATATACAAATATGAAAAGAGTAGAATAAATTAGAGAAATAAAAATACAAAAACTAAAAATAGTTTTTAAATTTAAAGGGGATGAAAGAAGATATACAAAAATATATTTAAAATAAATAAATAAAATTAAAAATATATGAAATAATTAAGGGTAATATAGCTTTTATATGTTAAAATTGAGGTTAAAATGAAGTAAATCAGGAGTGGGGGATGGTTTGCATAATTTCAAAATACAATGAGGTCTTTTGCCTTTTTTATTATTTTATTCAAAAGGCCCTTTTCCATTTTCATAGAGGGTAAAATGTAATTTTCCTTTAATAAAAAAGGAAAAAGTGACATTTAGACTAAATTGGAACATAAAACCTTAGATAGGGACTAAAGTGGGAATATAAAACTATAAATTGATAATTTTACCCTTAAAAATGTCAAACGTGGTTAATTTTTCGGTCAAAAACTACCAGAAAATGGTTTTATGGACTAAAGTGAAACAATATATTAACGTTAGGGACTAAAAGATGAATTTTTAAAGATTGGGGACTAAAGTGATTCTAAAGTAAAACTTTAGGAACTAATTATGTGATTTGCCCTAAAATAATAACAATAGTCTATGCTCTGAATAATCGAGAAACTGTCGGTAGGAACGAGTTCCGTAACTATGCTATGGGGTTACAGTAGCAAAGATTTCTAAAGTCATTTAACAGCGTTGTAGTTAAGATCTTGGCCAAGATAATCGATTAGAATCCCAGAGTTCATGAGCATAGTTAATTAATGAATTGAAAGTTTATGATAAGTTGTGTAACTTTTGTTCTGAATTACTCTGAAAGTATGTCCTTAAATTTTTCTGATAAGATGATTGTGTGTAATCTCTGTTCTAAATTACTTTGAAAAACATATGTTTTGTAATTCACTTTGATAATATGAATCTTGAATTTTTGCATACTAATTGTTATATTCTGAAAGCAAATATTCTTATCTTCAATTATTTCTTTTCGTCTGTTTGATACTTATACATGCTCAAATCTGAAAGAAGGAAAAAGAGATTTATTTACTGGGCAAAGTGTCGCTTATAACATATTGATTCACCATTTTGTAGATAACTTAGTTCAGGATGATGAAGATGAGCAGTTTTGGGGATGGTGACAAGAGATTGGTATTTTTAGAATAGATTTATTTTATGTTTCAAATTATTGGTTAGTTGATTATGAAATTTTCTTTGAGGTCTTGGATGGTCAAGTTTGATTGTTAAGCAAGTATTTGAATTATCTTTCATTGTGACGATATAATTTTGGGATTGTATAATAAATTTTTGAGAATTTAGCATGCTCTATTGGATCTAAGGTTTAGTGCCTCTGAATCTTTAAACTTAAGGGCACTGCCATGTTATGTCCTGAATTTGGAACATGACACAACAACTTGACACTAAAATGATCCTAGTGAGGTACATAAGAAGTAAATAATAACAATTAATGGTATATAGAATTGATATACAATTGGGAAATCAAGTAAAGTAATATGTCAACACTATCTTGTAATATATTAATTTAAAAATATAGTGAAATGGGTATAATAAAAAGATATTTAGAAATTTGGCCTCAATGTGCTGAAAATGAATAGGGCTATGTTTGGTTGTGAATTGGGTCATTCTCCCAAAATATTTTGGGAGAATGGGTTTTGGGTAGTGGGATTAGGGAATGTGATGATTGTTTGTTTGTATTTTGGGAGAATGAATTGAGAGAAAATGGTTTGTTTGTTTGTATTTTTTTGGGGGGGGGGGAGGGGGGGCAAGATGTCGTATCAATGACTTTTTGTTGGGTTTATGGGGTTTGGAGCTTATAAGATATCAAAAAGTATCTGGTAAATTTTTTAAAAAAAGAACTTATAAGCTTCTAAAGTAAAATGTTAGGAGCTTATAAATTTTTTTTAGAAAAAGTTAGGAATTCCAACTTATTTTTAGAATTTTAACAAACTCCCTTAATTTTAAGCATATTAATTACAAAGTTGTCATTATTAACATTTTATAAGCTTCAAAATTTTATTTTATCCAAATACTTTAAGAACTTATTTTTGAAAAAAGATTTAACAGCTTATAAGTTCCAAAAACTTATAAGATGTAAGAGCTTGTAAGGCCTTTTAAATAAACTAAGCCAAACACCCTCTTAGTCGCAATGCAAACCTCTTGATTTTATTCAATTGTAATTTGTAAATATAATCTGTAAACATATGCAATAATATGGATATATCGGTTCAGATGTGGTGCTAACTGCTAGGTCATTTTTTTATTTTTATTTTTTAATTTATAACTTCTAAGTCATGCTTTTGTGAAGTTGTAGACGTAAAAACATATTAGCTCAACAAGTCTGGTGAAATTCAGCAAATAACAAAGAGATAACATAAAACTAAACAAGTTACTGTTTATTCTGGTTGTTTGAGTAGAAGCATTCTACTTCTGGAAAGGGCATTTTTCAGAACCTGTCTCTTCTTGTTGCTCTGTGTTGGAGCCAGAGATTTGAGGTCCTTTAAGTAGTCCTGCAAAGAGCTCTGCTGGATCATAGTAAATCTCCACATCCTCTGCCCTCAGAGAGTCATCCACCTGTCGAAATTCGACATGTATTAAAAAAAATAGATATCATGATTGATGCTAAATAAATCTATCGCCAAATATAAAGACCCAATTACGTTGAGGTATTATTCCATCGACACGTCCTGAAAATATGCTTCGAAGGGTGAAATAAAGAAAATAATTTACATATTATCTCAAAACCCTCAACTCTTCTAATATGGAACATGGTCAGGTATCACTATGGCCAACAATCAGAAGATTTTTCTTTTAAAAAAAAAGGCACATTGTAAGTTACCACATATAGTGGCAAGATCCATCGTCAAATATGGTGACCCAACAATACAATACATATTGTTGGGAGGTTTTGTTTTGAAACAGGAACAACTTAAAACCATTTCAACACCCTCAACTCATCCAAAAAAAAAAGAATGTAGATCGAATCTATCCGAATTTTATAGTATGATGGTTGGTTGTTAAATGCCTAATTGTGGCTACCACCTTTTTGTTGGGGCCAATATCTACACTGCAGTTTATCCAACGATAAACCTAATCCCGAATTATAGAGCTATCACACAATCAAATCCAACAAACAGAATGTTGAATTGAATCAAACTAGTCTCAATTATAGATTATTACTCATTTTTGTACTTGCTGTTTTATTTTTTAATTATTTCTTCAATTAGAAACGTGAACGAAAATAAAGAATAATTCTAAGTATTCTCTTAACTAATTCGAAAGATTCTCATCTCATAATTATCCATAACTGTCTCCAACATGAAACAAGATTGATGTTGCCCATCACAAAATATGGACTGAATAATGAGATCGATATGTAGGTGGGAGGGGTGGAAGCTCAAACATATCATTGTCAAACAGAAACTTACTTTGAGAATTCCTACTCCATAAAACTGGACCATTTCTCCAGTGGGAGCATAGCCCTTGAATGGCCCTTCAAAGTAACCCCAGTGCCTGAACTTAAAGGCAATCACCGGCGGGCCTGAATAAACAGCCAGCACTTCCCATGCAAATCCGCGGGGAAGGGCAGCCCGGAAAGCATCGTGCGAAGACTCAAAGCTCTCTTCATCTGCCTTGTAATATTTGAACTCCTCCGGCACAGAACTCTTCAACAAGGCATTGTAGCTTCCCAGCCTGAGTGTTTCTTCGGCAGACAGTCCCTCTCTTCCTGTTATGAACCAAAAGTCACTTTGTTGAAATGATGTGTTACCTCACACATGCCAAAACAGACGAATGAATGATAAATATTACTTTCAAATTCATCAGAACCTAAAAGCATGTTTGGCTAAGTTTATTTAAAGATCTTATAAGCTCCTATATCTTATAACATGTTTTTGGAGCTTATAAAATATTAAATTTTATTTTTAAAATAAGTTATTCAATTATCTGAAAAAATAAGATCTTGGAGCTTATAAAATTTAGAAGTTGTTTGGGTGAGTTTATAAGCTCCTCAAAACATCTTATAGAGTTTATAAGATGTTAAAAAGTGTTTAGTAAGAGGGTGTTTGGCTAAACTTATTTTAAACATCTTATAAGCTCCTACATCTTATAAGATGCTTTTGGAGTTTATAAGATGTTGGATCTTATTTTTAAAATAAGTTGTTGAAGAGTTTGGATAAAATAAGATCTTGAAACTTATAAAATGTTAATAATAGCAATTTTGTAATTAAAATAATTAAAAATGAAAGAGTTTGTTAAGATCTTAAAAATAAGTTAGGGTCTCCTTACTTTTTTTAAAACAGCTTGTAAACTTCTAACATCTTATTTTAGGATCTTATAAGCTCTTTTTTTAAAAAAATTATTAAATACTTTTTATCAACTTACAAGTTCTTAAACATCTTATAAAATATTTTGAAGAGCTTATAAGCTCATCCAAATACTAAATCTTTTAGAAAATAGCTTATACGTTTCTAAAATAAGATATTAACCTCTTTTTGAAAAAATAAGAAGTTACTAACTTATTATTAAGATCTTAATAAGAGCTCTCTTAATTTTAATCATATTAATTATAAAATTGTCATTACTAACATCTTATAAGCTTCAAGATTTTATTTTACCTAAACACTTTAAGAACTTATTTTTAAAAAAAGATCTGGTAACTTAGAAGATGTAGAAACTTATAAGATCTTTTAAATAAGTGGACCAAACACCCTCTTAGTAACAGTTATTTTATAATTAACATGGTTAAAATTAAAGGAGCACGCTTATTAAAATCTTGCAAATAAATAAGGATCCTCTTACTTTTTCTATAATAACTTATAAGATATCATAACATTTTATTTTAAGATCATATAAGTTTTGATTTAAAAAAAATTACCAAATACTTTTTAATATCTTATAAACTCTTAAACATTTTATAAGATATTTTGGAGAATTTATAAGCTTAATCAAACACTGTCTAAGTTTATTTAAAAGATCTTATAAACTCCTACATCTTATGAGATATTTTTTATATTTATAAGATATTAAATCTTATTTTTCAAATAAGTCATTAAAGTATTTGAATAAAATAAGATTTTGGAGTTTATAAAATTTAGTAATAGTAATTTTATAATTAAATTAATGGTTAAAGTTATAAGAACTTGTTAATATTTTAAAAATAAATTAAAATTTTCTTACTTTTTAAAAGGACTTGTAAGATCTCAACATCTTACTTTAAGATTTTATAAGTTTCTTTTAAAAAAAATTACGAAATATTTTTTAATATCTTATAAACTCTTAAATATCTTATAAGAATTTTCAAAAAAACTTATATTAATATTAATATAGCTCGGTCAAACACCCTCTAAATTGTGAAAAGGGCACTATGAAGTCCAGTTTTTTTTTTTTTTTTTTTTTTTTGTGAAACCTGTGGAGGATACTTACCCACGTTGATGGATCACGTTAACTGAACTTTAGAGTTTAGACGGCCATAAAATTCTATTATGTTAATAGCTTGTATGTTACCAATTTTCTCTCTGTAACTTATTCTTTCTTTTCGTTTTTTTTTTTTTTTTTTGTTGGGCGGGGGGGTGTTGGGGTGGGGTAGGGGGGGTTATGACGGAGCAAATGCTAGAAGTAGCAATGAACAGTGACTGCTTTAGCCCCCACTACATTCAATATTTTGCTGCAAGTCTTCGAAGCAATTAATGTCAAAGCATCACTATCTAAAATCAATAAGAAACTTTCAAACATCCAAGGACCCAGTCTTTAGTGCTATTTTCCTGCCACGATTCATGGATTATGTGTATTGTAAAAGATGAATTCTCCATGACAATCTTTATATTTAACTTTCCAACGATTTGGACACTGTTGTAAAGACAAACTCCATAAATAAATAAATAATTTGTTTAATTTCTTTTTATCTTCATATTTATCTCTATATTTTTTATTGTAAAAAAATCACTCTCCAAAAACAATCTTTATACTTAGCTTTCTAACGATTTGGACACAGAGGTCCGACTAAAAAATAAATAATCTGTCTCTCTCTTTTTTTTTTTTTTTTCTTTTGTGTCTTTATACCTATTTCTGTATTCTTCTAATCAAATCTCAAAGAGAACGTGTTTCGAATCGCCAAAGGCTTCTTTGCTCTTTTTTATCTTCGTGCTCTCTAACACTATGTTTGATTTAAGAATTTTGATGAGGAAAAGATAAAAAAATACTAAGGAAAATATTTTTTATTATTTGGTTATAAGGAAAATGCTTAAGAAAGGAAAATTTATGGAAAAATATAATGAATTTGAGAAAAATGAGTTTTCTTCACAAAATGATGAGAAAAATGAGGGAAAAGTATATTTGAACTTTTTCTCCCTTTCCAACACATTCATCTTCCATTATTTTCTTCTACAACCAAATAAGTTCGAGATTTTATATTTCTTTACTTTTGTTTTCCTTTTCCTTAATATTTTTCTTTCCTTATATAGAGACACACACACACACACACACACACATATATATATATATATGGAGAGAGAGAGAGAGAGAGAGATGATACACACACAAAATAAGACTAAACATACATGGATCCTATGGTTAATTAGCATGATTGCATAATCAAGCAAAAGAAAAGAGAAAAAGAAAGGGAGAAATGAAAAGGGTCAAGTAATATTTGCTTGGTTTTGATCATTAATTAGTGTAATTACCATTAACAATAAGCTTGAATTTCTCCGGATTTATAGTCCTGAAGTCTTGTATCCTGGTCTTGTGTGACAGCTCCATCTCCCATGACTTGATAGCATTTTGAACCACCTCTTCTAGTGACCCTTTTGGCCATTCCTACAAACATATGTAAGAAAACAATCAAAAACAACATCCTTATACATGAAACACACACACATGTGTGTGTGTGTGAAGGTATATATATATATATATATATGTATTTGTATTGGTTGTGGAGTAGTAGGCATACTTTTGTCCGGCCTTCTTCGAATAACTGGTTGACGGCGTCATATGTGGGAGGGCCACCATGTCTCCACTCTGTGTTTTGTGCTTCTTCATGCAAGAAAGACCTATACTTATCTGCTGCAACTTGAATTGCAGCAGCTTGTTTTTCTGTGGACATCTTAGAAAAGTGCTCTTTTGTTTAAGAACTTGTGGGATTTGCAAAGGTTTTTGGTTCACATATATAGGAAAAGATGTTGTCCCTTTGTGGCCATATATGTTTGCTACTCCACTGTACATTGGCATACATCAATATTAGGTGGTACCTAGCATGAATGGATAATATTGTCTTGAATAAACAATTACTATAATGTTTACTTGTCTTTGTAAGAAATTAGGTAATGTGATCACTTGTCATTGATGATGAATGATAAATCCCTTGGGCCCTTTTGTAGGTGATATTTTTTGTTGGGTTTTTTTGGGTGATATTTTTAGTTGGATCGAGTATAATGCATTCAGTGTAATTAAAATCGCTGGATTGAGGGGTGGGTAGTGAAAGCAATCCACCTTTCTCAATTTAACATATATTTCACTATCCACCCTTCTCAATCCAACGGTGTGTAGTGGATCGAGTGTATCGATGTTCTAGTTGATCGAATGTATAATGAATCGAGTGTATTACACTCAATTTATTGTAGATCCACATTTCTTATACTTTTTTCAATAAATTTGGGATATATGGTACTATGATAAAGTTGCAAAGGTGTACTAGTTGAAAATTAAATTATTGGAATTGGTGGTGTTAATTGATCGATCCATGAGTATTAGGTGGTACCTTATTTGAATCTAGACAGAAAAATAAATTAAACTATGTAGTACTCGATTGAAGGTCAACTTGTAAAAATTCGTTTGGATTTGATTTTTATTAAATATAACAAATCAAGTCTAAATATGTGTATATTTTTATTTGATAAAATTTAAAACTCAACTTGAAAGTGACTTAATTGATAAAAAAATTAATCTATTCAAGGTCTACTCAATTAAAATTTTGTTCAAACTTAATTTAGTCCACTAGTAAATTAATTAAGTTTAAACATAAGTTTTAAAATTAGATAAAAATTTAAACATATTTTAGTAAAAACGTATTTGGCTCAACTTTGTCGGTTGGTCTACGCCTCTATTTGAATTGGATTCGTCTTAATGAAAAAGGAAAGCTTAGCATGGTCACTTCTGTGTCATAATAATAATCTCTTGGCCCCTTTGGTCACAAAATAAATGTGGCTTCCTTATAATTAAGGATGTCAAAATTACCCATTTTCGGAAGTACTTGCGGAGAATTCTCCGCAATGGGTGGATATAGAGAAAAATTTCTCCCTACAAAGATGAGGACGGATCAAGATTGACCCCCGATTGCTAAACTAGGGACGGGATCATAGTTCTTGTCCACACGGATACCCACTACCCGTTAAACATTAATTAATTTATTAATTTAACATTATATATATTTTTAAGGTAATATCAAAATATATATGATTGTTAAAATAATTTTTTCTTCTAATAAACTACATATACTATCGTAGGAATTAACCACATTAAATGGAGAATTCTTTGGAAGAATTGTGAAGTTCTATTGATATTTAATAACTAATTTATATCTATACTACTATATATAAAGTTTTTCAAAAGTCATTTCATTATATTCTCAGGTCCTAGCTTTTTTTTCACTCTATTCTTTGTGTGCTCTTTATTTTCTAGCATTTTTTTCCTATCTCTTTGTGTGCATCTTTAGTTCATTGTTCAAAGTGTTTATTGTTTATTTGATTTTATTGTTCACCTTTTTTTATTTTGTTTTCATTTTCTTTTTTGGTTTATTTTAGGTATATTACATGATGGAACATATTTTTTGGATTTTAATGCTATAATTTTCTTTTCAACCTAAATAAAGTCTATCATTTAGCTTTTATTACTATTAAATTTGTAAATTTCTATATCTTTTTTGTTTACTACTTAGTTATGTTATCAATTCATTTAATATGAGATATATTAATTGCGTTTAATATTTTTAATTTAATTTAATGTTTCTTCTATTTAAATTATTATACACTTAGCATCATTTTACTCATTTTTTGAATCAAATTATTAATTTATTGTTAAATTTTGTAATTTATTTTTTAATTCACATTTTTTATTTTGCTCATCTAAGTTTATAGTTTTATAGGATGAGATCTATTTTTTTGCTTTAATATTTTTAAAATTTATTTTATTTTTTGAATATTTATAATTTTAGAAGTATATCATTTAATTTTATTTTATATTCATATATTTGTAATTACGTATGTATAAATATGTATAATACGAACTCTTTTTAAAAAATTTATATACTACATCAATATATATTCTTAGATCATTTTTTAATATTTTAAAAATTTATGAGATGGTTATTTCAATAGAGAATACACCTAATAACTTTTTAAGTTTGTAACTCTAGACATTATTTAGTCTATCAAAAAAAAAATATATATATATATATATAATTTTATTTTTTTTAATTTTGATTGTTTGAAAGATTAACAATTTTTTTTTATTATTCACTTTCTTTCTTTCTTTCTTTCTTTTTTGCTACTTGCGAAATATAATATGAAGATCCAATTACATTCATACAAAAAATTTGAGAATGAACGTAATAATTTATTTTTTTCATATTTTATTTTACATTCTAATTTCATCCTTATATCCTATCACTAATTCCTATTTAAATTAATTTTGAGCTTATAATTACTTTATCAATATACTATGATTTTAACTTTGCATTACTAATATCAAACTCTTTTCTTCACTTAATAATTTGATAACTAAACTATGAGTCAAATTAAAAAGTTTCTATAAACTTATATACTAATATTGTTCTTAACTTTGTAATTATTTTATATATTTATTTTAATTTTTTTAATTTTTATATCTTTACTAACATATTTTTGTCTTAACTTAATTGATTTTTAATCAAAAACTAAAATTAAATAAGATTTTTCTAATCCTTGGCAACTAATATATTATTTAATTCTTTATATTTTAAGTTTTAACTCAATATATACTCATCTTCTTTTAAGTTTAAAATAATCTTAAAGTATTATATTTTTAAATTTTTTCAAAGAATTTTCAAGTCATCAATCTTGTGTTCTATATCATTCTCATATATTTTTATTTTTTAATGCAACTATTTGTTAGCTTTTGATTGCATAATTTTTTATTTTTTTTTTAATGAAGTACATAATCATATTCATAGATTTTTATTTTTGGATGTTATAATTTTTTTTAACTTCTCGCTGAATAATTTTGAAATTTATTTTTTATAACACAATGTATATGAGATGCCTTTATAATTTGCAAACTTTTAAATACTAAATTTTAAAACTTTCTATTTAATTTTACTAATTATTTGATATTTTTGTGATATTTTTATTTTTATTTTATTATTTTAATTATATTTATAACTCAATAATTATATTAATATATAGTAATTTTAAAAAATTCATGCATAGTACGAAAATAATCCTATATATATAGCCAAAAAAAATTCCCCAAAAAAAAGGGTAAAGGACAGAGTACAAAGTAAAAGACACATACTAATAAATAAGTGCCCGTTTGGTTTTGTTTTCAAAATCCTTTTCATTTTCTCTTGAAAATGAAAACAGAAAGCTATCAATTTTTTCTTATTTTCACAAATATTTTTATTTTCAATACATTTTTCCAAACATACTATTACACATTCTCTCTATTTTTACTTTTCATTTTCTTCTACTAATATTTGCACGATTTTTAATACAAAAATACTACATTTTTCGAATACAACTCATTTTCAACTCTACATAATCATTATATTTTAAACAAAACCTACAAATAACATTTCATTTTCAAAAATATATTCATAATTAACTTTTCACTATTCTTTTTCATAAAAAAATAAAAATGTCTTTAGAAAACAAATTGCCCCTCCATCTTCCTCTATGGTAACTCTAGTCTCTGAGTATCCAAATTTTAAATAATTGGCAATGATACAACATTGGTACAACTACAAAATTTATTATTAGCGGATCTCGAGATATATCAATCTATTAAAATATCACCCTCAATGGTACGATGTATTTTAATAAAAGACTAATAATTTACAAGGTGGGGCCCTAGACACTAGAACCTAGAACATGATAATAACAAATCATAGGTAGTATTACATTTTGTTTTACAAGATTTTAATCTTTTCTACTAAATAAAAATAGTCAATCAAACAATTTTTGTGTCGACCATGTGATAGGGAATTTAAATATAATAGTCAAGTTTAAATATAAAATGATTTTAAATATAATAGTCAAGTTTGTTGCCAACAGCCATAGAGCTGGAATGAACAAACAATTAATCAAAGCACCATCTTCATAGTGTGTGTGTGTGTTTATAGTTGTTAGTATATCTATTTCAAGTCAAGTATGGTAATTAATCAAAATACAAAAACTTAGTTGAGATCATGTGGTAAATTCTAATATATCCAACAAAACATGTCAATGTTTTCCAAAAGAAGAAATAAATAATGTTGATTATAATCACTCTTGGAAGATAAAAAATCCAACAATTAGAAAACCAAACGATTCAATTGTAGAAATTTCATCAGCTAAAGCAATTTTAAACTAGTAGTCAGAAAATGCTTGTGCCCAGAATAGACTGTTGCAAAAGATTGCTCGGAGTCAAGAAAGGATTGAACAAAAGATGGATGGCCAACTTGCAACATTAATTCTATCATTAAAAGAGAGAATTGATGTTGTTCACCAAGAAATCATGAAGCTTATTTATACTTCACAACCATTCCAGCATAAAGAACAAGAGATCAATTCCCTGAAAACTCAACTAAGATATCTTGAAGAGCAATATCACAGAGATACTATTTGGAGCAAACCATCTCCTCCTACATCCG
Source organism: Jacaranda mimosifolia (assembly GCA_018894105.1). NCBI lineage: Eukaryota > Viridiplantae > Streptophyta > Magnoliopsida > Lamiales > Bignoniaceae > Jacaranda > Jacaranda mimosifolia. Next base: position 3,725,501 of record CM032118.1, on the reverse strand, counting down.
TCTATCCTTTGGTGTCTCGAAAATTTCAAAAGAATGTTTGAAGATTCATCTTCATTCTTTTCCCCAAAAGAATTGAAGGAAAAAAGAAAAATTCCTGAATCTTCCAAAAATTATATTTCAACAAAGCCCCGAGAGTCTTCTAAAACCTCTATTTCAACAAAATCCCAAGAGCCACAGCAATTCATGATGCAAGGAGTTTCTTCCAACAAAGGAGTACAGTCCAATCCTTTGTCCGACTTTCTAAAGAAAGCATTTGAACTCGAGGAAAAACAACCTCGCAGATCATGGCCTATAATTCCCACCGAAGATATAAGTGATTCAGAAGATCTGTCTGAAGACTTACCACTCCAATACATGAATCAAACACCAGAGAGAGCATGAATCAAGGTCAAATTCTAATCTATCCAACAAAACATGTCAATGTTTTGGTAAATAAAAATATATTAATGAAAATATTAAGTGGTAATATCATATTTCCCAAAAATAAATATAAAATAATATTTGTTTTCTCATAATATAATTTTTAAAAATGCGACGCTTACATAAATTGTATCATAATTATCCCTATTCAATGTGGCATTACAAAAAATTCCCTTGGAAGAACCATATTTATTTTTTATTGTACTTGGATCAATATATCTTACAAGATATTTTTAGAGCTTATAAGATGTTATATTATTTTTTAAAAATAAGTTCTTAAAATGTTTGGATAAAATAAGATCTTTGAGCTTATAAGATGTTAGTAATGTCAATTTTGTTATTAACATGCTTAAATTAAGAGAGTGTTTGGGTAAGGTTATAAGCTCCATAAATTATCTTATAAGATGTTTAAGAGCTTATAAGTTGATAAAAAGTGTCTCGTAAATTTTTTTTTTTAAAAAAAAAATTATAAGATTCCAAAATAAGATGTTATGAGCTTATAAGCTCTTTTAAAAAGTAAGGAAACTTTAACTTATTTTTAACATCTTAACAAGCTCCTTTATTTTTAATCATTTTAATTATAAAATTGTCATTATTAATATGCTATAAGCTCTAAAATATTATTTTATCCAAACACTTCAATAACTTATTTTAAACATAAGATCTAACATCTTATAAACTTCAAAAGTATCTTATAAGATGTAGAAACATCTTATAAGATATTTTAAATAAGTTTAGCCAAACACCCTCTAAGAGAGTTTGTTAAAATCCTAAAAATAAGTTAGGGATTTCTAACTTTTTTAAAATTAACTTTTAAGCCCATAACATCTTATTTTAGAAGCTTTAGAAGCTCTTTTTTAAAAAAAAAATTCAAACATATTTTGACATCTTATAAGCTCTCAAACATCTAATAAGATATTTTAAAGAGCTTATAAGCTAATCCAAACACAGTCTAAATCATTTATCTCAAAAACTATTCCCAACTTGATATTACTAATTTCTAATTGGTATATGAGATGTATAAAAGAGTGTTTCTACAAATGCACCGCCTAACAATTAATTTTTTCCGACATCCCAATGTAAATAATAAAAAAAAGGGAAAAAAGAAAAATTCCTTTATGACAACTATTGTTAAGAGTGTTAAAATTAAATCCAACACGATAATATGATAATGAGCCACTTGAAAAAAAATCATATCTGAATTTGATGTTTTTGGGTTTGGGTCCAATTGGGTCAAACCCGAAAATGACTCAAGAAAAAAAAAAAAAAAAAAGAGTTGAATTGGTCTCAGGTCAACCCGTCTAACTTGAAAAAAATAAGTGGGTAACCCAACAACCCAATAAACCTAACCCAACCCAACCTACCTGAAAAAAATTGACTAATTAAAATAAAATCTAAATAATATATATATATATCCAAAATTTAAAATTTTAAAAATTCAATTACTGAATAATGATTTGTTATTTTTTCTCATTCGGAGTACTCATGGATATGACAAGTTTTAAAAGTTATTATATATCTTCGACCTTAATGATTATACCGAATTTTAGATTTTATTGTAGATCAAACTTCTAATAGATTATAATGTTGGAATTTATAAATATAAAAAATAAAATAAATAGATTAGGTTGAGTTAGATTGAATTAGATTTATCAGGTTATTGGGTGATCTACTATAAATTAGATTAACCCAAACCTGACATGATATTTTCTGAGTCAGGTTAAGATTAAACCTTTTGGATTTAATATCAAATTGAATTGAATTTAAATTTAATATTTTTATGTTATGCCTTATCTCAACTCAATTCGAATCTACTCAATTCATTCGAATTCACACCTCTAACTGTTGTTTACAAAAATACGTAAAACAACTCGGCCACACCAAAACAACGGTGCAATAATAGAAAATTAATTAGTTTGTCTGCTGACCATCAGATCACATGGGAATCACTCGACCGCACTGCAGGTAAGATTCTGATTCTAACAAATATAATTAAATTAATATAATAAGCAAAATCAAATAATAGTTTTTTTTCTTGTATGTTTTTATTTGATAAAATTTAAAACTCAACTTGAAAGTGAATTGATTGATAGAAAATTAATCTATTCAAAGTCGACTCAATTAAAATTTTGATCAAACTTAATTTAGTCCACCAGTAAATTAATTAAGTTTAAACATAAGTTTTAAAATTAGATAAAAATTTAAACATATTTTAGTAAAAACGTATGTGGCTCAACTTTGTCGGTTGGTCTACGCCTCTATTTGAATTGGATTCGTCTTAATGAAAAAGGAAAGCTTAGCATGGTCACTTCTGTGTCATAATAATAATCCCTTGGCCCCTTTGGTCACAAAATAAATATGACTTGCTTATAGTTAAGAATGTTAGAATTACCCATCTCCACGAGTATCCGTTGGGGATTCCTTGTGATAGAGCGGATATGCAAAAAAAATTCTCCTGATAAATATGGGATCAAAATTAACCCCCGATTATTAAACAGGACGGGGATCATAGTCCCTATCCCCGAGTACCTACTACCCATTAAACATTAGTTAAATATATTAATTTAACATTATATATATTTTAATAGTAATATCAAAATATAAGTGATTGTTAAAATAATTTTTCTTCTAATAAATTACATATATTTTCATAAGAACCACATTAAATGGAGAATTCTTTGGAAGAATTGTAAAGCTCTATTGGTGTTTATATTTATATATTTTATATCTTTATTTTTATTATAATACATAATTAAATTTAGTGTGTTATATATGATATTTTTAAAATTTAAAAGTCATTTAAATTATTGAAATTTTTTACGAATTTTAATATTAATTTTTTTATTTATAAATTTTGTCAAAATTCATGAATCCTCGTGAGTACCCGAACCCATCACACCCGTGGGGACGGGGCGAGTATGGGAAGCATTTGGCCTCGCGGGGGTGGGCCCCACTCCGTCAACACTCCCACTTACAGTACATGGATAATTAGAAATTAGTTATTATTATTTGATGTGGTAGGGAACAAAAATCAATCCACATGAATAATTCAACCTTTAGAAATTATTCTAAGTTTCTAATTAAAGTCAAAATAACTCATTTATGAACATGAAAATTGAAAACTTTAATCTAGATCTTAGGAAAATTCTACTCTACACTAAGTTTGACCAAATCATCAATGATATTATGCTACATGAAAATCAATTTTTTAACTAAAACGGGCCAATTTGATGACTTACCCAGCCAAATCATGGTTAACCTAATCTTCTCCTTAATTGAAATATTAATACTCATTTGAAAAACAGAAAAATTAAATTTAGGAATCAATCTCAAATTGCAGAAACCCTAAATCTGAATTTTCCAATTGAGTGCTTTGTTTCTCTCATCTTCACCATATCATTTCAATTTGACTCATAATCCATCAATCCTCTTCATTTTTCTTTTTTTCTTTTTTTTGGGTTGGGGTGGGGGGGGGGGGGGGGGTTGGTGGAGGTTGTTGTAATAATGGGAAAATAGCTCATGCCACGTTTATAAAATAAGTAAAGATGCAAAATAGAATATAAGATAGTGCTAAAGCCAAAAAACATAAGTTTGTAATTATAATTTCTTTTAAAAATGGACAAAACATATCAAAACCCATTCATATGAGGAGAAGGCCAGAACATACGTTATCACCAAAAGTCCTACTTACAACATATATTTATTATTCAACATTAAAATGCTAACAACACTGATCATTAGTTTTTTTTCCTTAAAATTTGGGACTGTTTCTAAAGTTTTTCCTCTTTCTAAATCTGAGTTTTGGTATTCCAATTAAAAAGAAGGCTAGTTTAGTGTTCGTTTAGTTGGTTAACAAAATTTGGCCGCACTTTAAAAAATTGATTTTCCATGTGGCATAATATTATTCATTTGGTCTGATCAAACCTGACGTGAAGCAGAATTTTTCTAGATTTCGAGTCACAAATTACTAATTACGCTCAATCATCAAATATAAGTACTCTCAATTTTTAAAGTACAATGTCTGACCTTGGAGTATATAAAATTACAATTATATTAATAGTTTTGGAGGGATTTATAGTTCTAACTACTTATTTTGTGTCAAATTCAATTAATTTTATAAATGTACGATAAAAGTGAATGAATATATATTCAAAAAGTAAAAAAAAAATAGAGAAGAAATCAAATAATACAAAACAGAATTCTTTCTAGAAATTAATATAAAAAACACGCACCCCATACTACATTCATTGAATGCTTTATTATTATTATTATTATTATTATTATTATTATTATTATTATTATTATTATTATTATTATTATTAAAATCCAATTGAAGATGGGAAAAGTCAATGTATATAGATTCCAAGGTTAACTGACTGAAAAAAAAATAAAAAATGGTACTTGATCAATTATCAGTCCACATTTTGCTCCATGAATCATGATAAATTAAAAATGGCATGGCGCTTGTCATTGCCAATATTAGAAGAGTAGACTAAGCAGCCTTGCGACTCGTGCCCATTCTTCCATTAATTTACCTCATTTCCAATGCGTAACAATAATCATAAATATATACTTCCAACTTTCATAGGAAATTTCACACAGGTACTCACGAGTCGAATTGGCTTATAAATCAAATTGAAGGATTCAATTTTTATTTTAAATTAATTTTAAATCATCTATATCTAAATATAAAGTTAATAGATTGTCATATAATTTTAGTACTTATTTAATTTCTCAATATATTATAGTACTATCAGTATTACAAATATATATTTACATATAAATATGATAGTTTATGCTGCGTTCTAATTTGATCGATAAAAATAAAAATACGAAATAAGCACGAAAATCAAACACAAACAACATATCACAATAAGATTAAATATGATTCAACTTCAACTTAATAGCTTATGTCTATGATATCAAGCGAAATTTAATTCACTTAACATTAAATTTAAAAAATACAGATATATCACAATTTCAAATCTCAATTTCCCAATCCCCATATTTATTTTTGCGTTTAATTATTTAAAAACTCAACCAATTACACTCTAAAATATTTTGGACGCTAAAAAATTGATCTTACACAAAAACATCCCTAGTACGTTCACTAGGTTAATTTTTTTCATATAAAAATAAATAAATAAATAACCGCCTTCCTCCTCAATGCTGGAACTTCTGTGTAGGTGTATGACACTTCAATAATTTATAATTCTTGTGAGCTTATTTACAGTAATTTATAATATTTAGGATGAATTAATGAACATTATATATTATAAAGTTATAAATTAGTAATTTATAATATTATGGTGTTAGGTGTTTGAATTCCTTTTTACCCACAACCGACCAACAAGGTATATTTCTTTTTGAGGGGTTGGAAAAAGTTTTGATTGGATAGCAGACCAAAAGCTATAAAATTTGGGTGTGGATATTTGAAATAATTTTTTGTTTTTATTTATGAATAGCTGAGTAAGTATAAATATTAGTAGCATAACAAAAATACTTTCATCGTCATTAATATGTTTGCTCGCGAGATGAAAAAAATGCTACAAATAAGCATCAAGAAAAAGAAAAATAACGTAGAACAAAATTTAAAGGCACACAATTTATAAATTGATTGAATTAAAAAGTTTTTGTTCATGACGAATAAAGATAATTAATTTAATAATTAAAGAGATTATTAAAATTTTGATATTTTTCACTATTCTCGATATCCTATTTTTTCTATGGACATATTCACAATGAATTGTACTAACATTTTAAAAATAAATATAATTAAACTATGGTTAAACTCTAAGTTAAAACAATAAAGGTTTACAAAATAAAAAAAAGTTCATACGGACCCAAACTTTCGCTTCAAAAATTAACATTTAGTTTTTTTTTTGTTTTAACTTGAAATCGCAAAGAATATGATTTGGATTAGGTCATAACTCGAGTCTAAATACAAAAGCTCTCATAGAAAATATGATTTTAAGTTAGAATATTTTGCAAAATATTATTTTGCTTTCTTGTTGGGAAAATTAAACCTTGTAGTGATATATTAATAGTCTTTTGTTTTGTCAGCATGAGGTAATAATTATTTGTTATAAATTTAATGTACTCATTTTTAGAAAATAGAAATACAAAAAAAGGTGCCATAAGATGTTTGTTTACGATATGGGTTTTATTTCTTAGACTTCTTTTAGTTTTATTTTTATTTCTTAATTTTTTCAAAAAGTTGAAATATATTTATTTCAGCCCAACATTTAAAATATCAGAATAGCAATATATTTAAAAGTAAAAGCAACTAAGTCATATTTCTTGTAAGTCACAATTCAAGAATTTTCCCTTTCATTCTTCCCTTTTTGTCTTTCTTTCGGTTTCATTAATAGCAGAAAAACAGACTCTGCAGAAGCGTTATCCCTTGACCAATAACCCAAGAAAAGAAAACAATTGCGAGAAAAATTTTATTTCAATGGAGAATATAACGATGGAGGAAGAGATGGTAGGAATTCTCTACAATGACAATATAGACGAATTGGCAAAAATGTAGTGTTGCTTAATAGCGCCCTTCAGGAATGTCATGGTTTCCAATCCTCGTCATCCGTACCTATTCTTCCTTTTTGGATAGTAATAAGGAATTTATTGAGATCGATTCAAATTGAATATACATACAAGTTGCATATTGGACGTACAAAATTCATCTTTTTTGGTCGAATGGGAGCCTGATAGAGTTTGAATTCCTGTCATTTCACATTATATAGGAGACTTATGTCATATATATATATATACATACATATATATATTGATATATATATATTATCACTATATATATGTAGATATATAAGTGAAACCCAGCCCCCGCCCCCAGGGCCCCAACACACAAAAAAGGCCCTTCCCTACTTTTGGATCGCGGGCCCAACAACTCCTCAAACATTCGGATAAAATCCACAACCCAAAACAATAAAGCCCATTTCACGAGAGAGAGAGAGAGAGATGAAACCAATACCAGTACCGGCGGGCGAAGAGGTGGGCCCCAAGCTCGTTCGACTTCTCTTCTTTGTCGGCGCCGGAGGTACTTATACAATCCGTAATTATTTCTTGAATTCATTTTACCTTTTTCAGGCACCTAATACTGCGGGTTTTTCTGGTTAAGTTCTGTGCACTGCCGGGATTAACAAGTGGAAGGATTTAGAGAGAAAGTCAATGATTCAGAAGGAGCAACAGCTAAATGGACCATCTATGGAGAACCCATCAAATGTGATACATAAAGCAGTCGAATAAGCTTAACCTTGTCTCGGTTTTGTTTTTCTTTTTTTCTCCTTTTTTTTTTGGTGGGGGGTGGCGGGCGGCGGGCGGCTTTGTTATTGAGAGCCCTTATATCAGATTATAATCAAGATTCTGTATTCAATTTGTTAGCAGTTTCGTAGTAGGAACTGAATTTATACGCTATGATTCGATGAACTAGTATTTGATATGTTTCTGTGGCTATTAATCTACTGATTAAATGATAATATTAATCCTGATGTTTCTGAAAATATTTTGTGAGTGGTTTGAAATTTTGGCAACATGGAAATTGGGATTTGTGAAATATAATTGCAGTTGTAATAAGTTCAATATATAAATGTGTTCAATTAAGTTACTGGCATAGCACAAAAATTCAGATGAAGAAGTCCATTTGGACATTTCTCCTATGGTGTATAGATTGTTAACAGTGATGACTTTGTGAATCCCGGAGCTGAGCGCAGTTTGTCCTTTGCATCTAGTCCTTTTGTTATGCACTAATTGAAAGTTGTGTATTAGCCATTGATTGATTTCTTGTCATAGCTGATTTTAAGCTTTTTGTTCTCAATTATTTCCATGAGGTAATGAATCTTCTCAACGGTTATATTCAATATTTTTAGAAGATTGGCATGCAGTTGGAGTGTGATTTCTACAACCAAGTTTTGATGAGCTTATCGTCAACAAAAAGCAGCTGATTAAGCTGTGTGTTGTCGTTTACTACATCAGTAGCCGGATTCACAGTCCACATTAAGTATGTATTGAATGATGTTTGTGGTGAAACTTAGATACGCATTTCAGTCACTACTGTTGTTATTCGAGGTTATGATGCTAAGCGGCTCTCGGCTCTCCCTGTTGATTTTTCTATTATATTACATTTATAAAATTTTGGACATGAGGTTGTTGAACTTTAGACAAACAGATAATAAATATCCTTGCTCTTCTAATGCTCTGCTTGTTAATTCTGTCGTAGATCAGAATAGCTTGCTAACCACATAAATTTTTTGAAAAACAGTACAGTCGAGCTATAGATGATAGTAGAATTGAAGCTTTTTAAGAGAATATTAGCATCCTAGACGAAGTTATGTTGTCAAGAATAGAAGAAAACCGAATTCACTCATTGAACATTAGATGTACACTTTGTTACTGCATTCGGCTCAAGATCTAGGCCTTGGCTTCTCAAGATGTCTGTTCATAAAGTATTCTTTTGCAGAAAATGAGATCCTTTTCACAGTTTTTTCTTCCTTAAATATAAGGTTATAGTTTTACATAGACCCAAAAACATGGCATGAGATAAACATTCGTATTGATGTTTAGATAGGGATTGCATAACAAACATAGGCGCTGGTTGAGTGGTATACAGCAGCTGCTTGCACATTTGTAATGTGGTTTATACATGCTAGATTAGATAGCCTCTGCCTAATATCTTTAGAGTAAAAGTTGTTGCTGACTGCAAGTTATTTTTTATACCAATGATACCTATTTTTCTCCTGAAAGATTACTTTATTCCCATAGTTTGTGATCAATATTCATTTGTTCTGCTCAAGTCTTTAAGGATATTGAATCAGGAAATAAAACATGTTTGATTGATCATCTTTTTGATGGCATTCAATGGATGATTCAAATAGAAGCAATTGGATGTCCGACTCGGGCCTATGCAACCGATCAATTTAAATACACCACTGACCACCCTTGCCATAAACTACCATGCATCACTCTGGGTTGATATCATTTTATAGAATAGGCTGCACTTTCTAGATAACTTCGCGTGGAAATGGGCATCTATTATGTCAATTTTACTGCTTTCACGAAATGCCTAATTAACAAGACATACTCTGAACATTCCTGCACCCACCCGTTGTTGGCCGCGAGGGGCGAACAAGGCTTTGATGAATAAATGCAATGACTTCAGGGATATTTTGTAGCCTTCTCTCTTCAGGCTAATGAGGGAAAGAGAATGCCTGAAGCACCATAGAGGGCAGTAATCACTTATCACATATTAACAATCTAAAAAACTCAAGAAAAAAACTCTCCTTTGCTGAGTCTCTGGCCCAGATGAGTACAATGACTGATGGATAACATAATGAAAAACTCCTGCATTACCGCTTAACTCTGATTTTTTCTTGAAGTCTGTGGATATATGATGATTGGCTTTTGTAGTTAATTAATTCAGCTAATTTTTAACTAACATGCATCTTAGTAGATGGAGGATTGTATGTGGACATTGTTAGCTTAAACTCAAAGTTTTGTTTGTTTTCTTGTTTCTCTCTGTGACATCTGCGAGGTATGGACTCAAAACTATTGTTGGCCTCTTTCATGCTGCACATTTTGTCCATTTAGGCTACCAGTCTGTATGTTAATTTGTATCTGAAACTGCATTCAAAAAGGACTTCGTCCTCTTTCGCAAGTTTTAAGCTTTACACCAAGTTCCAACAAAATATCTGGTTTGGCCGCTTTTGGATGAAATCAGAATATCATGAAACTAGCACCACGCCTTCCCCCGAAGCAAATGGTGCAACCCAGAGAAGAGAGGTATTGCCACCCATAAACTCAAAGTTCCACCATGTATATTATAATATATTCAGTCTACTCACAAACATTATCCCGTCCCTGAAAAGTTTTTCTACGTCACTTCCCAGGCTGCTGCCTCATGGCCACCTTCAACCAGCACGACTTCCACTGCTCCTTCCAGAACTGGATTGCCCAGCAACACCAAGACCTAGAGGAACTTCTGAATGTTCTTTCAACAAATTCTGAGACCACTGTTGAGGAGCTGACGCTTCTTGGTGAAAAGGGTGTCAAAACACTTTGAAGAATATTCTGAAAAGCGAGCTGTAATGACCCAACAAGATGCTAATTGTATACCTCATTTATTACATCAGTAGCCAAATTCACAGTCCACATTTCTGCATGGAACATTAAGTATGTATTGAATGATTTTTGTGATGAAACTGAGTTCCGCATTTCACCACTACTGTTGTAATTCAAAATTATGATGTTAAGGGGCTGTCCCTTTTGTTTTTTCCTATTATATTGATTTTACATAATTTTGGACGTGAGGTTGCTGAACTTTAGATAGACAGATAATAAAATTCCTTGTTCTTCTAGTGCTTTGCTTGCTAATTCTGTCGTAGGTCAGAGAGCTTTCTAGCCACGGAATTTAGAGTGGTATTGTAATGCCCCATCTCATATAGAGTAAATAGTGAAAGAATGAATACTATATAAGCTTTGGTCAATAAACTCATGTACATCTATTGAATATCTATTTTGAACAAGTTTATCGGAGCCAATTTCATAATGCACTCGATGAGTTTAGAGGCAATTCTCGCGTCCAAAGAGCTTGCAAGGCTAGAGCATGACAAATGATATCAAAGCCGGAATATTGGGAGCCTACATGGGGCAAAGCATTACATGTGGGAGTCACCTCTCGAACCTATAGGGCAAAGTGCTATGGAACTATTTCTTGATCCTCCTATAGGAGTCACTTCTAGAATCTCTACGCCTAGTGACTAATGGATTTGTGTCATGCCATGACAAAGACGTTGCGTTTTGAAAGAAGAGTGATTAAAATGTCCCATTCCACATAGACTAAATATAGAATGAATTAACCAAAAAACTCGTGTGTATCTATTGAATATTTCTTTTAGGTAAGTTGATCATAGCGCAATTTCAGGATGCAGTCAGTAGGTTTAGGGCAATTCTCACATCCAACGGGCTGATGGTCCCCGGGCGTGACACGTATACCTAAAGCCTTTGGGTTGTGGCTACTTCCAATCAGGATTGTGTAAAATAGATATGTGATCTAGTGTAACTGAATGTTTGGTTGGCATATATGAAGCCCATGATTAATAAAAAGTCCAAATTTTATCCTGAAGTGTTGGAATTATGTATCCCATTCTCTTGACTTGATTAATAATTCTATGATTAGAAATATTGGGATTAACATATTAGATGATGAAATTATCCCTGCATAATTTTTTTACACCAATGTTTATAGATATATATTGTTATATATTATTAATTAATGAATATATATCACTAAAACTTAATTTACATAACTAAGTTTTTATAAAAATACTAAATTATATCTATAATCAAACTTATTTATATAATATTTTTATAAAATATATATCTAAGAAATATAAAACTTTTTATATAAAAATTATTTCTTCCATAATAATGAGATTTCATAAATAAATTTTTTTTCTATAAATTGAAATATAAATAATATTATTTTAAATATAGATCTGCACTTAATATAAATATATTTTTGTAAAATTACAAACTTATATCCATTAGTATATCAAATATAAATAGTTTAATTTGTGATATAATTGTAAGATTTTATAATAAAATTTGAAAGCTAATTTAAAATAAATATCAACTCTTTTTTAGATAGTAATAATACATTTAAATGATTGAGAGAGAAAAATAAAAAAAAAGAGACTTTGTCACTACATACACAACATATATTTAAACCATTTCAATGAAGATATTTAAACTATTACAAAAAGATGATGGATACATCCAAACAAATGATAGTATTAAAATTAAGATATCCAAATTAATATTCCAAACAAACAAACAAACAAAATACTAGATGATAAAGATATATTTTCTAGATAATGAATCCTACACTTATCAATCACGTCTAATTATTTTATTGCAAGCAAACGATCCCTAAGGATATTGAATCAGGATATAAAATATGTTTGATTGACCACCTTTTTATGGCATTCAGCGGATGATTAAAATAGAAGCAATTGTATGTCCCGCTCAAACATATACGATCAATCAATAGAAATACACCACTCTTGCCATATATTTTCCGTGCATCACACTAAGTTGATATCATTACATAGAATGGGTTGCACTTAATCTCAAGCACTTTAGATCTTTTATTTTATTTCTATTTCATTTCCTATCCCGACTTGTTGTATTTATGATAAGTTTATTTGATTTTTAATTAATTATTTTATAAAAAAAATATTTAATACACGTGTCAAATATTCATAAAATAAAATAGGAGATGAAACTGAAAATGGAATAGAATATTCAAACTGAATTTCAAGATGCCTTAGCGGCAAAATGTTAGCCTAGTATGTCAAGTTTACTGCTTTCACCAAAGGCCTAACCAGCAAGACACACTCTGAACATTCCTGCACCCACCCGTTGTTAGCCACGAGCGCGGCGATGGAGGCTATGATGAATAAATGCAATGAATTCCGGGCTATGGTTAAACTCAAAGTTTCGGTTGTTGTCTTGTTTCTCTCTGTGACATCTGCAAGATATGGACTGAAGACTATTGTTTTCCTCTTTCTCGCAGCACATTTTGTCCATTCTGGCTACCATTCTTCGTACGTTAATTTATGTCTGCAACTAGATTCACTAAGGACTTCGTCCTCTTTCACAAGTTTTAAGCTTCACTTATACCAATTTCCAATACATTTATTCTAGTTTGGCTGCTTTTGGATGAAATCAGAGTATCAGAGTCTCATGAAACTAACACCTGTGAAACTCAAACTTCCACCATGTATATTATTATATATTCAGTCTCATCACAAAGATTATCCCGTCACTGAAACATATAGTTTTTCTACATCACTTCCCAGGCTGCTGCCTCATGGCCAGCTTCAACGAGGACGACTTCCGGTGCTCCTTCCAGAACTGGATTGCCCAGCAACAACAAGACCTGGAGGAACTTCTGAATGCTCTTTCAACAAATTCTGAGACCACTGTTGAGGAGCTGAAGCTTCTTGGTGAAAAGGGTGTCAAACACTTTGAAGAATACTATGAAAGGCGAGCTGTAATGGCCCAACGAGATGCAACATCCTTCATTTCTCCCACCTGGTGCACCTCTTTTGAGAATGCCTTCTTGTGGATTGGGGGATGCAGGCCTTCCCTCTCCATTAGGCTGGTTTACTCTGTTTCTGGCTCGCAACTGAATGCCCAACTCGCTGAGTTCCTCCGGGGTGAAAGAAAGGAAAACCCGGCCGAGATATCAGCACAGCAGCTGGATATGATCAACACTTTGCATTGCAAGACTATCAAAGAGGAAGACAAAATGTCCACCAGGCTGGCAAGTTTACAGGCACATTGCTATTCTTTTTCTTATATTTACCTTTCTCCCCTGGGAAGAAATTAAGAACTCACTTTAATTTCCTTTTCTTTCATTCTTAGAAGAAGGAAAATTAAAAGAAGAGGCGACATTGCACAACTGCTTTGAGCTATGATGAAATATCCCTGTGGGTTTAACTTAACAACTTAAAATTTAAAATTTATTATCAAGGTGGTGGAGAAATGTCTCTCTTGATACTATCTTTGAACATTGAGTTGCAGTCTAACTAATGGAACTAATCACATGATACTATGTAGATAGATTGCTGAAAAAGGGAAAACTCTGAAAAACCTCATTGTCCTGCGACTGTGCCATGCAGGAGGAAATAGCAGACGAGCCGCTTGCAATGATAGCCAAGACTAGTGCTGGACAAGTGGGGGAGTGGAACCAGGAAATGGACCGTGCCATCGATGCTCTTTCCCTCTCCTTGGCAGGCATTGTGGTGGATGCCGACAGGCTCAGGCTCAGCACGCTGAAGGATTTGATGGGCATTCTCACTCCACTGCAGCGTGTAGATCTCCTCGTCGCCACCAAGAAACTTCACCTCTCCATGCATGAGTGGGGGAAGAGAAGTGCCAGCTTAGGAAAAATCACTTCATGATCACATGAATCTAAATCTTGCTTGGTGATACCAGTCCTATATATATATATGTGTGTGTGTGTGTGTGTGTGTGTGTGTGTTTTATGCACCTGTTTGGTTAAAATGAAGGAATAAAGCCATGGAAGTATGTGTTTGCCACTAGTTTGGCTTTGTTCATTGTGAGGGTGTCTCTCTTTGATTCCATGGCTGGGGTGGGTTGATTTTGCTTGTGTATATTTTTATCAAATGATGTCTATTGTTGTCTATAAGAGAATTGTTAAAAATATACTTGGATTTTGGTAAGAAAAGAATTTTAGAGGGAAGATAAAATAGTTTAATATATAAAGCATTAAGTGGAATTTAATAGCCAATAAGACAAATTACTCCATAGTAAGTGATATATATGGGATAGCCCAACAGGCCTAGCCCAATAACTCTCAACCAAGCAAAAGATACGATGTGGGACAACTCAATTATCTGTGAGGCCCAACTCATTATTTATCGACGAGGTCATTGATCTAATTCAACCTCGCTGGGCCCCTTTCTCCAGATTGATCACCAACGACTGGCTTAGTCGATTAAGGTATGGTCGACAATAGTCGAAGATACTCACCCAACGCCTACTCAAGAAGGTGTTTGATACCTAATAGAGTGCCATTGTCTCGACCAGAGTCTGCATAAACGTTTCACAAGCAAGTGTTCACCTTGACCTAAGAGGTCGAATTGGCGCAACAACCTCTTTGCCGCATTGAATGCTTTGACAAGCGGCGGCATGCCTTCGCATTAATGGCGCATGCCACCACTAATACCACCTTTTCTGCCGTGCTAGGCTAGTGCGTGCCTCCTGTGTACCGTCTTGTCCCAGGGGCCAAGAGGAAGCACCACCTGGAATAATACAGACATTGTAGAAGACTTAAAGGTCCTCAGGCAAGGACAAGCGCCCTTTCTATATAATAAGAGCATCATGAACATATTAACCTCCCCAAGAAGTTTATAAATACTCCATTGCCTACCTTCAATAAGGTATGCCATTTTATCACTCAAAAACCCTCGCTCTACTGCTCTATCTTCTAGTTCATTAAATTAACTTGAGCGTTGGAGTACCTTAGTCGATGACATCTCTACTAGTCTGACGTGTGCTAGTGGTTGCAAGACTCAACCCAATTATCTCAACAAGCCTCTCTATCGACCTTGCACCTGATCGAACAGATTGGACATCAGCCCAGCTTACCCAAATACAGTTCACACCCTCGTCAGTAAGAATAGATGAAAATTGAAGAACTAATCTCTAGCGACTATTATTTTTGTTTTCATAAATGTAAAGTTCTTTTTCTCCCCGCCTTCTTTTTTTTTTTTTTTTTTTTTGGCCTTTTTTTGATGTTTAAAAATATTAATTTTTTAAAAGAGAATATCTTTTCTAAAAAATTATTCAAAATAAAAAAATTACATGGTTGTTAACTAACAATCACTAATTTTTAAATAAAATTATTTTTCTTTTCATATATTTGTCTTCATTCACAAATAAATATTTATTTAACTACAAACGTATAAGATATTTAAACAACCACGCATTTATTTAACTACAAACATTTTAGATATTTAAACAACCAACGCTGTGTTACATATATATTCTTTGTATTTTAATTATGAAATATCATATATTTAAATAATGGAGACTTCGAATTATATAAATGTACATTTGGAAGAAAATAAGTGGTTTTTAGTTCTTATAAAAGAAAATTGATTCTTAAATCCATTTCACTCATATCATCTTCAGATACTGTAAATAATAATAATAATAATAATAATAATAATAATAATAATAATTCAATTTATTTCATCAATTAATTAATATATTAGTTAATCGCATCTAAAATATGGAAGAAAAGAAATTCATCAGCTTGTCAAATTCATCAAAAAAAAAAAAAAAGAAACAAATCAAGGAACGGCAAATAGTCTTCTTCCAACTGTGCGGCACGCGCCACTATAATAGCAATCCTTTTCAATAACGTCCACTCTATAAGCCACCCCACTCCGCCCAACCCTCCCGCCGCCACTACTCCGCCACACTCTCTCTCTCTCTCACACACACACAATGGGTTTTCAGCGCTTCTACAACACGTGGTTAGAGCAGCTCCGGCAGCTGGTGCAGCAGCTCAGCCAAGCCCCGACCCCACCCACCACCGACGAACACCACCACGAGCTCCGGCAGCTTGTCCAGAAGGCCATGTCCCACTACGCCGAGTACTACCGAGCCAAGTCAGTCGCCGCCAAGCAAGACGTGCTGGCCTTCTTCTCCTCGCCGTGGACCACCGCCTTGGAGCGGTCTCTTCAATGGATAGGCGGGTGGCGGCCCACCACCGCCTTCCACCTGGTGTACACGGAATCCAGCATCATGTTTGAGTCCCACGTTGTGGATATCCTCCGTGGGTTCCACACTGGCGATCTTGGAGATCTCTCGCCGGGGCAGTTCCGGCGTGTCAGTGAGCTTCAAATTGAGACCGTCCAAGAAGAGAATGACATCACCGAAGAGCTCTCCGACTGGCAGGCATGCAAGCCGTTCAACTAAGTTTTATTTCACAGCAATAGTTAATATTAAAAATTTGTAGTTTTAATTATAAAATTAATTTAATCAAATTTATACATATTTACTGTTATACAATTTACCATTTTATTTATATTTTTGGCAATCCTCAAATTAATTTGTACGCATGCATGCATGATATATAATTTTCTTGCAACATTTTTAATTGCTAAATTAACTAGTTTTGCAAATTAATTAATTCTTATTTATTGTACATGAATTTAATTTGATGGAGTAGGATGATGCGTGTGATATTGTGGGGACGATGTGCGGGGGCGACTTTGATCTGAAAATGGAACGGCTGGCGAGGATTCTGGAAAGGGGGGACCAGCTGCGGCTGAAGACCATCGAGACGTTGGTGGAGCTGCTGACTCCGCAGCAGGCGGTGGAGTTCTTGGTGGCGGCCGCCGAGCTGCACTTCGGGATCCGCGGCTGGGGCATTCAACAAGACCGTCAACGAGCAGCTGGAAATCTTAATTAGTACTAATCTCTTTTAGATTTCGGAGCAATTAAATTTGCAGTTTATTTTGTGTGTGTCAGGCTGATGATGATTTTGGGCAACTGATTTTCTGAGAGTGACGACGATGTGGTAATAAAATTGCGATGGGCTGTCATCTGCTTAATTAATTTCCAGACATATTTTCCAAAGCAATTATTGGTCGTATGAAATTTGCATGCATGGCGACGCGTGTTGCTAGTCTTGCACTACGTGTCCCTCGAAATTTTCTGTTTATAAAAAAATAAAATAAAATAAAATAAAATAAAAATTATTTCCTAATTTGATGAATATATTTGTTAGTATCCTACGTTGGTTAAATAAAAATTTGTGGTATCTTTATATGATATATTTTGGATAATTCTTACATTTTGAGCTAGCTTTTGGAATGAGTTCGTTCCAAGGTTATTTTTTTACAATATTAAGGATTGGTTGGCTTGGCGGGTTAATCAATGATTGATTTTTTAATGATAGTTATATTGAATTTAGCTATAATATGATATATAGATTATTTGGTTCGTCATCTATATTATTAATAAAGGTTCTAATTTTTTATTTGTGTGTTTTCAATTGGGATTTCCTTAAATATTTTTATTTTTTTCTTAAAATCTTTATTTTATCTAAAATAACTCATCTTTCTAGCACCTCACTACTATTATTCATCTCATCAATTTAATAAATGATTATATTTAATTTTATTTATTTAAGTAAAAAAGACATTTTATAGCACAAGTTATATGATTTGTCACAACTCAGATTTGATAATTTAATTGAATCATGTAAAATAAATTTATTTCTATAGATTGTAGATTTTTTAATATATAATTTAAATATGTGATTGATCACTCCTTAAAATTAATTTACTGCGAGTTATAGTACTATGAACCAAACTAACCCTAAAAGTACTAGATAAGTAGGGGTTAAAAGGTTTGTGAAATTAATATCATAAATTACACTAAAAGTCGTCATATAGTTACGTTATTTTATTTTGTTTTTAATGCTTACTTGATCAACGAATTTTAATGTGAACATTTTTGTCTCTTGTTGAAGAAAATTAAAAAGAATAGAGGATTTAAATTCCACTCGTTAAGAGTTCTGATTTTTTCTTCATGGAAGCTTTCGATCCATTCGTCAAGTTGAATTTTAATTTTATTGTAAAAAAGAATACAAAGTTTATAGAAAAATAATTAACATACTGAAATTTGAAATTTTAGTAAAGTGTTTTTAGATATCTTACCTAATCTCTAATAGGATTCAACTTTTAGGGTTGATTTGCTAGTAGAATCACCCTTAATCTTATATCTATGAGAAATTTGAAAAATTTTATTAGGTATATACATGGATAATAAAAAATAAATAAATACATTTAGTGCTATTTTATTACTTTATTTATCTTCTATTAGCAACGCGCACACACAGATTTCTATTATTTTTTTGAACTTCAAACTTTACGCTTACAAATATATAAAGATAATATCATTGAGACAATTGACCATTCAACATTTTGGTTCGCAATTATTTATTTGCCAACAAATAGGGGTGTAAGATAAATCAAGCCAGCTCTTAAGCCTCACGAGCCGACTCGATTACAATTCAACTCGAGCTCAAGCTTCATTCAATTGTTGAAAAATTCGCAAGCTGGTTCATGAGCTTTTATCTATTTTTAAGTATTTTTATATATTAATTAAATAATAATTATACAATAATAATTTATTTTTTATTTTTAAATATTTTATATATAATATTATTTTATTATTATATATTAATAATTAAATTTTATTGAGTTGAACTCGAACTCTCGCAAGCTCAATTGATACTAAGCTCATGAATTCAAACTTACAATTTTTTTCGAACTCAACTCGTTTACACACCTAATAAGCTTGCAAACCCCCCTTGAATTAGGGTAATTTTTTGCTTTTCCCCCCATTTTGGGCCATCCAACTTCAGCCTTGGCATTGGGCGTTCATGCTTATATTTCTTTATTGGATGTTTTAAAATACATTCTACAGGATTTCTTTTTCTAAAAATCATTTTGCTTAACATTATAATACGATGTAATCGATTTTTAATTATTTTTACAAATGTTTTAAAGGGCAATGTTTAAATAAAAGAATAATTTATATTTTTTCCAATTCTCACATATAATGCCACACCCAAATCCTAATCTAACTGAAACTAAACAACGATCCAACTATTAGTTTTTAGGAAAATTTGTTTCAAAAGTTCAATTTAATTCTTTTATTTAATTATACATTTTATATATTATTCTTTTGTCGCATCTATTAGATAATGATGATCCACACAAATATATATAAATGCATATATTATGTATAAAATCAAGGCCTTACAATTCATTGGAGAGTAGGGGCTGTAAATGAGATGAGACGATTTGTGAATAGTTCGAGCTAGGCTCAGTGAACACTTGTATTCAGTTTGATGTTTTTGAGCTTAAGCCGAGCTTAGCTGAGCTCAAGCTGGTCAATCAAATGAGCTGAGCTGAGCTGAATAATTTTTGGCTTGAAATTAAAACTCACAAGCCTAAACGAGTTCTGTTATTATATAGATACACACATACGCGCGCGCGCACACAAATCTAACTATAATTTAGGTCCATATAATAAAATCTATAAAGATAAGTATAAATAATAATAATAATAATAATAATAATAATAATAATAATAATTTAATTTTTTATTTTTAGAAAAATATATAACAAAATTATTTAAAAAAATTATAATTATAGATTTTGTTTTGAATTTAAATGGGCTCGAGTTAATCCAAACATATACGAGCTCAAGCTCATCTAAACTAATACGAATCGAGCTTTTCTGCTTCTCTATGACAAACCTTATCAAGTCAAGCTCGATAAAGCTCACCGAGCCTTCATCTATTCCAAGGAGCCGAGCTTAAACTTGGTTATTTAGGCTCGACCAAGATCGAGCTTGAGCTTGCAAATTAATAGACGAGCAGAGCTTAAGCTTACTAGATTCAAGTTCAATTCAACTTGCCTCATTTACACCCCTATTGGAGAGAGTCCCTAAGTACAATTCAGTGAGACCTGGGAGTTTTTTCTTAACTATGTGCTATTTATTTTGTTTACTTCGTCACGAGGGTACATATCCTTTTTTTGATAGAAAAAGACCATTTTACTTTTGGAGCTTTTAAAAATATTTAAATAAGATAGAGATATGCATTTTTAAATTTGGATATTGACTTGAGTCGAGCGGATTCAAGCTAGAAGCTTGTCAATAGAATTTGATGAATGAGAAGACGCCACCTAAAATCATGCAAAAGGATATAGAGAAATTGTATAGTAACAGATTACGCTATCTTTTTCGCATGTTACTTGAGTTCTATTTTTAGTTTTTATCTTTGTCACATCAGTCATAAATTAACTTAAACATCGGAGGGCCTTAACTGAGGACAATCTCGATTAGCCTAACACATACTCTTATTGTCAAGTCAGAGAATCCCAACGTTTGTGCGGAACGAGATCAAATTCGACGTCATTTTGTTAAAGTTCATTTCAAATAGAAGACCTCAAGATCGTGACACGCATCAAGTCGACTTCTTATATTGTGGTAGACGCCTAATTTTTATTTTTTATACTTGCAGATTTTATTGTATATCATAATAAATGCTAAATATATATAAATTGTTTTTTAATTAATTAAGTGCTCAATTAGCTAAATGATACCATCATCAAATATATAAATATGAGACTTGAAGTTTGAACTTTAACAAATCATTGTGTGTCTATGTAGATAAAAAAAGCAAATGAGGTTCCAGATTCAAACTGCTAAAAACATTTAGTACACATTGACTTGTATAAATAAAAATTAATATATGTTTTTTACTTAAACATATTTTTTTCCATTATTTATACACACATTACTGAGAGTTTGTTAGGATTCAAACTTTGAATCTTATACTTTTTTTATTATTATTTATATACACGCACATCAGGAGTCCGTTAGGGTTCGAACTCTTAACCTTCCATATTCTGTGGGAGACTTATGCCGCCGGACCACATGCCACTTATATATGTGAGAGTGATGTCATGGACCAATTCACCACTTAATTTTTTTTTTTATTGACTCATACACGCTCACCAAAGATATGTTAGGATACCCCAAACACAACTGGACAAATAAATAGGTCACTCGATGCCACTTGACTAAGTTGTGATCAGCAATAACCATACAACCATAAAATGAAATATGTAATAAATTATAAAATTAAAATATATGATTCAAAATTAAGTGGAATTAGGTAGGTCAATGCATGGACACCAACAACGCGTTGTTGAGCCCTTCAACTATGTGTTATGGTCTCGCGAAATGAGTAGGAAGAAAGAATATAACGCTATATTTAATTTGCGGCAGCGGCGGAAGAAGACCGATTTGGTGGCGGAGAGAGGCGGGCACACCCACATGAAGATGTACCCTTCTTTCAAGTCATTCAATTTTCCTTTTGTTAATTTCGATGGGACAACTAACACCAACCTTGTGACTTTGGCTTTGTTTGGTTATGTTTTACAGGAACAATATTATTTGGGAAAACATAATCAAACATATCTTCATTTTTCCTCAAAAACACACCTTCTTTAATATATATATATATATTTTTTATTATCCTAACACTAAAGAAATAACTCAATTTCATTTTCACCCCAAAAATTTAATTAAAAAGTATTGATTTGACTGTTACAGTAAAAAAGTCCATCCCAAAACATAAACAAACATATCAAAAAAAACTTTCACATTATCCAATAATTCATTCTCCCAAAACACATAATAAACATATAATAAATTCACACAAAAAACATAACCAAATATTCCCTTAACTTTGGGCTGATTTTCTTATGGAGTTCTATTCTGATTTAGAAAAATAAATAAATAAACTTTATAATATGTCCAATTAAAAAATTTAGTAAGAAGTATACAAAAAGATAAAATATCTAAAGCATAAAATAATTTTTTTTTATTTATGCATACATCAGGAATTCGTCCAAACTCGAACTCCTGACCTCCCTGTTATTTGAATAAAAAGGAATTATCTAATTGACTTTGGCTGAATTGACTGCAACAATTAGTTTGACCTCTCTTTTTGTATTTATTCTAACCTTAAACGCATAATGTACAATTTCACACCTAGCTTTATTTTTTTTATTGTGAAATCAAATTAGTAATATTGACCACATATTACTATTAGAAATGCAAATAATCAAAGACCAGAGATGAAGAAGGCGTTTGACTAAATTTATTTAAAATATTTTATAAATTTTTTAAATTTTAAAGTTAATTTTGAAGTTTATATGATACTAGATCTTATTTAAAAGTAAGATATGGAAGTTTTTGAATAAATAAAATCATTAATTTTATAAGATGTTTAGTAATGTTAATTTTATAATTAATATAAATAAAATTATATAAATTTATTAAAATATTAAAAATAAGTTAGAAATTCTTTATTTTTCTAAAAGAGCTTAGATGACCCCCAATATTTATTTTGGAAACTTATAACATCTTTTAATAAAAAATTTACCAAACACTTATGATGTCTTGTAAGAGCTTATAAACTCATCCAAACATTCTCTATTTAAAAACATCTTCTAAAATATTTTTGAAACTCATAATATGTTAAATCTTATTTTAAAAATAAGATCTTGAAGAATTTGGATAAAATAAAATTTTGAAACTCATAAATTATTAATAATGATAATTTTGTAATTGCATGATTCAAATAATAGGAGTTTGTTAAAGCTTAGTATTTTGAAAATCAGCTCGGACTAGTTGGTCAAACTAGTCGGATTGATGACCTAATGCTAGTTTGGTCAGAAGTCTCAAAATCGAAGATCAGTTGACCTTGTGCTGAATGTTAAAAGTTGGTAAGTAACAATTTTAATGGTTGTAGTTTAACTGGTTAACCACTAGGTCACTTATTTATTTTTAATTTTTTAATAAAAAATTAAAAATTAAAAACACAAACTGAAAAAAATGTGAAAATGAGAAGGGAAATTCAGAGTTTACTATGATGAATAAAGATGCACTTAGAGCCTGTTTGGTTTTATTTCCAAACCCCCTTCCCACTAATTTTACTATTTCAAAACTAAAAATCATCACTTTTTAAAAATTTTCACCCAATCCAATTTCAATTTTCATTTTCAAAATACATTCTCCAATAACCTATATATCTCTTACCAATAATCTATATATCTTCTCTCTCTATTCCATTATTTTTATCTCTCTCCACCTACAACCTACATAATCATTACATTTCCAAATATTTCATCCAAATACATTTCCATTTCCACATCACATCACATAACTAATTTTCACCATTTTAAAAATGGTGGAAATGGAAATAAAACCAAACAGGCCCTTAGTTTTTCACCCGCACAGACGAATAAAGGCAATGAAATTGTCGAGGGGAGAGAAATCATGTTCCCAAATACTGCGCTACTTGGCTTAAGCAATACCTCATAGGGCTGCTGACGTCTCTGCAGCTCTCTGTGCGAGTTCATGAAACTGGGTTTAAACAATATTTTGTAAAACCAGAGCACGTGAGTCCCCAAACTAATAGACGAGTTTATTTCCATGGAACTCAATGAAATAGTAGTTATTTATGGTATGGTTGAAATTATTGTTTTGTTTTTTTGTTTTTTCTAATCTATATTAGATATTTTATATGAAAAAAACTTGTTTTAACTTAGACGTGAAACATGCAAGGGAAGATCGCTTCAATTAATGTTAAATAATTATGTTACATTACTTTTAATTAAATTTCTTGATAAAAAAAACTTTTATTTAAATTACAATACATTTATAATTCGAATTTTGTAATGGTATTCTTTTGAAAGAACAGTTTTAAAATGAGTAAGAATTGAAATTTTAAATGATATTTTTTTAGATTATTGGAGTTTTTTTATTTTTTATTAATATTATAATATTATTTATATCTATATATTATAAAAGGGAAGTTATTTCATGTATTTTTATGAATTTCATCTTTTAATTTTCTCCAATATAAACATAGAAATATAATTCTAAGGTTGAAATGGCAAGTCATAAATATTCGGTAGCTACGATACCAATTTTGAATGTACCGAATTTACCCTCTTACTTATCTCAGATATTCAATTAAATTAGATTAAAATCGTAAAATGATGTCCAAACAACCACTCATGTGCCCAATAAGTTTTATTATTTCTCCTACAACTACCAATATACTAAAAAGTTCTTAAACTGTCTCCTCCAATCACTTATGTACTCAAAAACATCCATTATCTCTCCTACTACCACCTATGTTGCATTCATAAATTCCCATTATTTTTATCGTATGTTTGAATTTCATTAATTTCTTAGAGCAAAATAATTTTTGACGTGCATAGTAATGAATTTTTATATTATTGCACCTATATAGATATCTATTATTTTTGTATTAAATTAGAATACATACATAAATGAATATATAATACAATCCATAATAATAATAATATTTAATTTATGTCAAAAATAAGAAAAGTGATACTTCTAATTAATAACGTATTATTCAAAATATATTTTGTGCGCGGGGTGCCACGTGCAACTAATGTTAATATATATAAAATTAAATATAATTATTACATAATTATAACGTCACGTTGGTCGAACCAGTCGAACCAATAATTAATAACATCAGTAGTTCTTTATCTGATTCGCTCTTAAAAACATTGGTTAAGCTCTTTTAAAAAGCTTACGAGATCTTACTATCTTACTATCTTAAAAATCTCTTTATGAAAAGTAATGGATTATATTCAAATAAACTACCACCTCAGTGGTAAAAGTACCCTTATTCATAAGTAGAAGTAAAAGTCTTTGACGGTGATGGAGACTCTCAAAAACACAACCCAGAAAAAAAAATAGAAAAAAAAAAAAAAAAAAAAAGGAAAAGGGAGATGGGATCATAAATGGTATGGCAAAAAATTCAAACCCACAAGCACAGGGCCGCCAGCCACTTACCCACCGTATGAAACTGAAGTGTTTGACTGCCACTATGGACACATATGGTTTTGACTTTTGATATTAAATAATATGGCCGAAAACGTCGTCGTGACTGAGTCAATTAAACTAATGACCAACTCTTATCGAGCTCATGTATAAGGTGATCTAATCTACCGACATAAATTTTATATACAGTATAAAATTTTAAAAATTCGAATCTATCAAATTTTTGATGTGCATATATATAAATAAAAAATAAAATAAAATTTTATTAATCATGCTCATGCCTTACTGTTTAATAATATATATATATATATTTAATTGTTTTATTAATTATTAAATTATACATAATAACATCAATATTTCAATTTCTCTATTATTATTATGTTCTCATCAAATGTCAAATAATCGAAGAATCGAGAGGAGAGATTTTGCAAGTGGTATGAAACTTTTTCATACCGTCACAAGCTAAGAAATAAATTTAGAAGAGTTTCTATTTTCAATTTTTGTACTTTTAGGCAGAAAAAAAAATAGTTATAGTAAAAAAATTTAACTATTTTTGCTACGAAGACTCTTTTAAAAAATTTAAAATAGTGTAAAAGTTGAAAATATCATTTAACTGTTTTTTCAACAGCTATTGATTTGTTAGTAACTATTTATTTATTATATTTGACAATTTTATTCTTACTAATTCTTTCAGAACTCCAAATTAAAAGGTAGTATATTATTTTTCTTACATAAGTCAAGCATAAGTTATTTTTTATCATATAGTTTCATTTCATTTTTTTTCTACTTTTTAAATTAATTTTCAAATATTCTCCGCTTTTACTTTAAATCACTTTTTCCACAATCTCTAAAATTAATTACTTCCCTAGAAATAAGAACTCTTGCAAACTATGCTTATACATAAAATAAAGATGCAATCAAGTTGAATCAGACAAGTTTGGAGAAAAATCTCAGGCTCAAGCTCACAACCTCGAATTTTTCAAATTCAAGTTTGGCTTCATAAAAATTTGAGCTGATTCTTACCGTGTTTGATTAAGCTCTAGTTCTCATATCAGTTTTGAGGTATTACAAATTTAAACTCAAACTCAAAATTTTTAATTCAATAAATGATAAGAATTTCAATAACTTAAATTTATAAATTATAATATTGATTAATTTATCATAAACATTATAATTTTAATAAATAAGCTTACCAAACATGATGTGTTATACATATAAATAATGTAAATATATAGATAATATTTATTGGTGATGTTAATAATTTTAATACATATTAAGAACACGAAATTTATATCAAATTTGCGAATCTCAAATCTAAGTATAAATTATTCAAAATTAATTGAAATAAACATCAAATTTAATTGAACTAAAATTCAAATTCAAAATAAATTGCCACAGGTATCTCTACAGTCTACACGTGTCCCTCAAAAACAGCTCTACCTTCTATTTGTCTGTCGCAAATGTTTCGGCGACAGACATGTCACTTTATCTCCGGCCTCGTCCATATTCCTCCGACCGGATTGTGATATTATTTTGACTCTAATGCAGTTTCCTTATTCTTCTCTGCAGAGATCCTCTCATCTCTCTCATTCTCTCTCTCCCTCTCTCTCTGGAAAAGAGATGTCACTCAGACGATCTTTTCTCTCACGAAGAATCATTCATCGTTCTTTCGCAGTTCCCAAATCTTGCCAGGAATCCGAATTCCGGCATCTTCCGTCGGTTTGCAATAGAATTAATGGTGATAATCTCGGCGGGGAGAGAAAGAGGGGAGAGAATGATGATGATGATGATCATGGTGGAAGCCGGCTGCAGCACCTAGACGGCGGCGTTTTCTCCCGTGAATTGGGCCCATATGAATCGGGTGGTTGGGGGAACATGCTGCCGGAGCTGCTGGGGGAAATAATGCAGCGGGTGGAAGCGAGTGAGGACAAATGGCCGCAGCGGCAGAACGTCGTCGCATGCGGCTGCGTCTGCAAGCAGTGGAGGAAGGCCACCGGAGACGCCGTGGAGAAGGCTTCTATCCATCAGCCTGGCAAAATCACGTTTCCTTCTTCCCTCAAAAAGGTCCCATTTTTTTTTTTTTTCCCCTCTTTTAATGCTAACATGGATTTTGAATCTTGAATTTATTTGATGGGTTCGGAATTGTAAGGAATTAGCTTTGTAATTGCATGGTGAATGTCAATTTATAGGTCCCGATTTGAAGTATTGAACGCATATATAAGATAAAATGGTCCCCCCCCCAACCACCCCGGATGTAATTTTTAACAGAACCTGCTTTATCTTCCTGAATGTTGCTGCAGTTTTTGTAGTTTATTTTTGTTTCCATGGAAAATCTCTTTTCATATATTTATTAGAATCTCAGAAAGATTTAAAGATATCATCTTTGAGTGGTACTGATGTTATGAGGGAGATGACAGCAAGTTTAAGGTTTGATTTGTTCCAGGTTCATTAGGTAATTGATGTTTTCTCATAAACATTGTTTCGTAATGAATCAGAACTCATTGTTTTTTTGTTTTGCATTCTCTATGTTATTTAAATGTTGTTGAGAATGCATATTTTGATTGGAAAATTGGCAACTGTTCTATTAGGTCATGATTGAAATTATATGACTGACTGGTGAACTGAAAAGTCCCTAAATGCTCTAAGCTTTATATATGCTACAGCCAGGGCCACCGGACTCCCTAGTTCAATGTCTTATAAGGCGTGACAAGAAGAATGCAACGTTTTACCTGTATCTTGCTCTTTCACCGTGTAAGTAGACTTTATTTTGTAGTTTTCAAAGATATATGCTGACTTACTGATAATCTGCCGCTTCACCGTATAATTGCTTACTTTCCTACATTTACTTGCCCTGAGCTTTTTAGTAAATATACCGTGCGTAAGCTTTAAAGGTATGGAGTCAAGAAGTGATTTTTCTGCTGCTAATTTTAATAGTTTTTCGAAATTAATCTTGGTGGTTAATTAAGCAGGGACATCATATTGAAAAATTTAAAGTCAAACTCACTGGTCTGGAATTTTTACCATTGATTTTTTGTGTCTAAGTACCAAAGTATTGGTTAGTTGTTTTCATTTTCTATTTGGTGCTGGTTAATTGCTTTCGTGATGTTAGATTTCTCCAGGCTAATTTATTTGTGAATCGTCACCCTAATTCAATATTTCTATTGAAGTCCTTAGT
Organism: Jacaranda mimosifolia; assembly: GCA_018894105.1. NCBI lineage: Eukaryota > Viridiplantae > Streptophyta > Magnoliopsida > Lamiales > Bignoniaceae > Jacaranda > Jacaranda mimosifolia. The sequence continues at coordinate 3,696,877 of CM032118.1, read as the reverse complement.
CTACCTTTTGTGTGATAGTATTTAGAACTGATTTATGAACTTGCTTTGCTTGTAAAATTTGTGTTAATTTTCATTCTTAAATGTATTGGTGGCATTACGGGATATAAGGACACTAAATATAGTAGTTTTTTCCCCATTGTTCCGTATGTACTTAAACTACGTTCTGCCTGGGACTTTGAAAGGAATTAGTATTACATTGTAAACCTATTTAATTCAGTGGTCGCAATTTATCTAAATTGATTGGATTTATTTTTTTAAAAAAGGAAAAATTCTTCAAGTACTTTGAATCATTACTGTGACCTGCAGTTTGTAACAAGATGATGCAACTATATTGAATGGAGTTGTTTCGGAAGCTTTGATGTCAAGTCCTTTGAAGCCTCCTGCACTCATTCTTAGAAGACTGAATATTGTGCATAAAATTGTTGTACTTTTGCTGCCAATCACCTTTTCATTGTGCTATCTTCCAAACATTCGAGCATTTCCTTACTATGAGAAAGTTAATTTACATTTGCTTTTATAAGGGTCTTCCAAATCGAGGTGGCAGACTGTTTTCTGCCTTCACATGAATTAGCTGGTTAGATAAGGTGGAGATCGCTAGCACTTAAATATCTAGATGGAGATTGTTCTGATTCTAAAATGTTTAGCAGCCTATATGATTATGCACTAAAAGTAAATCTTATGGTATTAGAATTTAAGAAACAAATCAAATATATCTCTGTCATTGTATTTCTTGTTTAGGTCGTGAGATTCTTGACATCTCCCAAAGTTTTCACCTAGTTATTGTCATTGATTTCCTTATGTCTGTACCTCACTACCTCTGTGATTAAAAAAAGGTAATGTTTTGTGGCTTTTTTTTTACAGCATTCACGGACAAAGGTAAGTTTCTCCTAGCAGCACAAAGATACAGAAGCAGTGCCCACACTGAATATATTATATCACTGGATATTGATGATTTTTCCCAAGGAAGTAAAGCCTATGTTGGAAAATTAAGGTAAGGATTTCTACCTGCCAATTCTTGGCAAGCCCACGTTGCAACGGGTTTGATCCTGGTTTTGGTTGGAATTATAAAAATATCTTTGCTAGATTAAGGGGATGGAGTCCATAAGAATGTAAAGTTTCATTGCAACTAAAAACACTGGTTTATCTTGATTAAGATGGTTGCTGCTATTGAAGTGCTTTTCCACAAGATCCTGCATGTAATGTCTGTTGGAAGCACTTGTTATTGCAAGGTGCAAATCATTATGAAATAACCAAGTGCAGTTTCTTCTTAGACAATATAATTGCAATTCTTTTTAAGAAACTCTTAAAAGTTCAACATAATTGTTGGTATGGCTTAGATTATTTGAAGAGAACTAAACAATAATAGAAGAGGGGAATATCAATAAGAGGTTTCACTTTTGCCAATTGTAGTGGAAGTGACATTGTTCTACTTAGGTAGGCATTAAATTGCAACATGCCGATTAACTAGTCCTTTTCTGGATGTTGTTGAGAAAGTTAAGCTCATGTGGGCCTTTTTCTTTTGAATATGTAACTCTTTTAGCCCTTCTGTCTTGGTTCATTTGAATAACCAAACTACTCATCTCTATTATGGCAGGTCAGATTTCCTGGGTACTAATTTCACAGTCTATGATAGCCAACCACCCCACAGTGGAGCAAAGCCGTCAAGCAGCAGAGCTGGCCGCCGCATTGCAAGCAAGCAGATAAGTCCCCAGGTCCCAGCCGGTAACTTTGAAGTCGGCCGCATTTCCTATAAATTTAACCTCTTGAAGTCAAGAGGTCCAAGGAGAATGGTATGCTCACTTATGTGCCCATCCTCAGAGGAAATGTCGACAGATAAAGATCAAGATGGCTTCAAACTGAATCAGCCGGAGACCCCTGCTCCTGAATATATAGTTCTGAAGAACAAAGCTCCAAGATGGCATGAACACTTGGAATGTTGGTGCTTGAACTTCCATGGCAGGGTGACAGTTGCATCAGTTAAGAACTTTCAACTCGTTGCAACAACGGATCAAAGTAAGCCTGGCGCAAAGGGTGATGGGGAAACGGTGCTTCTCCAGTTTGGAAAGGTAGGAGATGACGCTTTTACGATGGATTATAGGCAGCCTCTTTCAGCCTTCCAAGCATTTGCTATTTGTCTGACCAGTTTTGGAACAAAACTAGCCTGTGAGTAGTATAGATCAAGAAACTTGGTTTCACTAATATGTTAAGAGGTTGTTTTCTGCTTTTTGGCTCTTGTTATGATATGTATTGATTTTGTTTGATTGAAAAGAAAAAAAAAAAAATATATATATATATATATATATGCTATGTACATGATTGATCTTATTGTACAATTATCACATGAGTTTGAAGTAATGATAGTAAACAAACTTGGTCTTTGTATCTGTCTTTAATTTGGATGATGATGGATCATTTGTGCATACTTTGACTTGAGACATGCTGCCAGATTCATGGGTTGAATTCTGCACTCGGAGTTCAGTTTGTTATAGGGTCATTTGCATTTTTGAAGTTATTTGAATACGGCGACTTTATGATTATAAGTTTATTCAACTTTTGACCATGCCTAATTTATAAATTCAGTTCTTACTGACCCAAATGACCAGCTCCTTATAAGATTATACACATTTTCATCATTACTGAGTTATACATTTTAAAGGAGTCATTCGAGCATCGACCCCATTACATTGGAGACCCAGAGAAACTTGAGGTTGTATTGCTTGGATGGTTTTTACCATTATTTTGTGGTTCAAGATAAACAGTCATTGACATATGAATCGGGTGTTACTAAAGGTGTAAACGAATATTAAAAGGATTCGATATATTTTTTTCATATTCGTATCCGTTTAACTTTTTAAATATTCAAATACGGATATGAATTTAACGAAAATTTAAAAATAATATCCAAATTCGTATTCGTCGAATATCAATTGAATTTGGATATATCTGTATTCGATTATAGTTATTCAGATACATTCATATTTGATTAAATTTATCCGTATTTAAATTATTTTTTGATATTCATATTCGATAATAATTATTTATATCTATTTACAAATATCCAAATACGTAAATTTATGAATCTATAAAAAATACATATTTTAACTAACAAAATGAATTATACAATTTCATTAAAAAAAATTCAAATAAATATCATAATTTTTAATTAATAATTGACTTAATAATAATAATAATAATAATAATAATAATAATAATAATAATAAAAATCAACCAACAATCATTATGATGATTAATTTTATTTTTCAATTATAATATATATATATATGAATTATGAAATTTTTATTAAAAGATACAAATAATAAATTATTTAATCAATATATATTTGAAGCGGATATTAAACGAATCGAATACACATTTACCATATTCATATCTATTTATAATTGAATATCTACTAATAGAATACAGATAATATCCACCTTAAACGGATGCAAATAAATTTTATGTAAACAAATACATCTGCTAACTGTAAACGAATTTTTGAATATCTATTTACACCTTTAGTGTTACCCCATGTTCAATAAAACTGGATAAGATGGTAATTGTGTTCACCACCCCCCACCCCCCGGCGCGTCTCCTTCCCTCCTATGGTTGCATCCCAATTAATTGACAGAGATGTAACCAGGTTTATGATCATGTAACAGACATAATGAGAGAGAGAGAGTACCAAGTTGAGGAGGAAACAACAAACTAAGAAGAATACATGCTAGCAAAAAGATCAAACTCAATGATACAAAAACTAAGATGCTTTCAGGCACACACAAAAGTGAGGAAACAAGAAACAAGAATGGAACCACTGAAGATTTATAAGCATCAGATCCAGGGATTCTTCCATTTTCAGTAGCAAAACAACCATGTTTCATAAGGAAAATTAAATCCATATTTTAAAGTCTTGACATGAGTAACACAAAATAGATAAAGGCAATTTACACCACCGCTTTTAGGACTCAAAAGGGAAACGAGAGTGCTAAAGGTCAACTTTCTTCCCTACGAGTCGCTTTATTTCTTCCCACGCAGTTTCACTCCAAGGGACCTCTCCAGTTTGGAAATGATCTGCTGATTGGGAATGGCTTTTCCAGATTCGTATTCCTGTATGATCTGGGGTTTCTCATTTATTAACTGCACGCCACCACGTAGGTTTAATTAATAAACAAGAAGCTCCAGGTTGTTATGAGACATATCTTTGCATGTGTGCGCCGTGGGTTTGATATGAAACAGAGATGTAGATACAAACCTGAGCAAGTTGAGCTTGTGTCAGTTTCTTATCCATTCGAGCCTGCATGATAGCCTTTTTTAATTCAGTGGGAACCTTATCATCTGCAACAGAGTGAAAAATGTTAAAATAGGGGCCACTGTAGAGAATGACAATATGACATTGCAATTTGTTGTTACGTGGGACAGTCAGATATCCATGACCATTAGGTTTAATGCTTCTAGCTCCGACAATATCTTCGTATATGTTTTTAATGAAGTTATCTTTTTATATGTACTATGGGTAAAAAGCATGTGCTACACAGCTACTTAAGTATTCAAACAGAATAATATATGTGATATCTTATGATCAAAATTCAATGAGTTGTTAGAAAATAATAAACATAGTCAATGTTTATACATACCACTTCCCAAATCAAATGCTTGAATCCCAATAAATTAATCAAAACTCTATGTCCTACTACTTTGTGTTCTACATCACCAAATTATTCAGAAGTATCTCCAATCTTATTTTCCCAAACAAAGCCTTGCTTGTCATAAACAAATCAATAAGAACATGCAAACTCAATCAATTATTGCTAGACAAAGATATAGTAAATAATGAAAGAAACTATACCAGGCTCTATAGTTCAAACTTAGTCAAATATTAGTAATTCAAATTTCCTTATAGAGCTAACATTATAATAAACTTTTTCATGGCAGAGAAAAGACTAAAAAAATGGAGTTTGTTTTAATTATTAATAATTAGAATTAGATAAGTTGACCTAAGGGGAATTTCACTGGTGAGCTTGGAAAGAAGACTTACACCCTTTGATGCCCCTATAGTTGGCTCTTCACTCACCAATTTAAACCAGGACCATTCCCAAACATTTTAATAACAACCCCCCCCCCCCCCCCCACCCCAAAAAAAGCACTTTGGAACTTCAAATGGCTTCAAACATCTTAATAAACTCAGACCCATGCAGCCATTTCTAAGGAATCAATATTGTTGTTGGTGTCCAAGTTATGAAACTAATTCCTATCCTTAAGAAGATATAAAATAGCTAAACTTCCATTATACCAATTTTAATCTGTCTCTTGTAGAGGGTCTCTTGTAGAGGGTTACATTGGTGTCTGCTATTTCCACGAATGCTAAGTTGCACTTATCCATTCAAAATTTTATTTACAATTTCATAGTCATAAATTGACACTTGATTCCATTAAGCAAGCAAAACATATAATTCACCAACTGCAAAAGTCACAACCCACTAGCATCATGAATAGGAGTTGGATAAAAACAGGTTCCAGATCTTCATCATCCTAAAAATAAGCAGATATGAGAAGCCTCAAAATGCCATATATTTAGTGTATAGGTAGATGAAGTTCAGCAAATACAGTCATCTATAAGTAAAAATGAAAAATATAAGTTCAAGGTTCATTCTAACTATTCATTTCTCAACCACTAAAAACTAAACTAAGTCCAAAAAGAAATCATATAGCAATTTATTCCTTCTCACATTTTTTATGAAGGACGGAGTGGGACACTCCCACAAAAATATAAAAAGAAACAGACAACATTCAACAAATATCAAAGCAAAAATCTAAATTGAGATGCAGATGACATCACATGAATGGAAATATAAGACTAATTCAGTTGAATGCAACAACACAAGCAAATAATTTCAACTCACGAGTTAGATTTTCTGTGTCTTCATCAAGCTTCCTGGTGTTCAAGGAGGTGCTGCTTGAAGCAGCCTTGTTTGTTCCCGCATTTGCTGCAGCATAGCACAAAATTATAAATTTATAAGCAGCTAAAATAGAATCTAGCCGGTATAAGACAAACATCAAGTAAGCAATAACAAATTCTCCATCCAGCATATAACTTGCAATGGTTCACAAATTCATGAGACCTCAGCTTAGATTAAACCTCCAAAGGCATATATAGTCAGGAAAGACAACATCAGCAGCAGCACGTTGGTTTATTACAGTCCGAAAAATTTTAGTGCAGCCAAAAATGTTGTGTATCTCTTCAACATTAGCATTCCATGGGTTACATCTTAGCCAAAAATCAAACTATAGCACTCACTATCATCTACCACCATTTCTTTCCTCCTGGCCATTGACACACAAAGATTGTCGTATGCATGCTCAACTTCGGTTGCCAGTGTACAGGTAGTACATCATGGCAGGATCCCTCCTCCAAGAAGAATTGTGCTACCCCAATCCCCCTAAGTTGCAGGATGTCCGATCATTAACTCCTTGCTCCTTTGTAAAATTAAAACTTCTAAGGTATAGGTACTTTTGAGATTCAGCAGACTCGAAGAAAAACTTCTAAAACTTTTAGACTCCTGTATGGCAATTAAACCAAAGGGTATACAAACAACATAGATTGTTGAAACTATGTGAAGTAAATGCCCACGCCAAGCATAAATCCATATACAAAACTAGATTCCATGACAATTCGCTTAATTGAATCAATAATAGAGACAAGCAAATGCATAAACAAAGTCAATGAAATAGAAAACCAATCTAGATAAGATGAGAAATTATAATTAAGAAAAAAGGGCCTAAAAAAGAAAAATTTCTCTATAACTCACTTTTCCAGCGTATTATAGGCAGTTACCCTAAATAAACAAAATCGCTAACGAGAGCGCAAATTAAACAAATTTAAAAACCTAACTCATATATATATATATATATATAGAGAGAGAGAGAGAGAGAGAGAGAGACACACACACACACACATTAAAATACGATAAGAGCACTACTCACACTTCCTGATGGTTTCAATCTCGGCTCCGGAACGGCGGGCTGCGTTGACGGCTTTCTCATCCTTTCGAGCGGCGGCGGTGGGTGCCTTCTTGCGGATCACCACCGGCTCCCAGTCCTGAGAAATTCCTGCCATTTTCTTCGCACGCTTTCCTCCCCGTTCGCCTCTTTTTTCTGGTGAAGAATCTCTATGTGCGTGTGCGTGTGCGCGTTTAGCTGGGCGACTTGGGGACGGCCCCGATAGATCTTGGGTTTATATAGAAGGGACGTTTGGGGGCTGTTTGGTGACGAGTTCTAAATTATCCCTCACGGGAGGAGAATATCTTTTTGCTTAATAGTTATCGTGTATAAAAAATCTGAAATTGACCCCACCAACACGCTTGCTTTCATGCACATTGCATTTTCGACAAAATTAATTATTATAAATAAGAAAGCTTTTTCCAAAAAAAAAAAAAAAAACGAAAAGAAAAGTATTCTCTGTTTTAGAATAGTGTCTTGTATGGTTACTTTTCAAAAAATTATAGGTAATGATTGGTTATGTTCTATATTTGATTTTAATATGTGTTTTGGGGAATGAATGTTATAAGTGGGATTGAAAAATGTGAAAATTATGTTGGAAAGTGTAATAAATTTTTTATCATGAAATAGTTATAAATTTATTTTGAGAAGTTTTAATATGTTCGTTCATATTTTGGAGGAAATATTTTTTACTATAACGGTCAAATTAATACTTTTTTATTGGATTTTTGAGGGGTGAAAATGGATTCGAGTAAAAAATTTTATTGTAAGAATAATAATAAAAAATATATATAATACATATGTATGTATATATTAAAAAATGGGGAAATTTTGAGGATAATAAATGATAGAAAAAGGTATTCTGGGAAACCCCATTTTATTGTTTTGAAAGAAAAATCAGTATATGTTTAGTTATATTTCTCTAAAACAAAATTATTTTGAGAAAGTATAACCAAACCCTGGGATAACTATTATATTATAACAAAAAGAATAAAGTTCCATCTAATGATCATATTTGATACGAATTTATTAAATTCAGAATCCACTAGTCCTCAATTTGAAATTTTACGGGATTTAAAATATCCTAAACTCAAAATACAGAGGAAAAAAAAAAAACAGTATTAAACTTGAGTGTAAAACCCAACAAATTTAGAATTAGACTTGCCCTCGAACTCAAGGCACACACAAAATTCAATATTAGCTTTGGAGCCTCTCACATAATGTAGAATATTAGATTTAGGGGTGTCAATTCGTGCAAGTTGGGTGGATTCAGGTTGGGTTGAGGTAGGAGTATAATATAAAAATATTAAATCAAAATCAACTCAACCCAATATTAAACTCAAAAAGCTCAACCTTAACATGATTCATAAAATTTCGTGTCAGGTTCGGGTTGACCTGATTTATAGTCAGATCACCCAACAACCTGATAAACTCAACCAAACCCAACCCAACTTGATTTTTTTTTTTTTTTCATATTTATAAATTCCAACATCATAATTGAATAGAAATTTGATCTATAATAAAATCTAAAATTTGGCACAATAATTAAGGTCTAAGAAACACAATAGCTTGTCATGTCCATGAATACTCTGAATACAAAAAAAATAACAAATCATTGTTCAATTAACAATTTTGATGGCAACCATCAAATGATCAAAATGCATAATTAACTACCAAATAGTGGAAATTAAAGTCAAAAGATAGAAACATATTGAATTCAATCATCTTTGAATTGGAAGAATGGAAGTGTTATTACTTATTTGTTAATAATGTTATTGTAATTTGTAAATTTGTAAATTGTAATTGAATTTCCAAAATTTAGATTTTTGGATATATATATATGTATTATATATATTTTTTATTTTAATTAGTTAAATTTTTTAGGTGGGTTGGATTGGGTCACCCACTTATTTTTTTTTTCTTCAGGTTACACGAGTTGACCCGAAAACAAACCAACTTTTTTTTTTCTCGGGTCATTTTCGGGTTTGATCTGAACCTGAAAACCCAAACCCAAATCTAATTTTTTTTTTTAGGTGGGTCATTATCGTATCATCGGGTTGGGTTTGATTTTGACACCCTTAATTAGGAGTTGAAACTCTAACAAACTCCTAATATGTGTAAGTATAAATTGAAAATAAATATCAAACTTGAATGTAAAACCCAACAATCCTAAACTAGGTTTCTCACGACTTGAGACCTGACGAAAATTTTGAAACCAAACATGTTCCGAATCTAAAACCTAATCTACCTGTCCCAAACTTGAAAGTCGTCAAAATTAATACATGAATGAACCTGTCCTGAACCTAAAATTCGACAAAATCTGAAACCAATATGAACCCAACTTGAACAAACTTGAGAGTTGAGACCAATGGAATATTATTGTCTGCAGCACAACTTGCAGCATAGTTCCCTCATATAAACAATAATCTCATATGCTAAGCTCCTTGTTGGACAAAATGTCCTTTCACTCTATTTGTTAATGGCAATGTTTTTAAAATCGGACCGGACAATGAACCAGTAAGGCTACTGGTTACTAGTTCAATCGGTTCAATTGATTCGATCACTGGTTGAATCGGTATGATGTCATAATAATGTAATAATTATATTTAATTTTATAAATATATATATATGTGTGTGTGTAATATTTTAATATTACCAAAAATTAAAACTTTCAATTGATATAAAAAGAATATTATTTGAAAAAAATTTCAACTTACTTATTTTTAAGTACATTTTTTAGAAAATAATACTATTTCACAATTACTCAACTAAAAATAAATTAAAAAATATATTTCACATTAATTTAAGTAATTATTCGTTTCATGCTTCAACTCCAAGTAAAAGTAAATTTTTCTACGCTAAATATTTAACATAATTTAAGAGAAATTAAACAAAATAAAATAACAAATTAAACATAAGCATTCACATATAACTACCACTTCACTAAATTTCAAGAAAATAAATTCATGTTTCAAAAAATTACATGTCCAAAATCTTTAGTCATCATCTTCAACTCACAATTTCTCTTTTCTTTTTTTAAGAAAAATTAAAATTTAAAAAAAAAAAAAAAAGGTGAACTGGTTGAGCCGGTTCAGTTTTGACCCGTGAAAACTGGTCTCACTAGTTTTGATCACCACCGATTTTTAGGCTTCAACTAGACCGGACTGGCCTCCGATCATCAGTCGGACCGGTTTTCAAAACAGTGGTTAATGGGAGTTGTAAATTAAAATGCTTACAAGGATTAAGGAGTGGAGGCAAAATAAGAATTTCAGCAACAATCCCAGATGAGCCTGTAGTTACATGCTGCTAAAAGCCATTCCAAAGTCACAGACAGAGAACATAAAAGCAACCAGCTGCATCAATTTCATCATCTTCGTTCAACAGTATTTACAGCTTGATGAAATCTAGAAGGGAACCAAATATGCGTCGGTCAAGTGTATAACAAGAAATCTTAAATGCATAATTGCACGAAACCATGTTTCCGCATCTCACAAGAAATCTTCAATTTCATTATCTTCTTTTAGCTCATAGAGAACCTGCAGATCTGGCATTTCACTTCCAACGCCAATGTCTTCATTGAGAGGTACCTACACCAAGCAAAACTTCCGTTGTATGAAATAATAGTTTTCACAATCAGACGATCATGAGAGAATGAGAGTTCAAGAAATGATTCCAAGAAGAATATTGAGAAGGAAATGAGCCAATAGGAAAGATATTTGTAGGTTATCCACTGCCACGTTTGGCTGCATTGAGGAGTTGCTTGCTGTTTGGTGATAGCTCCCCAAATCATTCACCAAAGGAATTACATGCCATCGGACAAGATAAAACTATTCACAAGGAAATATGGAAATAGAAGGAAAGAAAATGAATCAAGAGACTCACACTTGACAAGCCCTCTGCTGAAGGCTCCTGCACATTATGCGGTACCACTATGCCAAGATTTTCCAAGTTTTGGTCAGCGGCAGGATACGTCAAAGAATTCTGTACAATGAAAAAAGTCACTTACAACACAAAATTCACTCCCCTCTCAAGATTTCTGCAATTAAGAAACAACGTATGATTCCAACATTAAGAAAGATGTGAACCAATGGAAATGAGATTTGTAGGTTATCCACTGCCACAGACAGCTCCATCAGGAAATTACTAGCTGTTTGGCGTTAGCTCCACCGGGTTCATATACCATTGACCAGGTAAAACAATGCGTAAGGAATATAGGAATAAAAGGAAAGAAAATGGAACAAGACAATTACATTTGTCAACTCCTCTGCTGCAGACTTCTCCACGTTACGTGGATGTTCCAAGTTTTTATCAGCATCAGGGAGCATCAAAGAATTCTATACAAATAACAAAGTCAAGTACAAAAATCACTCCTCAATTGTCTCAAATATCTGCGGTGTTAAGAAATAACACAAACTAACGCAACAAAACATTCTCAAATATCTGAAACTACACTGTACAAGACTTCTTCTTAAGAGAAAGGCTACCCTATGTACGTTGCGCTAGATTTTTTCTTCCGTTGCATGCACAAGTAAACATATCAGTTTCAAGTTAGAGAATTTTTCATGATTTAGCACAATAAAATAATATCAAGATTTATAAAAATTCACAGGCTCTGCCTTTGAATTTTTAAATCCAACTATTTGCAAAAATCAAAATATGATGTGATTCCAAGAAGAATACTAAGAAATATGAGCCAATGGAAATGGATCTGTCAGTTATGCATGCCGTGGTCAGCTCCATCAGAATATTGCTAGATGTTTTGCGTTAGCTCCCACAATCATTCATCACGGGAATCATATACCGTCAAATGCCAAAATTATGCACAAGGAAATATAAGAATAAGAGAGAAGAAAAAGAATCAAGACACTCACACTAGTCAACGCCTCTGCTGCAGGCTCCTCTATGTTATGTGGATGCACCATGCGAAGATTTTCCAAGTTTTCATCGGCACCAGGACATGTCAAAGGATTCTGTACAAACAACAAAGTCAAGTACACCACAAAAGTCACTCCTACCCTCTCCAATTTCTGCAATTCAGAAATAACAGAACCTCACACATCAAAGCAGTTTCAAACATCTCCAACTACATTAACTGTACCAGATTTTTTCTTACAAGAAAGGCTATCCTATGTACATTTTACCAAATTTTTTCTCCTGTTGTGAGCACAAGCAAACATAGCAGAGTCAAGTTAGAAATTATTTCATAATTTAGGACAATAAAGCAGTATCATGTGCTTCAAGATTTATCTTTAACTTCAAAGACTCTGCTATTTCGATTCTTATTTAATAACCCAACTATCAGCACAACCAATAAAAAAAGGTATGATTCCGAGAAGAAAACTAAAGAAATATGAGTGGAGAAGCGAATGAGAATTGTAGGTTATCTACTGCTGCAATCAGCTCCATCAGAATCTTGCTTGGCTATTTGGTGTTAGCTCACCATATCATTCATCACAGGAACCAGATAAAACTATGCACAAGGATATATAGGAATAAAATGGAAAGAAAAATCATCAAGATACTCACGCTAGTCAACCCCTCCACTTCAGGCTCCTCCATGCTATGTTGAATCACCATGCCAAGATTTTCCAAGTTCTTATCGGCATCAGGACATGTCAAAGGATTCTGCACAACAACAAAGTCAAGTACACCAAAAAAATACTCTCAACCATCTCAAATTTCTGCAATTAAGATATAACACAATCTCACACATCAAAACAGTCTAAAACATCTCCAACTACATTCCACCAGACTTTTTCTTGGCTCTGCTAAGTATGTTTTACCAGATTTTTTTTCTTCTGTTTCATGCAAAGCTAAACATACCCGAGTCAAGTTAGAAAGTCTTACATAATTTAGCACAATTAAGTAGTATCATGTGCTACAAGATTTATCTTTAAATTCACAGGATCCAATTCTTATTTAATAACCTAACTGTCAAGTACCAACAGAAATAAAAACAAGATATGATTCCAAGAAGAATACTAAGAAATATATGGGCAAGTCTTTCCCAAAATATATATATATATATATATATATGGGCAAATGGGAATAAACTTTGTAGTTATCCAACGCTGCAGACAGCCCCCACAAAGTCAAATACAACACAAAAATCCCTCCTCTGCAAGTAAAAAATGATACATTCTCAAACTTCAAAACAGTCTCAAGCATCACCAACTACACATACCATATCTCCTTCATCAACACAGGGCAAAACTCTACTGCCAATAGATCCACTTTCTGGGACTGCTTCTCCATTAGTACCCTCTATAGAACCAACATTGCTGACAAGAGTCATTGAGCTCTCCTTATTGTCACTATTCACATTCCCCTGCAGAAACACAATCTCTCTCATTACTAGGAAAAAAAATATTCATTATCTCCTCAAAATAAAATAATTCTATTGAATACTAAATTACCAGTGTCTCGCCGGATTTATCACTCAGCAAAGAAACAATGGAGGGGAGCTGATCAATGTCCCAACCAAGAACCTTACAAACAGCCTGCCCCAATGCCCTGTGGGCTTTCCTCCTCTTTGTATTGGCAATGGTGATACAATGTTGCACGAGAGCCAAACAACCCTTAAACTTCTTCCCCGTCTTCTTGCCCCCAACAGCACCACAAACCAGACAATTAAACTCTCCATTGGCGAAATTCTTTTCATGGTACTCCCTCAACTGGGCATCCTCATTAAACACCTTAAAGAAAAAACTATACTCCTCTCGCTCATCATCTTCCCCCACCAATTCATCATCTTCGTCATGGTCGCTGCTACTATCAATTGCATCAGAATCATCATCATCATTACTACTAAAGAATTCATGGACAACTTTGATAGCATGCTGATGGGCATGTTTTGCAGCCAATTTCAACTGTTCTTCGGGAGACAGCAAACGTGGCTTTGGATCAGGTTTTTTTTCATCATTAGGCCAGCCGGTGGTGGAATGCGGCGGAGGAGGGGAAGGGACGGGCCATTTTGCACCCGGGGATGAATTAGGTTCTTGTGTCGTCTTGTTGGGCTTGTTCTTGGATTTTTTTCCACGTTTGCCTCTGCGTTTTTTCTCTTTCTTGAATTGAGTTTCTTTTGTGGGCTGCAGGTGGCGGCTGACGGCGGAGGCAGGGGCGGAGGTGGAGACAGAGGCGGGGGCTCTAGGGGGACCTTGATGCCAGAGGGAGTGGAGGTAAATAACCTCGTCTCTGAGCCTTTGCTCGTACTGCGGATCCATTGGAGGGGCAGCCATTGAAGGAAATGGTGAGGTTTGATTCTCAAGCCGCTGCTTGAAGTGGGATTTGCAGTTAGCCTTTGGCCTTTGGGTGAAAAAATTGGCAACAACATTTCTCCTATTGACATATATCCCGAAAGTGCAAACACAAGTATCTTATTGACTTCATTTTTGGCTAATTATCAAAAAAGAAAAAAAGAACTTCATTTTTGGCTAATTTTTTAGGTCAATATAATGTTATATGATGCAAAAACAAAAAAATACGAGATGGGATATTAGTTTACTGGTAGAGCAAAAACTCATTAATCGCATTATTGCACTTAATTTATTAAAATTTTCAAATAGTTTAATGTGTATATCATTGATGGTGATATAAATTTATGATAATTCTCGAATAGTTTAATTATTTTTAGATATTGATTTTTATATGTAGTTCAAATATTAGCATATTGTATTTTGAGTTGGGATTTAAAAAATAAGATAAATGATATAATTTGGGTGGATTCGACATAAATTTAATTTTTGATTCACTTATAATATTTAGACAATTTGAGAGACCACCACGATTCACCTCTTATCGACGGTGAATTACATTTAGAAAATTAATCATTTTTATTGATAAGGTAGGACATATAGCAAATACAACACATTTTGTGAAATTAGACCACCTTATAATTTTTTATTTTGATAGAGTAGGATATTATTAATAATGGTACCTTTATAATTAAAAGTCTTATTTTTAAATTTTGACAAACTCCTTTTTTTTTCTCTTAAATATAAACATTGTTTGGCTATGTATAACTTTGAAGGAAATCATAAACACATGCTACTAATTTAATAGGACAATGAATTACAAGTCTTATTTTTAAATTTTGACAAACTCCTTTTTTTTCTTCTTAAATATAAACATTGTTTGGCTATGTATAACTTTGAAGGAAATCATAAACACATGCTACTAATTTAATAGGACAATGATATGAAAGACAAATGAACAACATCAGGAAATGCTAAATGAGAAGAATGACTATGCAAAATTGGACAAAATCTTATAGCATTGTCTTTCTTGTGGGGTAAAACCAAAGCTTTTAAAATAAGATTTCTTGAATTAAAATCCCTGTCTTTGATGGGACCTCAGTGAAAAGGTGCATTTTTCAATTCTTGAAGTCACTTTGTGATAGTTTGACCTGTTTTTGGAATATTGCATATTTCCTAGTGCAATTGTTGATTAGAACTGATGCAATGTGCCCCTACTCTTAAATTTGGGGTGATCAAATGTAGAAATGGCACATTTGTGATGTTTAGATGCAAATGGAGAAGTTATGGAAAGTGTAAATGGAGAAATATTAACTCATTCCAAGACGTCTTCGCCATGTGAAAATAACAGACAACCTAAGACTAAGATATGATGGTTTTTCAGTTCCATGATGAACAAGCATAAGGCTTCATTTCTTCCTACCAATCTCCCCTTCCACAATTGCATGCCTTGTAAGAACAATTTCCTTAACAAGATTTCTGTAAGTGAATGGTCTAACAGCTGCGCGTAAGAACAAGCCAGGAGGAATCTTACTCTTCTGTACCCTCTTCTTATATGGACCATAGCCCAGAAGTTTCCATTCTTGGGGACTGACTTTAGCCCTTCTACCGCGCATCTCTAGTTCATCGCCATCCCTTGAAGTTTCTTTTGTTTCCTTCTTCTGCATCGACTTCAATTGCCTCTCATAGTACTTGCTAGATGTCTCTATGCTTCTCTCAACAAGCTTTTCCATAGCTTCGTTGCTCCTCATTGCCTTCTTGAACTCCTCTTCCCAATACCTAGCATCTTCTTCTGGTTCTGAATCCTTATCCTCCTGGATCCCTAATCCCTCATCTCCAACTCCTTTAGCATCAAGAATTACATCATCTGAAACACCATCACCATCATCATCATCATCCTCTTTCACACCATCACTTTCACCACTATCATCCTCAATCCAATCAACGGTCTCATTCTCCCCCTTGATTCCACCACGATCATCATCATCATCAGGTGCATCACAACCCAACTCCATTTCCTCCAACTTCGCCTTCCACTCCTTCGTATACGGATGCAACAACATAACCGGATGATTGTTCAACAAAAACTCCAAACACCTGGACTTCTTCTCATCGCTCAACTTCTCAAACCCCTTAACCACATCATCCACAAATGCCTTCGGGTTCACCCTCACAATCTTACACAGCCCTCCAAAATACGTACACATCTCCACGCTTCCATCATCATTCACCATCTCACACATGTAATCCTCCTCAGTTTCCGGGTCAAGCAAAGGCGCTAATGCCCCAAAAAACTCATCCTGAGGCTCAAATCTACATTGATACACCGGTCTCTTTACATATATTATGTCCGGCCTCATCCAGGCTGCACATTGGGTAATCATAGCCCGCGCCTTATTCCCCAGCCTTCCCATCAAAGTCCACTTATCCAACCTCTGATCCCCAGCCTCAAGCGCCACCTCACACACTAAAGTCCACTGCTGCCAAGGCAAATCAGAAATCCTCCATTTTGGATGCCTAACAAACACCCAGAAATACCTCAATCCCTTGCTCTTATCCATAGCATCCAGTCTTTTCTGATAATCCGTCGCCATGTCATGCTGTTCGATCTTTTCCCACTCCTCTTGATCTCTAACTTCTCCAATCATGGACACACGTTCATCGGAAAATCTCCCACGAATGGGTTCACCAAACACCACCCCACGCCAAGAGTATGGCCCAAATTCACCATATTTATACCAATCATAGGGGTGCTTTAAATTGGGGTCGTCCTTGTCCATGAACCTAACCAACCTATCATAACCCAAACCGATCATTTGGAGCTCCTCTTCAGAGAAATTATCCGGGTAATTCTTATGGGGATTTTTCAACCTATAAAATAAGCTCTCCGCCATTTTTTTGCTTTTCCGGCGAGCATTCCGCTTAGCCTCTCGCCGGAGCTCTGCATCTCCTTCAATACGTCCGGTAGAGGTGCCTCCGGGTTTTCCTTTGCTCCGTCCGGCGAATGACCGTAGGTCCGGCCGTTGTTTGGCATTTTGGGAGGAAAAATTGGTGTGAGGGGTTTGTGAGTGGATTATTAAGGGCTTCTGGGTCGCAGCAAAAGGGTGAATTTGAGGCAGGGATTTCAGAAGAGGGTTGCAGAATTTGCCGGAAAAGGAGAACTGAAAGGGGTAGAGAATAGGGTTTAGCGTTCTAGGAAGCGAGAGGTTTTGGGGCTGCATTTCAGGGAGAGAGTGATAAAGAGAGCGAATGGACAATTATCATATCCGAAAACGGGAAAATTGGAAATAGGAAAATAATGCTTCGTTTGGAAACTGATTTTAAGTGTTTTTTTTTTCCCTTCTAATAAATGCATGCACACCAAGAATTCATTAGATATTTATTCTACTGAAGACTGAACCAACTAATAACTCGACCAATCATATTTAAGGATTGTTAATTTAGGTTTATTCTTGTTATTGGCTTAGAAATAGAACTCGAATTGACCTAAAATGGAGGAAAATAAATATCAGCAAGTGTAATCTTTTGAGGGCCCGTTTATTTAGTAATATATGATGTAGAGCAATGGATGAAACAAGGAATGGAGAGTAGAATTAAAAAAAATTTGTATTTTAGAAAGTATATTTACTTTGTGGGATTAAATGAATAACAAAAGTGGATATTTTTATATATTGTTTTATTTGGATGGGTGTTAAAATTGGGATAGATAAATATTGAAATGATTAAAATATCCTTCACAAATAAAAAAGAAAGAAAAATATATGTTTGATTTTTATTTTAATATTACTTGAAAATAATCCTAATTCACTGCATATATGTGATATATGCTTGTTGGAACTTCAATGTCTATTTATAGCTGTGGCATATACTTAGTCATTTCGTATCAAACTCGATGCCATATCCCACATTTTAGTGGTTCATACTGGGCACAATTTCCCACCCCCCACCCCCTAATTTTGCAGCCAACAAAGTAAACATGAGTTTAGATGGGATGTTGAGTTATACATCACCTAAACTCAACATACCACCTAAACTCAACATACCACCTAAACTTGTGAAGTGCATATCCTTGGGGCTCGTCTACTTGGTGATATGGTATGTAAAGTGATGGAATAAAATAAGGAATTGAGTTAAGAATTAGGATAATTTTGTACTTTTTTAAATTATATTTATTTCGTGGGATGAAATGAATCATAGAAGTGGATAATGTATTGATTGTTTATTTTAATGGACGATAATATTGTAATATATTTAAAATTAACTAAAATATCCTTTTGATTAAAAAAAATGATAAATAGAATAGACATTTGTTGTTTAATTGGAAATATAATATGCAGAATCCTCAGCTTAGATTGGCCAAACCTTTCCACAAACCAGCAAATTTTAATTGTATTCAGGCACATTTTGTGAATGTAATTATAAAGGTTGCTCGATGAGTAATAAACCTATTGAATTGTGATGGTTAAACCATTTTCTCGCGTTTGATAAATGTACACTACCGAAGTAAGGAAAACTAAAAAGAACAATGACGCCTTTTAAATAATTTCTATGGCAGCACCCCTCCTTCATTCCTTATGATATTGTGGCTCTAAGTAAAAAATTGAAATTGTTTGATTGGCATTACGATGAGAAGTTCTTTAGAGTTGCGACGCCATTCATTCAATACATATGGTGGTGGTACTAGATATTTGACAACATAGCTATATATATTTAGATGTTGCAGTCATATTGGGGTTGAACAAACTATTCAGAATATATGAAATTTCTCTCACTTAAAAACAATTTGCTAAGTATTGGGACTATAAATAAAGGCATTATGACACTCAATGTCAACTAGAAAGCCACAACTACACTAATTTTGTCAACGACAATTTATCCCGATAAAAAAATAACCTCAACATCCCGATACAAAACTACTACAACAAATTGAAAATTTTAGACCAGCATCCAAGGGAAGCATCCAATAATCCTACATGAGAACCATGTTTGTTGTAAAACTACTCACAATGATACATTTCTCTCAATAAAGTTTGGAAACTTACATTATTAAGATATATATGCATCCAAAAGTTATATACTTTTCATCATGGTAGTGAACTTGGGTTGCAACTGTGTAGCTGTCGATGGAGGAGGGTTTAGTGTAGATTTGTTGGAAGACAAAAACAAAAAAGAAGAAATGCGATGAAAGAGCGTCCACATGTGCATGAATGTACTTCACGAAAACTAAATTGAGAACTTAAGTGTTTTGCCCCCCTCTACTATGGAATTGGTATTAATTACCCCCCTCTATTATCAAACTTTCAAACACCTCCCTAAACCTCTCACAACATTAGTGAATTAATGGAAGAAGTAGATGATGTGGCAATTATGCTCCCTTTTCTGGCCTTCTAAATTTTTATTCTCAAATTGACCTCATGATATCTATACAATACTCTATCATTTTTGCAACATAAATATTAACTTTCTATAAAAAAATAAATGAATAAAAAAAAAAAAAAGGTCATCCATTCGTTTGCTAAAAATTTTCAATTTCATTTATATGCTCACCTCATTAACCAAAATTCATAACAATTCTTCCAATTTAAAATTTTTAAATAGTGTCTGTCAATGCTCCATCACTTATACATCTAATTTTAGAGAAGCATGGTGTGATTGTGTTAAACCACCACCTATACACACTTCGTAGACTTTAAATAATTTGAGGAAAAAAATTGTTGGTTGTTGTTATTAGGATGTATGTAATTTTTATTTATAAATTTTTAACTATTTATGATATTTACTAATTTTCTTTTTTCTATAGAAGCCAAATGGATGTAAATTTATTGTTGGATTGAGCCAAAATGTATGTGACAGAGGAATAGAGATTGGAAAATTATTATTGAAGTTTATGGATCAAAGAAATAAAAAAAAAAAATTAATAGCTTGCAAGCAATCAATGAAATCTTTCAACTTAACAATAAAAAATTACACAACGGAAGTAGCTATAATGATTCTTTTTTCTAATAACCATTTTTTAAATGAAATTGAAATTTTTTAGCAAACGAATGAATGACCTTTTTTTTTTTTTTTACAGAAAGTTAATGTTTATGTTGCAAAAATAATAGTGTATTGTATAGATATCATGAGGCCAATTTGGGAATAAAAATTTAGAAAGCCAAAAAAGGGAGCATAATTGCCACATCATCCACTTCTTCCATTAATTCACTAATATTGTGAGAGGTTTAGGGGGGTGTTTGAAGATTTTGATAATAGAGGGGGGATAATTAATACAAATTCATAATAGAGGGGACCAAAATGAATTTAACCCTTTAACCTATCATCCTACAAGATTATTTGTGCAGGATTTTTGTCATCCTTGGATAGACTAAATTTTACATCATAGGAATATCCTGTACAGTGCCAGGCCTTCCCTCATCTATCAAGCTTTCATCAAACATAGTATATATTGAATTTAGTTGGATATGGGCTTTTATCTCCCACATCCATTGAAGTAAACTAGACTGTATAATTCAAATAAACTTATTTTTAATTTTTTTTATCTTATTATTGCAGAAAATTAATAAAATTATTTGATATTGTCTTATTTCTTGGACAATTCTAGAAATGTACGTATGTACCAAAATTTTTGTCCTTTTAAATATCCTTCTTCATCAACTACAATATATGACAGAAATATCGTTATATCATAGTATTATATCACTGTCATGCTTAAATTATTTTATAAGTGTGAACAATTATAGTATGCTATTAATTCCCATTATTGCTTTTAAGGTAATGATATAAAAATACATTAAATAGTTATTGTTTTAGTTTCTATTTTAAATTCTGCGTGATGAGTCAAATAATAGCTATAGAATTGAAACAAAAGAATAATCCAATAATAAGAAGTTTCACGAGGTGTTTAGGTGAGCTAATAAGTTTCTTAAAATACTTTATAAAAGATTTAAGAACTTATCAGATGTTATAAAGTATTTAAATTCTTTTTTAAAAGATGAATTTATAAACTCCCAAAATAAGATATTAGCAACAGTAAGGAGTTTTTACCTTATTTCAAAATCTTGATAAACCCAGTTAATGTTAACATTAATTATAAAATAATTATTTTAACCTTTTACAAACTCCAAATCTTATTTTATCCACATATTTCAATAACTTATTTTAGGATAAGATTCGATGCCTTATAAACCTTAAGAATTTTTTATAAAAAATATAGGAGCTTACAAAACCTTTTAAATAAAATTAACGAAATATGTGTTCAGAGAATGTCTACTAAGCTTATTTTAAAAGTCTTATAAACTACTACAACCAATAAAATGTTTTTAGAATTTATAAGATATTAA
This sequence comes from Jacaranda mimosifolia, assembly GCA_018894105.1. NCBI lineage: Eukaryota > Viridiplantae > Streptophyta > Magnoliopsida > Lamiales > Bignoniaceae > Jacaranda > Jacaranda mimosifolia. The sequence goes on along the minus strand of CM032118.1, from coordinate 3,675,291 downwards.
ATTTTATTTTAAGTATACTTTTAAAATGTTTGAACACAATAAAATTTAAAATTTATAAAGTGTTAGTAATAATAATTTTATAATTAAAATAATTAACATTAATGAAAATTATTAAGATCTAATTGAAAATAAGTTACGTGCTTCTTGTTTTAAAAAGTTTATAAGATTCTAACATTTAATTTTATAAAATGATAAGGTTTTTTAAAAATAAAGTTAACAAACAATTCATGATATCTTATAAATTAGTAAATATTTTATAAAAATGGTTTGAGGAATATATAAACTCATCCAAACACTAAAATTTAATGAATATGGAGATATGGAATTTAAGTCAAATTTCTTATTATAGATAATTCAACTAGTGGGAATTAGCTTTGGAAACATCCTAATTTAACTAGTAAAAGAAAAACGGAAAAAATTGTTGGATGATCACTTTGGATTCTATATTTTATTTTGTGTTTCATCTTATATTTTAATGTGATGTATATATACCAAGTGTATTTAGTTATTTATCAATTATCTTTATAAGAAAATATTTAATACACATTTTATATATCCATACAATGGAATGTGAGATGCACTTTGGATCCTCTATTCCATTTTCTATTCTAATTTGTTGTTTTTGTGCCAAGTATATTTGATTCTTAATTTATTATTATTTTAAAAAAATATTTAATACATATATCATATATTCATAAAATAAAATAAAAGATGAAATAAAAATGAAATAGAAGATTTAGAACGTATGAAATGAAACATCTAAAGTGGTTGGATAATAGATATATTGCCTTTCTTCAGTTCTTGGCAATTCTTGTACACTCCATTCCTCTGCATTGGTTTCTACTCCTAAGTTCCACTAAAAATGGCATTTTTATACTATTAATTGTTGTAATTGGAGTACAAAACTACACAGGCTATACACAACCAACTACCATTCCATAAATGGCTTCTACTCTCTTATCCCTCCTCCTTTTCTCCACCCTCACACTCCTCCACCAACCACCGCTCTCCGCCGCAAACCTCCACACGACCACCACCCTGTTCAGATCACAACCCATTTCCGAGCCCACCACAATATCCGCCAGCGATACTCCGCCCACCACTTTCTTTGAGGTCACAAAGCCCATCCCACTTCCCAATACCAAACCTTGCTCGTATCTAGTCCTTCAACACGATTTTGCCTACACGTATGGAAAGCCCCCAGTTCTTGCAGATTACAAACCCCCTTCAGATTGCCCATCTCAGAAATTTGCGAGAATCGTTCTTGAGTGGACGGCGACTTGCAAAGGGAGACAATTTGATAGAATTTTCGGTATTTGGCTAAGTGGGGTTGAGATTCTTAGGAGCTGCACCGCTGAGCCCAGAGCCACTGGCATTGTCTGGACGGTTAAGAAGGATGTCACGAGGTATTATTCTTTGCTGATGAGTAATCAGACTCTTGCGGTTTATTTGGGAAATCTTGTTGATAGTACCTATACTGGTGTTTATCATGTGAATGTGAGTTTCCATTTTTACCCTGCTGAAGAGGGTCATGTTCATAGTGAGGTTGATTATGGTGTATTAGATAGTGGGTTTGGATTTGGGTCTGGGGCTGAATTGATATTGCCCATTTCTAGAAATTTGCCATTGAAAGATGGGTTGTGGTTTGAGATTGAGAATTCAACTGATGTGGAATCAAAAGAGTTCAAGATTCCTCAGAATGCATACAGGGCTGTGCTGGAGGTGTATGTTTCTTTTCATGAAAATGATGAGTTTTGGTTTGGGAATTATCCGAATGAATACATTTATGCAAATAACCTTACCGATGTGCCAGGAAACGGCCCGTTTAGGGAGGTGGTTGTTAGCTTGGATGATTTGGTAGTCGGTGCAGTTTGGCCGTTTACTGTGATCTACACTGGAGGCGTCAATCCCCTCTTGTGGAGGCCGATTACTGGAATTGGTTCCTTTAATCTTCCTTCCTATGATATTGAGATTACCCCTTTGTTGGCAAAAATATTGGATGGAAAGACTCATAAGCTTGCATTCAGCGTGACGAATGCTTTAAATGTTTGGTATATTGATGCAAATTTGCATCTTTGGCTAGACAAAAAGAGTGAGAAGACACAAGGGAAGTTATTGGAATACAACAACTCGCCTCTTTCCTTGTCTCTTCTTTCGAATTTCACAGGTTTTGATGGATTATTCATCACAAATGTTAGCCGGTCAATAATTTATAGTGGATGGGTGAAATCATCTCATGGAGTGGTGACGACCAAATCTCTCCAGGGATTCAAATATAGTAATGTTATGCAGATGGGAAATGATGGGGATTTACAGATTGTGAATCAGGTTATAAATTTAAACGGCAGTGTTAATACCAAGATGCCCTCATCTTCCGTTAGCTCTACCTGCTTGCTCAAAACATTTAGTCTTTATCTTCACTCTGATGATATCGACAAGGGAAATGGAACCTATGTTTCTGTAGCAAACGTGACTTTGGGCTTCAACGAGAAGAGGCAAAAGGCTTCGGATTTTGGTATATCCACCACCCAGCTTAAGAATTTGCAAAATGCTCAGGGGTATATGGTTGTGAAAGGCAACTTAGTGGTCAGTGGATTGGGGAGCACTCAGCAAGAATACAAGTACACCAGTGATAAGTCATGCTATTTTAGGAATGTGAGCAGCTCAAATTACACCATTATTCATGATGAAGAGAGCAATACTTGCAGATACCATGGGTGGTGGCATTCTTTTCCTCAAAGGACCTTTTTAGGATCTAAGTTTAACGGTGGAAAGAAAGGGCTCATTTGATTGTTTTGTCACCGAAGACTTTGTTTCTCAGGGAGCTAGAAATGTACTTCTTTTTCCTTATAATTCTGCTTGTTCTTTTCAATTTCCTGATTATTTCTTGCAAACTAAGCTCAAGATTTGTGTTTTCTTGTCTATATGTTGATAATCTTTGCTGCATGTTAAGTTTTGAGAAAATTTCAATGTGGGACGGTGAACTTATAGCATCTCTCTTCAACATCTGGTGGTGAAAGAACCATTGACATAATTCGAACAGAAGCTGATATCGGTGCCCCCTCTGATGTTGCAAGGACCCAAGTAAGTTGTGAATCATTAAATGGAAATATGATATGTCATAAAGTGAAATGTTGATATTGTCATAAATGATCTAGTTGTTGATAATTCGAATAAAGTAGACATCTAAGTGGACTAGGTTCACTCAATAATCCATCCTGCTTGCCAAGCAGTGATACATTACCAGACATTACTAATTTGAGAAGTCTTATGAATTTTAGTTGCTGATGAAACACTGATGTTAGAAAAATATTTTTGATGCATTTATGGTTGTCTTCCCAAGTAGTTTCAGGTTTTGCAAGTGTATTTAATATGTTGATTCTTGAAAGCTCATTCTTGATTCTGCATCTGTATGAACATCTGCAAGCCTCATTTCCGGCTAGTACATTTGCCTCTTTGGTCTTTTTATCATATTCTTCTCTAAGTATCCTGTTAATTACATCAACTATGAAACAATCAATTGTATCATTTTTTTTTATTTTTAAATTTAGGTAGGGGGATCGTCCCAATCTTATTTGAGTACCCCCCACAGTCTCAAACCCACCCTCGATCTAGCGCTAGGATTGGTGCAACCGAGGTTGTTTCGGCCACCATGTCGCCCCCGCTAGGGTCATAGGCCTTGCAATGGAGCTCGGCGACAATCAATTGTATCATTTGATACATTAAAGCATAAAATAACTTCGGTAAATGTAATTAATAATTTTAAATCAAACCATATATAAAAAGAATTATGTTGTGGAAATATAGCATGAATTGCATAACATCCTGTAATATTTGGTCTAATTATAAATATCCATCCCTTGTTTTGAAAATGACGTCTACACCATATGAAGTTTTGCTCTATCCAACATTAACCCCCCTTTTTTTGAGTTGTCGTTAGGGTTTTGGTACGATGCCATAAAAAATGTCGTGCGATCTTAAAAAATTACCCTTCTATAGATGAAAATTAATTTTAATTGACTTTTTAACCAATTTTGACAAATGAAATTGCCGTTTAGACTTAAGTGTAAGATCTTTTTAATTGTAGATTGATAGGGATGATAATAAGGTGAATTTGTCAAAATTCAGAAACCTACAATAATCAAGGTTTTTATGGACTCGAAATTCATCCAGTCTTGCCCTTGTCTCGAGACCCATGGGTGGATCAACTAGTCTAGACCCATTTTTTTTGTCCACAAATATTATTATTTTTTTTAAAAATAATAATATTATTTTTATATAGAATATGTATATAATATGCACTTTTTTTACATATATAAATACAAATTATATAAATACATAGGTACAATTAAAATTCATATATATAATATTGTAATTGGATTGGGTCCAAATCTAAAAGATAAAACTCAAGACTTATCTCGAAATTCATTTAATGTATAGCATCAGAACTCGATCGAGGTGGAATAAGGCTGAAATGGGTTCAATTTCTACCCAGATCAATGGCCATCCCTGCAATGAGGGTGTTCGTAATATGTAAAAACGTAAGGATTAGTGTCACAATATTTTAAATATTTTTCAATATTGTCATTTATAGACGCTAGGGTTAATTTCTTAAAATTTTAATATAAGAATGAACAAAATTTCAAAAGGTATAGCTATAATTTTTGAAAAAATGAGAAAATATTTGTAATTAGATCAAATCTCAAAACACCTGCATATAAATCACCCTAAAATATATTTATTATATAGATCAGCCTCCAATTGAAAAAATACTTTCTCATTTGAGAAAGGTGATTTATGCTTTATCGACTTATTTCACATCATAATTCGGGCATTAAAAATCGATGAGGTTTCCTCTTCTTTATTAATCAAAGGAAAGGAATTAGAATCCTAAGATAAGAATTATTTCATATTGATAGGAACAAATAGATATAGCAAATTGGGTGTTAGTTAAAGTTAATCTCATAAGACAAACAAATTGGTCAAAGATCAAAATGCACAATCAAGAACAAGACAAAAAGTGTGATTAGGTTCATAAGAAAGTTCACCTCAACCGAAAAAAAAAAAAAGAAAAAAGAAAAAAAAATCAATTTATGACATGATTTACAAGACTTTTATTTGTTCTTAATCTATTTCTTTCAAATACCCCGAAGATATTACGATCTCATTTTATTTTTATAATACATTGGGAGCTTATGAAACTATTTTGGTAAAATTTAATTATCTCAATTCCTAGAGATTGCACTAAAAATGCGAGTTCCTTTTGGATTTCTTTCTTGATCAATCACAACTGCACCATTGTCAAATCTTATTATCATACTGCTGTCATGTTAAGTTCTATACAGGTACGAACAATCACAACCTGACTACTTTTGATTTTTTCTAAGGGCATGTTTGGTTTATGTGAAAAGCGTTTCTAAACACCAATTCTAATACAACTTTAACAATTAAGACATCATTAGTAGCAACTTGCTCATCAATGTTCTTAATTGGAGTATTTAGAAAAATAAGACATTGTAGAAAAATTCGGCTGAGGGTGATGGAAAAATTGGAATCCTAGAGGGAAAATTATAGCTATATTGGAGACTAATTATTAGATCCATGTCATTTAATTTTAATATTTTCCTTCTATGGTCCCAATTTTTTCTAATATCATTTTAATTATATTAATATTTAAGTTATATTACATATTATATATATTAGTGTGTAAAAAAAAAAAAAAGTAGAAAAAGATATATTCAAAGGTAATTTTCTGCCCATTATTTCCTTGTCCACTTTAGGGTCGGTTTACACAAAAACGAATTGGCCCAACTTCTTCCACGGACTTTAAATAATTAAATTTTTTGGTCCCATTTCATTTCGTTTCCTCTTTATTTACATCTCAATGTAAGTCTCTCTCAAAAATATTAATAACAAGAACTTAACTAACAGACAAATTTGCTACAAATTATATACGTATATACATACAAATACATATATATAATTTTTTGGATCACAACTGATTTCCCCACTATGCTTAATGGACTTAAATGCGACCAATCTGTTCAATCACAAGAATGAGTGCCTACCGTTATTTTATCATGATAATTCTTAATTTATAAGTTTAATAACTATAAGAATTGTATACAAATTGATATTATCTTCAATTGGTGAAACAAAAATTGTGTATAGTTGTCATTAGTAACTTTACTAACTTATGGTCATTGAGTAATTTTTTTTATTGTTATTAAGTTATCTATATATTTGTATCATTAATTGCTATAGAACAAACTAAAAACAATTGATCTTGTCACTATATTAAGTTTGTGAAATTATTACTACAACAAAATAAAATTTATTGATAGTTAATATATATTTTCACAATTTGAATATTATCACATGATATTTAATATGTGATACATGCAATGCCTTAACAAAATTCTCTAATGTCATAATGTAAAATTTTAATATTCGAACATTAAGACATGTGAACTTTCACTGGGGTTGGATTGATTCGTACGACATAGCCTCTCAAATCTCAATACCTCTATAATATATAATTTATCACATGATCCAATGCTATAAATACTATTATTCCTAAAAACTATATGCAATACTTTTATAAAATAATTTTACTTACTCTTTTGTATTTAATATTTTTTTATTTTTACTGTGATTTAAGTATCGAAAATTTATTCTAATTGAAATTAATTTGAATCATCCTAACTATTTATTATGTGTTTATGTAATCAATAAAATTTGGATCTAGTTGACCCACGTCTCTTCAAATGAGCTGAAGAATCTTGAAGGAATTTTCCTCGTACCTCAGAGGGTTACATGTGCAAAATCTTTCATGGTAAAGGGAAAATCATGAATATGTGCTAACATCTTGGAGTTGACAAGGAATTTTTGTTTCATCAATTGTTGTTGGATTCTTTAGGTTTTGCTCTTATCGAATGGGATCCTCTATTTTAATTTAGGACTTCAATTTGTATATTACATTATAAGCACGCATTAAATATATTCATATATTTTTCTGAATCATGATAAGGGCAGCTTTAAATACTTCAAAATACTGAAAATACTCCATTACTAAAAAGTTTGCTCAAACTATATAACAAGAGTCATGCCTTTTAATTTGTTCAGGTTAGACCCGATTCGATCATGACATGAATTGTCACTTGTCTAATAAATCATCAATCTGAAGCTTATTGTGTTGTTGGAACACCGATATGCAGCTTTTTTACAAGTTTTAACATATGCTTATTGTATATAACTACTCTTTCACTTTTAAGATATTCAACAGGTACATGTTTTAAGTTATTCCAAAAATTATAGGAGTAATTATTCTCCTTGGAACCATTTTTTGAACTTGACGTTAATTTAAAGTCCACCACGTGTTCAAAAAATCGGACTATTCATTGAATTGAAAAAATTACCGGTTCATGGTTCACTGGTTCAACCGTTGGTTGGACCATAATTGAACCGTGATGTCATAATTATGAAATATATATTTATATTATATATATTACTTAAAAATTAATAAAATGCCAAAGTATAAAACATAAAGAGCTTAAATAATATCGTCAACATTACAATCCAAATTTCACAATTTATATTATAAATGATTACAATAATTTAAATTTATCAAGTTTAAAGTTAGTTAAAGTTGAGAGTGAGTAAATTAATTTTAAACTCTAAACTAAGGTTTTTTTTGACTTTTAGATAGCCTGTTAAGTGTACCTTAATCTTCAAACTTTGTTTTTAGACCAAAAATTTTTTTTAAAAAAAATTATTTTTATCAACAATTAAATGAAAAAATTGGTCCGGTTCTATTGAACCGTGAACGGTTCAGCGGTCGACTGGCTGGTCTGAACAGTTTTTACAAAATATGATTTTTTTTATTTTTTGAGAAAACCTAACCGGTTCGCCTGCCGATTGACTGTCCGATCGGTCCAGTCTAATTTTTTATACAGTGAGTCCATCCCGAAAAAATTGATATATTTGTATTCTTGTGTTCAAGTCATAAATGTTATCACTGAAAGTGGATTTAAATCAAATACACCTAACCTGAACTGCACATACCAAAATGACCTAAACTCATTTAAAATACAAATGATATTGTTCTTACATGCATAAATATACATTTAATATTGAATCACATATATATAAAATTGACAATTTGAATATTTATAATATAATAATGTAAAGCAAAAACTTGATATAACAGATTGAAAGTGATTTTCTGATCTCATGGAAAAATAGGGTTGTGTTAGTTGAGATATTTGGCAAAAACAACATCTGAGCAGTAAAATTCCAGAAGAATCTTTTGTACAATACAAGGATATGATAGTATTAAACAATTGCTAAAAAAAGATGCATGTTCCAAATATGTTGGCATTTTTTTTTGATCAAATCACTTTCAGGTTGTAAGCCTAAGAGTGTAGCCACCTACCACTCTAGATGCTCACTTGTGCAAGGTTGAATCCAGCTTCAGCCATGTGTATATATATATTTATTTATACATATATATGTTAGCAATTGTTTGATTTGAATTCCTAACTTTACATTTTATATACAAGTCTAATGTCACTAAATCAAAGACTACTCAATGGTTGTAATTATATATATACACACACACAAGCAAATGAAAATATTTAAAATAAAAACAAAAGAAAGAACATTTCTATGCACCACAAATTTCAAGATTGTGCCTAATACAATTGTCACCATGCATAATTAAAACTACTTAAGGTAAAACCTTTAGTGGAAATGAAGAAGAGTACTTCAATTTAAAAGGAGCATATCTTTGAACTACCAAAAAGGACAAAAGAAAAAAGAAAACCTTATTGTTCTTGTAACTTGGAATACATTTCATGAAGCAAATCTAACCTCTAGCAATAGTATGACAAGTTAGGATGTGTGAGGATTAAAAGATTTGAATCTAACGAACGAATTTGAAATGAATGATTTTAGACGATCTCAATTTTAAGTGGACTTGAAGTCCCATCTAATGATTGAAGAAATAACTCGAAATGGTTACTAAATGAATAAAATCCACAATAGCTGAAAATTATTCAAACAAGTGGTAGGAATTTGTTATTATAAATTTAAAATCTCTATTCTGATCTTAAATTTTTCAATCCAAATACATCCTAATGATTCGGAGAAAAAGAAACTCAAAATGGCTATTAAATGATCTAAAATCCACATCAACTCAAATTATCCAAACAAGTGGTGGGGATTTGTCATTATAAATTTAAAATCTCTATCCGATCTAAGATCTTTCAATATTCCAAACACATCATAATGATCAAAATAATAACTCAAAGCAATTCATCGATAAATGATTTAAAATCTACGGTAACAGAAAATTATCCAAACAAGTGGCACAGATTTATTTAAAATTAATATAAATTTAAGATCTCTAATTGATATTTTATCTTTCAATCCAATCACAATATTATTTCAATGAAATCAACAATTCCCATCTTCACATATATATATATATATATGTGTGTGTGTGTGTGTGTGTGAAAATGAATATGTCTTAACAAAAGTGGAAGAAAAAGACATAGCTGTGAACTGATGAACTCACAAGGACTTACTCAACAACAACTTATAATTAAACCACTGTTTCATAGAAATGATGTAGCAACAGACTCATCATCCTGATCCCTTGTAGAGAAGAGACAAAAGGACAATTGATGTTACTTTAGGAAAGAAAAAGACATTCCTATGGTAATGTCTATATACATAAAAATTTGAAACAAAAAAAGCCATTAGAAAATTTGGGTTCAGCCCAATATATAGAGAGATATAACAAACATCAGACAGTACTACTGATCAAGGTAAGCTGCTAATGATGTAATGAAAAACAAATTAATTATATAATTTTTATATAGTTTAATTAATTAATTATTTCCTGTAGATCATGTTGTGCTCTCCATAATTGTATAATTAGCGTTCAGAGATCACACTCATAGTTTTTGTAGAATCCCAAAAGACAAAAGATTGGACAAAAGTGAAACATTAACATATGATTGAGTTATATTAAATTCAAATCCCACAAAATATCCTTTGATGTCATGTGTTTCTTTGTTCCTATTCCCCCCCTTGTGGGGAATAGGGATTACTGTGTGTGTGATTGTGTGTTCTTACAACCATTTCAAGAATCGAAAAATACAGCACAAAGAGGTGAATTTTTTCCTGCTTTACTTCCAAGATTAGGGTTTTAAGCAGAGCCCAGATTTAGGGTTCTTGAGAAAGATAATAATTAAGAAGAATATATAAATACAGACTTAAATCTGGACCAACCAAACAGCAATTTGGGCTTATAATATATCTCCAAAAAAAGGGTTCAAGAAATCTTACATTTTTTTTCTTTTTTTTTTTTTGTCCATATCAAGAACGAGGAAAAACTAATTCAAAATTCAATAGTGCAGAAAATATATAGGAAAGAAAATTTTCTTTTTTACCATTTTTGAAGCTTTATAACACTCAAATTCCAGAGGACTGCATCTGCTGGAAGCTGGAGCTGCTCATCCCTTCATTAGGCCTTCTCCTTTTCTTCTTCTTCTTATAAGGGATGCCTCGGGCCTTGGCCTGGGAATCCCTAACCTCCCGCAGGTAGACTCGGATAGCTCCATTGGCAAAAGGGTTGGTTTCCGGGGCGCCGCCGTTCTCCTCATAGGCGGCTCGGAGGCGGCCGATGAGGGCGTCGAGGCTGCCCCACGCCTGCCGGAGGGGACAAGTGCAGGGCCCTGCTGGCTCCGGCTGCCCAAAAAACATGCAGCCTTGCATATGAACCTTGGTTTTTCCGAACTGGTCGAGGTACCGCATGAAATCCAGCACGTGGCTGTAGTTGCACTGGGACAGCGCCACCGGCGGCCGCTGGTTCCTCAGGTACTGTCCGAAGGTGTTCCAGTCTCGCCGTTTCTGGGACTCATAGCGGCTGAGCTGCGGCGGTGGCGGCGGTTGATCGGCTGAAGCAGAAGCCGATCTTGATGATGATGAGCCTTCTCCACCACCTCCTGGATCATTGGACATCATTTTTTCTCTTTTTTCTTTTTTTTCCTAATTTTTTTGGTGGGTTTTTGGACAGGATTGACAATTCTTGGTTGCAAGAAGATGGTGGATTTTGAGAGGAAGTTTGGCAAAATGAGAAAGAAATTTTTTTTTTTCTAGTGGGTAATCAAATCAAAGAGGCTATTGTGGAGACAATATATGGGCCAATGAAAGTGCTTTAGCTATCCCTCTTTTTCTTCCTTGACACACTATTTTCTTCCTTTAATGGTACTAAGTGTATTAAGTATGATGCTCTCTTTTTATGCATATTTTATTTTTTATTTTTTAATTATTTATTTATTTTTGTTAATTGGGGATAGCATTATTGAAAAGCAATCATTATCGAGTTATATTTGGGGGAAAAAAATGACATAATGGTTAATTAACCACTAGTGACTGGGTAATGTGGTTTAAGTAACCTTAGTTAATTAATGAGAAAGTGCATGAGACAGCATAAAATCCTACTTTAATTCCTAGAGTTCAAAGTGATATTGAAACTTGTCTCCCCTAAGATTTAGACTAAGATTTGATTTGTTTTGGGCTTTAAGATGCGGTAATTCTGGGTATATTAATCTATTTTTATAATAATTTTTTTTTTATAATATATTTACGTAGTATGGAATTTAATTTATACGATTATAGGTTGTATTGAATTATATATAAATATATAAGATATGATATATGTTGTTGAAATTTGGATATGAGGATTCAGAATAGTGAAGTTGTGGATTTTTATTTTAAGAATGTGCTTGTGTTAAGAGAGTGCTCGAGTCAATTAAAATATTATATTTGTCTTTTATTATAATTTTACCTAAATATTATTGCCCTTGAAGTATAAGTGGGATACATCAATGTATGTGAAGTGGCTCAGGTGACTTGTGTGCGGCTCAGCGCTTTAATTTTCTTTAATAATTAAATCAAATCTATATACAATTTTAAGCTTGATATGTTATTCAAATTAAATTTGTATAATTATATTCACTAACCGGTTCGTTTACTATGCACTCAAATAAAAATAAGCCGGGATAAGGATAAAGATAAGGTACTGATTTGGCTTATTAGTCATAACTCATAGTTATACAGTGATATTTAACCATTCTATCAAAAATGCCACACTTTCTTCTATTAAGTATTATATTTCATCCTCTTAACATTGCATACTTAAATAAATAAGACCACACTTCTGTGCATTTAATATGAACAGATTTTAAGCTTAAATTGTCTCAATTTTCTATATCTAATAAATTTAATATAATCTATTAAGGCAAATTATGTTATCTTACATTGCTCAAATGACTTATGTGTGTAAACGCTTGAAAACAAATTACTTATATCAAATAAATTGTGTGTAGTAGGTTCAAGTTTGGCTCATTTATTAACTCACGAGCTCTGGCACGAGCTCAAGCTCGATAAGGCTTTTCATAGAGAAACAAAAAAGTTTTATTCGTATAGGCTTGAATGAGCTTGAGCTCGTATAGGTTTGGATTAGTTTGAACTCGTGTAAGTTTGAAACAAAATATATAATTATAAACTTTTCAAATAATTTTGTTATTTTTATAAAAATAAAAAACAAATCATCATCATCATCATCATCATCATCATTATTATTATTATTATTTAATTTTATGGGTCTTATTCTATGGATCTAGGCTTCAACTATATGTATTATATAATAACAGAGCTCGTTTAATTAGGCTCGTGAGCTTTCAAGTTGAATACTATTAAGTTCAACTCAGCTCGCTTGACTAATAAGCTCACTTGACTCGACTCATGCTTCAAATTAAAAGATTGAGCTAAATTCGGGCTTTCATCAAGTCGAATTCGAATCATTCGTCAATTGTTTTATCTCATTTGCAACCCTAATTGTATCGCACTAATTTTGATGTAAATATTGAATCTGGTAGTTTTCATTCACTTAAATATTTCTGCGAAATTTAATGTATGAATTTATTCATTCTAGGACTAAAATAATTTACGTTATCAAGGTTAAATGAAAATACAACAACAAAATTTTACATCACTATATCATGCATATAAAAAAAACATCAGACGTCTTAATGTTTAGTATCCCCATATTGTAAAACATCTCATATCACACTTTGTGCAATAGCTCGGTGCATGTTGCATATATTTGAAGTCTAATTATGTACACCGAGGTGGTAGTCTAGTTGGACAGGATCCATTACTTCCCACGAAGTGGTTACGGGCCGGTTTGAATTAGATTGTGGTAATAGTCCGTGAATCAGTCACCTCTGTAGTGGAGAGACCTCGGCTAATTAGCACTTTGGTGGAGCTATGGTGATGGGCTTGCCCTTTGAACAGTAGCCATAGCTCAAACTGGACATTCCACAGCGACGGGGGACTCTCCTCTAGTTATGTTCAGGAAGGGTTGCTATGCTGGTCGCCCCTCCTTACCTTTTTTCCTTATAAAAGAAAAAGTTTAATTTACCTTAACATTGTGCACAACAACTTTAATATAATTTACAATGATAAAAGTGTGTTGTTTTACATATAGAGTAACATTCATTGTGATACTTAAAACATTTCTTTAAATAGCTATGATCATGATTTTATTCATTCTAAAATTAGGAATTTCTATTATTTTGATTAAATGGGAACAGAATAACAAAAGTACTCTATTATAATTTCATCGTACAATATAAAATACCACATACCTTAACGCTTAGTTACAACATTTAGTATCACTTGATAAAACTTTTAGTACCTTATTTATATATATACACTGGATGGTCCATATGTTTTAAGGTTTAATTAATTTGTATGAATATATTGTATGAATTTATTTAACAACAACTTGCAATTGGCTAATTATGTTAATGTACATGACTCAGGAGAATCATGTGTGGAAACAACTATACACTCGTAAGTCTATTTGTTATAATTGGCATCGAATCAATTAGGATTTGAGATTTATTACATGATTAAGAAGTGATATAAACTTATGGATTGATGCCAATTTGGCTAGAGTTTATAGGTGTTGTGTAAATGTGAAGAGGGAAGCAAAAGGGCAAGAGATTATGAATGTGGAGGAATCCCATATTGATTGTGAGACAAATTATGGGGGAATAAGTGGTAGCATAATTAAAAGCTCCTATGCCTTATGCTAGACCACTTATTCCACATTAGAAGTTTTTCAAAAGGGGAATGCACCTTATATGTGGTCAAGTATTGGTGCTTGGTAAAATATCAATTAAGGGACTCATAAGGGTGTGCCAACACACGAGCATTGATGCTTGCTCGTCTCGACACGACTTGGCTTTGGCTTTGGCAATGGGCATTTAGGTGAATTGTCTTAGGTTAACCTTCTTGCTACAGATTTCAACTTTTTTTGGAATTTAAAAGTTAAAGTCAAATTTTAAAATTCAAATGTCAACTTTGTTTTAAAATCTAAGTTTAAGTTGCAGAACCATTTCTGCAGTTACAGAAAATGTCCAGAAATTGTTCTAGAGTTATAGTTGCTTTACACTTAGTCCAGAATGAACCTGGACAGCCTTTTGGCCTCTCCTCTTGCCTATATAAACTTGATGCTGCAGGCAAAATGTATAGATCATAGCAATATCTTCTTCTCCCTCTCATATCTGCTATACAAAAATCTCTCTGTTTCGTACTTTTAGTGTAGTGTTGTACTATCAAATTCTGGCAATTAAGTGGAGTTCAAGGTGAGATAGAGTGCATCAAAAAGCTTATAGACATGTACTAACTTATCTTGGAGGAAATTTCACAACACTCTTTGCATTAGTGATCAGGAAAGGTAATTTCTTCAAGACAAATCAGTATTTGGTGATTCAATCTTAGTTATGTTACGATGTAAAACTTAGAGATAAGTTTTTGGTTTAAAATACTAACTCAATTTTTTTTTTTTTTTTTTTTTTGTGTTGTATTATTCCGAATTGACTATTTGCTTTTGGTTTATGCACGTTTAAACTAAATTGCAACTGAATTATTAAAATATATATTTTGTTGGACATTGTTTATTTGGGAATATCTATTTGGTTTTACAAACACTGTTATTGTGATTATAAACTATTGTATTGTATATAATCTGCATGTTTCCAACACTATTCTCATTGTCATTTATATAAGCAATATCTAATGTGATAATTTTTGCTTCTTAAATATTTTTCTATAAGCTATGGTTTATCAATATGATATGTTCATTGTCGGACTAGAAATTTGTCATCGTGGTCAAATTGAATTCTATAGACTAATTGTGTTGTAGATGTTCTGCAAAATTGAATGTTGTATTTTTGATACCAATCGTTTAATTACATACTCAATTATTTCAAGGTTAAATATGTAGTTCTATATTATATACTTAGTTATCAGTGCCACAATCTTACAAGAAACTGCAACTTTGAATCGTTAATATCACACACACACACACACACACACACACACACATGTATATCTATGAAGCAAATACCTTGAAGAAAATATACGAATATTGCAATAATAACAAATACACCACAAAGATTAAAAAAAAAAATAGTGATTAGAATTAGGAATGCGAATGAGCCAAGGCGAATTGAGCCTTGACCCTTTTTTTGGGGTTCGAGCTTGAATTTGAATTAAATGAGCATGAGCTCGAGCTCGACGAGCTAAGGAAACCGAGGCCTTGAGCTTGACTCAACTTAATTCATTAGGCTATTGAACTTGTGATTAAGTTAGAGGCTCGAATTCGAACTCAAACTCGAAAAGTTAAATTATTTTACAAAATTAATTATAAAGCTTGTCAGACTCGCGACTGACTTAACTCGTTTGTATTCATGATTAAAATCAATCTTTCGATACATACTTATACAATGTACACAAATAAATGACGATCTTTTATGCATTAATGACAATTTTAGGTGTACCACAATTGCACGGCAAAGAAGCGTGTACAATTTATCTCCTATATCAATGGCAGTTAATTTATCGATGTACTAATAATACATCGCCAAAGTACTATTCTAAAATATCTATATGTCGGTTTCTATATCAAATCACATTTCTTAAGTGGTGGTTTGGTTTTGTTTTCAAATATCAATTTTATTTTTTTTTAAAATAAAAATAAAAATAAAAAATTATCAATTTCTCCCCTATTTGTACAGATATTTTCATTTTCAGTACATTTTCTCTTACACACTCTCTCCAGCTTCACACTTTTTTTTTCTACTCTTATTTACACGACTTTTAATACAAAAATACAATAATATCTAAATACAACTCATTTTCAACTTTACATTACTACATAATTATTTTATTTCAAACAAAATATCTAAACAATATTTCGTTTTCAAAATCACATTTATAGCTAACTTTTCACTATTTTTTTTCACCAAAAAAAGAAAATGCCTCCAGTAAACGAAACCAAATGCCCTCTAAATCTCAAATCTCAAATCTCAAATTAAGTTGGAAGGGTATTTTGATACTTTCAAGTAGGTGAAAAATTGACCATAAATAAGAATCATGTACAATGAGAGAAAACTACATTAATAATGAATAAAAAGGTGAACCTAAAAATAAACATATGTTTGAGGATTTAAAATATCTTACCGTTATTTAATTTATTTATATATGCAAACAACTTTCAAGAATGATAACAGTCAGTAGATGTCGAGACATGCAGTAGCTGTCTTAATTTTTGGAACATTCCTTAAATAAATGAAGTGGAAGTTCTCTGGGAAGTGGTGAATTTGAGTATTAGGTTTGTCACTTGTGTTGTTTTCTATAAAGTAATATAACGTGTATATATATATATATATATATATATATATATATAAGAAATGCCAAGAAACCTTATGGCTAAAAGACAAAGAGTCATCAGCTCAGCTGGCTAACCATATTGTGTGTGTGTGTGTGTGTGTGTAAATATATAAATATGTATATATATATCATAAAATATAAATATAGTATACTATTGTTGATAATCCCATTATCTTGGGGTGCTTGCAAGAGCTTTTACTTTTAAAAAAATAAAAGAAATTGTAGAAAATTAGGGACATAGTGAAAATTGAGAGTATTTGAAAATAGCAGTAAAAAACTAAAAAAAGATAGTAGTAAAATTAAAAAATATATAAGTTTGAGTTAAAAAAAAGAACGGACTGAAAGCATCCATCACTTAATGAAGTGACCAATATACCTATCAAATAGTTAAAATAACTGTGTGAAACGTAATGTTCGGAATTACTTTCAACTATTTATAAGAGTACTAAAAGATTGCAAAAGCCAATGTAAATTGTTTTTAACTTTTTAACTTTTTCGATTTAATTCTAAAGAACCAAAAATAGAGAAGACTATTGCAAATTAATATTCTTAATTTCAATTTAAAATTAAAAAACAGTTCGTAATCAAATAGTTAAAATAACTGTATGAAACGTAGTGTTCGGAATAACTTTCAACTATTTATAAAAGCACTAAAAATTGGAAAAGCTAACGTAAATTGTTTTTAACTTTTTAACCTTTTCGATTTAATTTTAAAGAACCAAAAATAGAGAAGACTATTGCAAATTAATATTCTTAATTTCAACTTAAAATTGAAAAACAATTCGTAATCAAATAGTTAAAATAACTATATGAAACGTAATGTTTAAAATAACTTTCAACTAGTTATAGAGTACTAAAAAATTGCAAAAGCCAATATAAATTGTTTTTAACATTTTAACTTTTTCAATTTTATTTTAAAGAACAAAAAATAGAGAAGAGTATTGCAAATTAATATTCTTAATTTCAACTTAAAATTGAAAAACAGTTCGTAATCAAATACTTAAAATAACTGTATGAAACGTAACGTTCGGAATAAATTTCAACTATTTATAAGAGTACTAAAAAATTGCAAAAACTTATGCAACTAGTTTTTAACTTTTTAACTTTTTCAATTTAATTTTAAAGAACCAAAAATAGAGAAAAGTATTGCAAATTAAGGCTGTGCTTGCTTGTGAGAAATTCTCACAAGCAAGCCCTCAAAAACAAAGAATTTCTCACAAGCAAGCCCTCAAAAACAAAGAAATTCTTCCAAGAGTGTGGTTGCTTGTGAAAAAATTTTCCACCTCACAAAATTTCTCTCAAAAATTCCTCCTCTCCTCTTTGAAATTTTTTTGAAAATTTTTCCCTCCTCACAAAAAATTCTTACAAACAATCACTCTCACCTATCACATCAACTTAATCATTACACTTTTACCTCACAAACAATCACTCTCTCATAACATATAATTATATTTACACATAATATTTTTATATTAAAATATTAGTATTTTCTTAAGATAGTTATTTTGATGTATTTTCATAGTATATAATTATATCTATACGTAATATTTAATATTTAAATAGAATTATTTTTGTAATAAATAATTATAGTTACAAGTAATATTTTTATATTTAAATATAATTATTTTGATAATATAATTATTCACACATTTTTAATATTTTATAATATTATTTTCATAATATATAATTGTATTTACACATAAAAATTACATTTATTTTTTAATATTTACATAAAATTATTTTCCTAATACATAATTATATTTTCACATAATGTTTTATTATTTAAACAAAATTGTTTTCATAATATAAAATTATATTTACACATAAAAATTTAATATATTTAAATAAAAATATTATCATATTATATAATTATATTTACACATTATATTTTATTATTTAAATAAAATTTATATCATATTAAATAATTGCATCTGACATTTATATATAATATATATTATAAATAATAATACAAATATATTAAATTTCATTTTTATAAAGAAATAAGAACTATTGTTTGAGTATTTAAAAAATAATAGTATTTTAAATATAGTTAAGGAATTTATAGTACACATTTAATATTTAATGTATGATTAAATATTTTATATATATTTCATGAATACACATAAAGAATATATATTTAATATGTATATATATATATATATATTAATAAATAAATAACAACATGTTAACGTATAAATTATAGTACAATTTTAAAATAAATATTTAACGAATATGTCGTATATATTTAATATTTAATATAGTTAATTAATTTGTCCATTATATGTAATATTTAATATATGTTGTGATATTTAATATATATTTAATCGATATACATAAAGAATTTATTTTTAATATATATTAATAAATAAATAATTAATGTTTAATGGAAAATATAGGAATATATTAAATATATTTAACGAATATTTAGTATATGTGCAATATTTACATTATTATTAAATACTTAATATATATTTATCGAATATACATGAATATATTACATTTATATTCAATATATAAATTATTAAATTCTCACAGAAAATTTCCAAATTTTAATCAAATAAAATAATAAATTTACTCAATATTAAATTTCATTATAATATACAGAATATTTTAGATAATAATAAATTAATGTTAATTTATTCTACAATATTGTATATATAAATAATATATAAAATTGCTTGCATAAAAAAAAAAACTCATAACCGATCAGCATCTCTTAAAATTTTCTCATAAAAATTGTCATAATCAATTAACATTTCACAAATTTCACTAAAAAAAAAACTCACAACCAAACACATTCTCACAACTTTTTTCTCACAAAAATTCTCACAAACAATCACCACCTCATAAAAAAAATTTCTACCTCACAAACAAAAAAATCTCACTATTTTCTCTAAGAAGTGAGAAATGAAAACACAAGAAATCACACCCTAATATTCTTAATTTCAACTTAAAATTGAAAAACAGTTCATAATCAAATAGTTAAAATAACTGTATGAAACGTAACATTCGGAATAACTTTCAACTATTTATAAGAGTAATGTTCGGAATAACTTTCAACTATTTATAAGAGTACTACAAAAGCTAACGTAAATTGTTTTTAACTTTTTAAATTTAATTTTAAAGAATAAAAAATAGAGAAGACTATTGCAAATTAATATTTTTAATTTCAACTTAAAATTGAAAAACAGTTCGCAAATTGTTGCGAACACTTCCTTATTCTTGCTCGTAGTGATGGCTTCACACATGGCAGCATTTAATTGGTCCATATTTTATTGCTTTTGCCCCATCTGGCATTGTCTGAATTCCATGATTTGCCCCTCAAATGGGTAACAAAAGACTGTAAAAGGAGGGAATCTGCTAAGTATGGCCTAAGATTAATTCATTTGATAATTTGACTCCTACTAGAAAAAGGTAGGATTTTTTCATAATCTAGGATGATTTGGTTCTCCTAAAGATTTTGATTAAATTAATAAAAAGAGAGGATTAGGCTATGCTATAGGTAAAAGGCATCATTTAAAATCCCTCCAATCATATGGAGCCACGTCAGCCGATAAATCTGAAATTTTGATTCTTTGGAAATGTTTGGTTATGTTTTTTGTGTAATTTTATTATGTGTTTCGGATAATGAATTATTGGAGAATGTAAAAGTTATTTTTTGGTATGTTTATTTATATTTTAGTGGAGATATTTTTACTGTAGCAGTCAAATTAATATTTTTTTGTTGAGCTTTTGGGGTAAAAATAAAATTGAGTGAATTTTTTAATATTAGAATAATAATAAAAAATATATAATATGCATATATATATTGAAAAATGTGTAGTTTGAAGGAAAAATGAGAATATATTTAGTTATGTTTCCCAAAAACAATGTTGTTCTAGAGAAACATAACCAAACACTCCCTTTCTTTTGTATTAACTAAGGTTGCAATTAATTAATATTCTATTGATTAACCACATAATATAATATAATTGTCACAAAAGTCACTGCCATAATCAACACTGTTGATAATTATGCTGATTGACCACTGATGAAAATTAACATTAATCCAACTGTGCCCTTGTTAGTGATGTTTTTGTTGTTGTTCGTCGGCTTTCTTTCATCCTTAATCTTTCACTTTCGTGACTTTTACTGAAACATTAGCAGAAAACTGTGGAAATTACTTTGGTGCTAATATGGATCGGAATTAACCCTAGGGTTAGGTACTTTTGGATATTGGTCTAGGTTTGAGTTTGACAGTATTTTGAATAAACTGAAATCATAATAAGATCGTTAGAATTGTTGGGGTTTTTAGAAAAAATTCCCCAGTGCTCAAGTCAAATCGTGACGTTGGGTAATAAAATAGAAGGCTGAAGAATAGAGTGAGAGGAAAATATAAGAATGAATATAGTGAAAGATGGTACCTTAAAATGTTGTGGCTTAAAGGTATTTATAGTTGCAAACACTTGGCTGACGTCCCCTAATTGATGTGGCAACATTGTTGGAGTCGGGTTTGGATCACTTGAGTCGAACTCGACTTGCCAATAGAAAAGTATGAATTTTACTAAATTTAAGGTATTTCTCCTATTTCAACATCCCTTATAAGTGTCCTTGTCTATTATTTCATAAGCTAAATATCGATTCTATTGACTGAGTCAGTTTATTGATTATTTTTTACTAGTTAAAAGGCTATCAGCTCCTGAATGACAGAGTCTAATATACTTATGTATTATATGGTGTAATTTGAACGTAAAATCAGAAGAATCGATTAAGATCATTGGGATTCCAACAAAAACTTTCCGTCACTTAAATTAGTAAAGATAATGAGAACAGTCTAAAAAATTATTTTCAAATAAATTTGATATAATATGACGTAAACCTTTGTCATCATGCAGCTGAAAATATTTTTATAAAAGGATAATGGTGTGATATGACATGACAAATTTTGTTGGCTATATTGGATCGTGCCATGTGAATAAGGTATACTGTTTAGATTCCATATTATTTTTTATTTTGAGTTTGTTGAATTTAATTTATGTAAAGAAACGTGGATCTGAAATGTTAGGACAATAATTAAATTTAAGTGATGAAGATCATCTTATCCTTATTCCAATTGTCATGGATATTTCTATTTGAGTAAATAGTGAACCAAATGGTTGTCTGAATTTGTTTTGTACCTAAGCGGCCTCCACAAATTTTGTCCTTTTTAATCAATCGCAGTGGAATCCAATTAAAATGATACAAATAATATTTGCTATGCTTAATGAATTGAACTTGAAATTTAAAAGGAAAACTATTAGCGCTCAATTTCAAATCAAACCTTGAACAATTACAAGCCGTTTGGTTTCATTTTCAGGACCTGTTTCAAATTTTCAGCTATTTCTAAAAGTTGAAAATGTTGTTATAATTTTGAATGAAAATAGAAATGTATTTGAATGAATCATTGGAAAGTAATAATTACAGTAGGTATAGAATTAAAAAGATAGTTGATTTATATTTTTTTATGTTTAAAAAAAATATTTTTTAAAAGTATATGTATATTTTATTAATCTTAAAATAATAGTGGATACTTTATGTTAAATCAAATTTGAATTTGATTGATGTGGTAATAGAATGATAGGTAAGTTTAGAAAGAGTTTGAAAATGAAAATAGAAATACTTTGAGTGAAAATACAGAGGAAAAGATAGTTTTCATTTTTTTATCCTCGGGTGAAAATAGAAATGACGCATGGAAATGAAACCAAATGGGCCGCATTATATTTATCTTTTAGCACGTCGAACTTCACTTTTGGTAATCAAGAATCAAATGATGAATTCTAATTCAGGGGACGAGATTGAATTCATATAAAATATAAAGAGTAATTTTATTATTTTTAGAGGAACAAAAATTTGAAAATTTACCAAATATATCTGATATAACAAATAAAGTTCCTAAGGATTAAAAAAGTAAAAATTGAATAAAATGACCCAATTAAATAAATAATAACTAAATTAAATGGCAAGAAGCCCAACTAGTGAAGCCCACCAAGATGTACCTAAGCTCAAGTGGGTCAAAGCCCACTAAGAATTCGCCTACTATGGATACTAACTCTCAAAATCAAATGAAATACGAGAAATTAATTATAAAAAATTCGAGAGCTTTCACTCTACACAAGCACATTTCGGAGAAAAGAACTCACCAAATTCTCTAATTTTCGAAAATAATGCTAACTCTATTTTCAAAAACAACATCAATACCCTTATCACTTCTACCTTATATATAGAAACAATTGAGAAGTACAATTATTTCAATTCCAGCTATCTGCTGCCAACCATATTTAATTTGGGTGCACGCTGTGTTTGTCATTTAACACCAGCATTGACCTTATCATTGATCAAAGTGGGCATGCCAAAACCAAACACCAAGGGGTAGATTTATAATTTACACACATCTTACAACTTAGTTGAGTCTTGCCAAATTTATAAGATAAAAAGTTTTTTTTTAACAATTTGCAAAATCAAAATCAAGGGAAGAAAAGAAATTCCTTCTAATCCTTTGCCCCACTACCACTTATTTTTATATATATAGGCCAATAGTCATGCACCTTTCACAATAAATTTTATAATTATAATGCCAAATACCTATTTAGAATGTATAAAAATTAAATTTTCGCCGAGTAACTTATGGTCCAATGGCATAAGTCTCCCTATTATGTAGGAGGTCAGGAGTTCAAACTTGAATGAACTCCTGATGTGCAACCAAAAAAAAAAAAATTGAATTAAAATTTCTACTTTATACACTGACGGGATGATACCCGACTTGTTAAACCTTTCTTTCGGATCTAACACCATCAAATTGTGTTGCTTGTGAGCCTCTTTGGAAGCTCCTTGACTCGAGGGTTTCTAGTGAAGTCAATGATCTTGAAACAACTTATAAGTTGCTTCTTTCGTTTGTTCGATGATACGTTTTTCATAAAGATAAAAATTCTCATCATGTGAGCTAGTAAAATTATACTTTCTTAAAGTTAGACTTTAAATGTTTGATAACATATTTGTACATTATTATAGCCAATTTGGTCTTGCCCTAGCAGTAAATAATAAATTTACATAAACATATGTATTATGTGCATATGATTTTGGGAATATATCATACTATTCATTTAGATAGTGTTCAACATATGTATCACCAAAATTAAGGTAAAAAAGTAAACTCTTTCTAATTGCATACTTTTAACTCTTTTAATATTATATCCAATTTTCAAAAGTTCTGAAAAAAATAAGGCCCACTTACTCCTGCCAAATTAATTACAATGAATATGTACTAGAAATGGTTATATCAACTACCTACCTTACATGCTCAAATAATAATAAATGTGACAGAATTTTGGGTCTGCTAAGAATTTTTCTTTTCCTTTTTTTCTTTATTTTTTTTAACTTTTCCCAGTTTGTCTTTTACAGCTATTTTAGTCTAATTTTCCAACTCCCAACCTAACTTTATTTGTCAGAATTTGCATAAAATCAAAGACTTAATTAAATTTGATATATACTAATTACCAGGCATGGCCCCCCTCATGCACTAGGGTTCTCACTTTTTGGGATATTTCAAAAGTCCCCATCAGAATTTCACTTATAGCAGAATCAGGAAAAGATTTGTTAAAAAGCCTTAATCAACATAATGCTTCATTGATTAGACACTCAAAAACAGTGGAAAATTGTTCATCAGTAATCAGCCCCCACTTTTCCAATTATTTATTTTAGTCCTGTTCAGTTTGCTTTTCCAAGTGCACCCATTTTTGCTTAACAATTTTTGTTTCCCTCTGCACTCCTTAGGAAATAATTCATCATAAAATTCCAAAATATTCCTAAGTTTGATATATAAGAATTAGTGAGCCATTCATTGATAGAGAAGTTACTTAGAAACTGATGAGATTGTTTGAGCGGTGTGATTTTGCAGTGGATCGAGTGTAATATACTAATTGATGTATTATTGATAGTTTAAAATATAAAAAATTGTAATTCAATAGTTTTGAATAGATCAAAAATATTGCATTTGAACTACTTAAGAATTTTATGCTGATCTCTTCGTTGGTTTCAATGTAGTAATAATAAGTAATTATTGATTTTCGAAAAAGAGTAGAAAAATGGGATTTATTGTTCGATCATTGCAGATGTAAAATTATTATGTTTTAACTAAGTTGGAGTTGATATGCAAACTAGATAATTGTATGAATGAAATAAAAACGGCTTAACAATTTGCCGTGAAAGAAATTCAATTTCATTTCCTATAGTTTAACTAATTAAGATCTAAATAAATGAAAATTCTACATTTTTTTCTGTTTAAAAAATTGGAAGTAAAGAATTTTTGTCTCAATTGACTATTGATGCTTGAAAAATTAGAAGTAGATTTTCACTTAACAGAATGAGATGGGCACTCATTTAATATTGATTTTTAGGGAATGACAATGAAATTGGATTGAATTTGCACGATTCTCCTAATTAATATCCATAAAATGCTTCAAGGTTGCAAACCGATGGGCTACCATGACTATTTGTTTTCAAAGAAAAAAGTACAAAAAAAAAAAAAAAATCAAAAATTTCCAAGAATTAAGGCCTGAATTAGTTGTGTTTTTATCTCATTTTCTATTTTCATCATTTTAGAATGTATTTTCATTTTATCATTATTTTATGTGTGAAATTTTTTGAAAAAAAGTAGATTGAAATAATATTTTAATGTTATAATATTAATTATTATTGTTTAATTGATAGTGGTACCCATTGTCTTGAGAAAATAGAAAAAAAAATAATTATTTAATAACTTAGTGGATGATAATGTGATGAAAAATTAGTATTAAATTTTATGTGTGTCTCATTGTCTTGGAATGATAGAAAAAATTAATATTTAATTAATTAATAAATTTTAATTATTTTTAAATTAGTAGGTATTATATATTTTTTATAAGTATGAAAATGAAAATGAACGGTGCTTTTATTGAAAATAGTACAAATAATTACATTTTTTATTTTAAAAATGATATAAAATGAAAAAAATATTATTATAGAATACAAACAATCCGACTCTAAGTTTCTCTATTTGTTACATTAATGACAAAAGCTTTACATATAAAAAATGAATCTCAGTCTGTAAATCTAATGTCAATTTCCCTTTGGGATGTTCATACTATGCATGCATCATTAGCATACACATATAATCAAACATGCTCACAATCCTTTTGTCATCTTGGCATCAATGCCTCTTATTTTCAGCTTCCATCAACAACTCCATCAATTTTTGACTAGAAATTCAAATTACTACATCATAATGTCAATGTCAAGAAACAAAGTCTGCACTTGTTATGACTTATGAAAAATTAATTTTTTTTTAAAATTCAATACTTAAAAATTTTCAAGATTCACCATCACTTAGTCTATTTATATTGTCGGTGTCCGGTCATTAAATTTTAATGGGGAAAATAATAAGAAAAATAATTTTTTTTTGCTACAAATAATAGCCCCACATTCCACATGGTGATATGCAATTTTTATTATTTTTTTGTGTCTTCATTGTTTATTATATTTATTCACAAGTATTAAACTGATTTGGGTATTGGAGGATTTTTTTTGAATTCAATGGTGACCCTATTCTTATTTTGGCATTTAAGATTAAGTTCCTGGATCATACCCTAATACACTTGAGTATGAACCAAGAATGAAGCGCCCCGCACTCACATTGCTTAATCTTAAAAAAAATATTACTATCCACAAATTATAGCTACAATATTTCATAACAAATATATATATATTTTAAATAATAACAAGCAAAAAAAAATATTAATTATTAATCTTTAGCGTTGATGTTTGTTGGAAGCACGATAGGTTATAGTGCATTATTCTTAAAAAAATTAATATATACAATAACAATAATTAGATAAAAATTTTCTTAGCAAGGGTTAGCTAGAAAAGTATCCATTTCGAATATAATTATATTAATTTCATAATTAAGTTTACAAATTTTAGCATTAGATACGGATTGATCATAGCTTATGCTCTTATTTTTGCAATGATACTTTTTATTATTACTTTTCTTTTCCATCAAAATCCAAAGTTAAAACATAGCACAAAGTTTTACATTATGAACTAAAATTAGTTCCAATGTTTTATGCAAGTTAGTTGACCACAAATTGGTCTAACAATCAGCAATGGACCAGAACTTAGAAGAGAATGAAAGGCCCTTGTCATCTTCAGCCTGTTTAGAAATGGGCCTGAAAGGGACAAACATTCCTAAGTCCAAGTCTTTTTATACATTTTTTTTTTGGGGATGAAACAATACCCAAATTAGCCATTTTTAGAATTTTGAGATCATGCAATTTCATAAGCCCATTCACATTTCATAGGGGATATGGATTTATTTTGTATTAGACTTCAAATTTTAGGATGAGTAATAATCAAATAATTTACTTTGCAAATAAGAGTGTCTGAAAATTTTTACTTTTGCTAATCATTTTAAGTAGGCCCTATTTAATTGTTACCCTACTTAAATTTTTTAGTTGCTTGAGCTGTATTTAATTGTTACCACAAAATTTTACCTAATTAAAAATTAAAATAATGTGTTTCCGCTATATTACACCCACCAATCATTATTTATTATTGTTGTGGTTTTGTCCTTAAGGAGAAATCAAAACTATTTTTGCTATAAACTTCAAAAGATAGCAGCAAAAGATGCTCTATCCCACTATGTTTCGAACCCTAGCAAGATTCCTAAGTGGGATGCTCTCCATGAAAAGAAATATATCCTCAAAAGCAAAAAGCATTTGATGCATAAAATCCTAGTAAGAGTTAGTTACGAGAATCTTTACTTCTGATTCAACTAAGATGGTATTTGACTAAACTCATTTAAAAAATCTTATGAACTTATACATTTTATAAGATGTTTTTGGAGCTTATAATATATTAGATCTTTTTTAAAAAATAGGTTGTTAAAGTGTTTGGATAAAATAAGATTTTTGAGCTTATAAGATGTTAGTAATAATAATTTTATAATTAATATGATCAAAATTATACTAGATTGTTAAAATTTTCAAAATAATTTTGAAACGTCATACAACCCCTTTGGTTTTATTTCTAAGGGTGATTTCTAAAAGTTGGAAAGTTAGTTATGAAATGAAAATAGAAATTTAGATGTATTTGAATGAAATATTGGAAAGTAATAACTTGAATAGGTTATAAGATTGAAAAGTAGGTTAATTTATATTTTTTTATGTTTAAAAAAATTTATTTTTTAAAATATATGTATATTTTATTTATTTAAAAATGATAGTGGGTACTATATGTCAAATTAAATTTGAATTTGATAGATGTGTAATAGGATAATATGGCAGGTTTAGAAATAGTTTTGAGAAGAAAATGTGTACTTTTTCTTAAAAAAAGTTGTGAGAAAGTGTTTGTATTCAATTTTCATTTCTACATGAAAATGAAAATGGGGCTTGGAAATGAAAACAAATGCACTTTTTTAAAAGAACTTATAAGCTCCTAACATCTTATTTTAAAAACATATAAGCTCTTTTTTAAAAAAAATTACCAAATATTTTTTACCATCTTATAAACTCTCAAATATCTTATAAGATGTTTTTAGGAGCTTATAAGCTCACCCAAACACCCTCTTAATCAATTTTATAGTTTTAACAATAAATTTTTTATATTAACTAGGAATCTTTAACATTAATTATGAATTAATCATAAGGAACAATGGACACCTAATTTTTTAGTGATACACATTGTAGTTGCTGGGCAGTGGGGTTCCATCTTGGTTTCAAGAAAATCTTGACTCATAATGTACATATATATTCAGACTCATGTCCATAAGGTGAAGAGTTTAATTTGGAGAATCTGTTGGACTTTTTACATCACTAACTTTCCTGGAAAATCTACAACTTTGGTTCCTAATTCTCCATTTCTTCAGGGCCATCAATATCATTATAATCAGCATCCAAATCCTTTTGTGTTCACCCATGGAGTTGTCAATAGCACTTCGTTTTCTCTGAAAATAGTAGATTACCAGTGCTGTAGTCGATGTGCCTCCAGTGAATATAAACAACACGAAGAAGCTTTGAGGGCTTAAACTATCCGTATTATTATCCGTTTGAATATCCACACATTTCTCAGACGCCATCAAGCTGCTCTCCAAATCCTTCAACTCCCCGGACTCAAATACATTCAGCAATGCTTCATCTATGTCGTGAAGCAAAGGGGATCCCTTTGGAAACGCCTAATATGAAAAAAAAAAGGCAAATTATGTTAATTTGTTACGAACTGAAAATTGATTATATTCAGATTTGTTTATAAAATACGAAAGCTTAATTGCTTCGAGTTATTGTCTCTCTGACACGTATATGGTGGAGGCTTTATCTTGAAAAGATGCCTTAAAGGGTGGGAAAGAAGAAATAGTTTATAAATTATATCAAACTCTCAACTCAGAAAAGACTTCTCGAAGGGTGGAAAAGAAGAAACAATTTATAAATTATTGCAAGCTCTCGACTCTTTTTAATATTAGACAACTAGGCATAACTCGAGAAACTTAGGATTGGGAAGAGACACATCAACTCTTTTTGATGTTGGACAACTAGGTATTATCATAATTTGAAAGACTTAGGATTTGGAAAATGCACATCACCATCGTTCCCACATACAATGTCAAACGATGATGATTTAATCTGTCTCAAAATATTAAGGTCCAACTATTTTGAGGTTTTGACCGACTCACGTAAGGTATAGATTATAAACTAATTCTAATCCTCAACTGCTTTCGACGTGGGACAATTAAGTAATGTAAAAAGGGAAGAAGAATTAAATATATACAAATCCATATCCTCCAACTTTGTAAGTTGGACCAGCCATGGTAAAGCTCCTACAATGTTTGGCGACGAAAAGTTTGGCGAGCGGCACTTCAACAAAGGCAGCTGAAATTTCGCCCCTCTTAAAGGCCTCTGCAAGTGCCTCAGGCGTCGCGAAAGTCTTGATGTAGTTTAGGTTAAAATGCAAGGCTATATGCAAATAATCCTTCATAAAAGATGTATTAGAGCATCCAATATACGCTTTTACGCTTTTTAGAGTCTCAATATTTTCAATCTTTGGTTCTATCCGTTGCACGGTGAGCATGCTTGTAAGACTTGCTGTATAGCTCTGAATGATGATCAGTGCCACAAATAACCACACCAGAGTCGCCATCTTCGACAAGTTGCTGTTTAGATTTCCCCCTGTCAAAAAGTTGTGCAATCTTTCATTAAAATACGAAAGAAAAGGAAACGCTTTTGGTTAAAAACAGAGAGTAAGATGAGAAAATACATCCTTGTAATGAGAACAGTGTGGCGAAAGCTAATAAAAGAAGAGTTGCTATCTGATTCAGAAATGATCCTTTTAGTTCAGAGCAGCAGTTCCGCTCTATGCTCCACACGACAAAGCCGTTGTAGAGAATTATGAACGCTGTTACCAACCACATGGCCTTTGTGAAGGGCTTCATAAATAAGAAAGCTTTGTTTGGATGTGATTGAACCGCGACGACCATAACCACTCCCTGCTCAGTGTGAGCGTGAGTAAATTCCACGTAATTGTATCGGCTTGATATTATCGCAATGTCTCCAACAGCTGCATCAAATTTCTGCTGATAAACAGATTAATTCATTGATTAGTTCTTATGACGATAAGTCTAATGATTTTTGAACATGAAAAGTGGAAGAATTTCTTACCCCTAATGCAACTTGCTTCACTAAATCAGTGTAGTATCCATCAAAAGGAATGAATTGATAAGGTAAGGAATAGTTCAAATTTCGAACAGTTTTGTTGAAGACTTCTATTGAAAATCCAGAGAAAATGTAGTCTCTTTTCGAGGGATCATATTCAACTTTGACAAATTTTTTCATGAGGGATCCAGTGGGGACACCGATTCTCAAAGGACTGGAAATGGTTGGAAGATCCCATCCTCTTGGAGTAGACCAAGGCCTTCCAGGCCAAGATACATGTCCCAAAATTTGCATGGAGGGACTGCAAAGTTTTGTACTATCAATATCTGTAGAGAAACCTAGTCCATCAGACCAAAACCCAAGTTCCTGGTAACTCTTTCCGATGATATTGATGATCTGAAACTGATTCACAGGAGGTAATCTTCTATCTTTGAACCGAAATTTCCCACTCAATCCATTGCACTCCATTTTTGCAAGATTTTCCAAAAGTTTCCGGCTGTTTTTGGTGATTGCTGATCCCACAGCTCGTGTGGCATCATAGGCCCGCATGGCAAAGATCCCCGGATCATGATTCTTTTCCTGATGAGGATACTTCTGGGCAAAACGATCAACAAATTTTATGAGGAAAATCTTAAAGTTATGTCCCGTCTCAGGGAAATACCTCCTCACTCCCACAACACCTTGCATGGATGAGATGACGGAGGCGTTCATGGAATGCACCAGGCTTGTGGCCGAGTCCGTGGTGATCCAGATGTATTCCCTCTCCATCATCTTCATTTGTTTTGCCTTTTTAAATACACGTTCTGCCAGGGCTAACCTGGCGTGAACCACAAACACCCTGCATGGCCCCTTCTTCAGCTTCTCGAGCTCCTCATGCAACGACTCGAATGAAGTGAAAGACGGGAGGGGAACGAGGCTGCTCATCACAACATCAGCGGCCTGGAGAGCTCCATAGAGATGATTAAGGATGTCGTTTGATGCAGAATTCATATCCTCGTATATTACATTCACCCGCCGCCATTCCCAGGACTTGATTATAGCAGACACCGCCTTCATTTGGTTGGATGTGCCTGGAGAGGCTTGAATGAAGAACGGTAAGCGCCCGGTGGCCCACGGCGGGGTAGAATCAGACAAAGAAACAGTTGGAACATCAAATTTTTGTCCAACCTCCGCAACTGCAGATGATTCCTCCCATGAATTTGGTCCCAAAATGGCTTTCACATGATTCTTGTTGATAAGACGTCTAGCTGCATGCACCAAAACAAACTTCTCACCAATAACTAAATATAGGATAGGAAAGGAGACATTCTTGAAAATTTGAATATATTTTTTACCAGCTTGAGCTGCCTGGAGAGGTTCACCGCGAGAGCATTTCAGCCGGAGAATCAGCTTCTGGTATTGGAGTTTCTTGTTTAAATCTTCAATGGCCATTTCCATGGCTACTCTTTCTTCTTTTCCAACACGGGTATTGCAGTCCAAAATGGCTCCTATTATGCCTTTTTCAACCCCATTTCCTGATGAGATTTTCGCAGGAAAAAGCAAGAAATAAAGAAGCAGAAGAAGAAGGAAGTATGCATCCATCAGGTTACCAAAAAAGCTTATTCTTGTTTGACAATGGTGATTAACAAAAAACTGATGATTGTAAATAAGACTTCCGGAAAAAATATAAATAATAATAATAAATGAAATTCTTCGAATTAGTGTCACACGGTTTAAGCACGACTTCTTGAGTAAACCTTGACTCTGAGTGTCGCAATCAATCAAATAACCTATAGTTGTGGCCAGCTGTTTGGGGATCAAGCATTCTTCTTGACATTTTCAATACCATAATATCATGTTTTCCACAAAAAAGAAACAAAACAGTGCAAAATATCCAGAAATTTTGAATGCCTTTCATGGCTTGTTGACTAAGGAAATTAAATCATTTCGTACAATTATATGGGCCTTTGATCATTCAAAGATTTATATGGATATAAAATAATAGCCAAAATTAGATTTAATTGTCAACTATTTTTATTCGAATTCCGACACATATAGAATTAGCTATAGATTTCGAGAAGTTTAGAGTTAAATTTTATTTTTATTTCCATTCAAAAGTTTTTATATGTGTTACCACATAAATCAACAAATTGTTGTTTAAAAATAAATACAAAATTCATTACTACAAAAATGATAATGTTAACCTCAGCCTAGGCTAACCCAAATAATCTTCTCTGCCATGATACTCACTCAAGATAAAGTTTCCACAGTTCTAGGATTCTATTTTGGCATAAACATAGATTAATTAGAAAGGGGAAAAAAGAAAAGAAAAGGTGAAAAAGAAATTCATCTCTATGTAATACAACATAGATTAATTAAAAAGGCAAAAAAAGAAAAGAAAAGGAGAAAAAGAAATTCATCTCTACGTAATACAAAAATAAAAAATTAATAAAAACCTCAAATTTATTAGTATAAACAAAAAATAAATTCAATTTGTATTAGCCCAAAAATAACAAATTTCATTATTCAAATTGATCATATATGCATCACTAATAATTACGAGAGGAAACAAAAGAATTTTTTGAAATTAAACGAATGATTACATTTGCAACCATCACTTATAAGCCGTTTGAATTTGTTTTCTGGAGGCTTTTTCATTTTTTGATGAAAAGAAATAGTGAAAAGTTAGTTATAAATGTGTTTTTAAAAATGAAATAATTTTGGATGTTTTGTTTAAAATATAATGATTATGTAGGTTTGAAAATGAGTTGTATTTAAAAAATATAGTATTTTATAAAAGTCGTGCAAACATAAGTAGGAGAAAATGAAAAATAAAAATGGAGAAAGAGTGTAATTGTTTGTTTGGAAGAATATTTTGAGAATGAAAATATCTATAAAAATGAGGAATAAGTTGATGGCTCTTTTTTTTTATTTTCAGCAAAAAATTAAAATGTATTCAAAAAACGAAAACGAATGGGCCCTTAGAGAGATGATTAATTAAAATCTTTAAGACGTACCTGATAAGAAGAAGAAGCTCATTTCCTCTCTAGAGAATAGCTGGACACAAATCACAAATGCCAATCCTATCATTTATAGCAACTATTAATGGGGAAATTTAAATGGTAGGTACACTGTACGTAATTATAAAGGAATTTTCTTGAGCTATAACTAATTATTTAATATAATACAAAGACGTAGCATTCGTTTAATTATTATCATTTTTTAATTTCTTCAATTGATTTGAACATAAATGGTAAAGATATGCCTAGGAAATTACTATGAAAGTGATCAATAATCTAAAACTTTTGTTACGGGAAAATGATCCAATTTGCTAGGGTTCCCAGAATTGTGGGTGCCCATTTTCTTATTTTTTCTGTGATGTCATTCTTGGTACAGATTGTTTCTTGGAGAGGATATAGAAAGAGCAAGGAAGGTGCCAACTATCTATAATTAAGGGTGAATTACATCCACATTCTTGAAGTTTGATCTAATTATAAAAATATTTTTGTTTTTAAAAAAATTATATTTATCCCATAAACTTTGAAATTAAAATATAATGCTGACAAAAAGTGTAAAATGACCAAAATGCCCTTATGCTAAAAATTAAAAGAAAACTAAAAATATATAGAAATATCAAAAGACAGAAATACCTTTGAACCTGTTTGTAATATTTTTAAATTTATGAAGGTTTATTTGATATATTTTTATTACCTTCAATTTTTTTTAAAAATTTAAATTTATTACTTTAGATAGTATATTTCTATTAATTTTATTACATATTTAATAATGATAAAATAGTAAATATATAAAATATAATTTATTAAATTTTAGCAATAAATAAATAAAATAAGTAAAAATAAAAAATAAAAAATTAAATATATTATCTTATACAACATAATTTTAATAATTTTAAGAGTGAATTACTTTAATAATTTAATTAAATTATTTATTATTAAAAATAAAGTAATGAAATAAAAAATAAAAAATTAAATCATTGTCTTACTATAAAATGAAAGTGCATATATAAACACATATATTCAAATATAGAATAAAAATATACATATATATATATATATAATACACCGCTCACCACCACCCAACCCTCACCTAAACCTCAGGATGCTACCCAGCCATGGCTAGCGACTACATGACTAGGCGGCCAGATTTAGGCATGGCTGTCAGGGGCTGGTCGTGGCTTGGCTATAGCCAGCAGCTGGCTCTTGGCCTGGCTTGGGCCTTTTTCTTTTTATTCCTTAATAAATTTTAAAAAATAAGTCAAAGAATGAATTTTAATAAATTCTTTACTTATTCTTTCTTTTTTAATTTTTGATTATTTATCTTTTAATTAATAAATATATTTAATTAATTATTTTAAATATTTATTGTTTACTATTGTTAAATGTAGCTTAAAATGCTAATTATATGTTTTAGTCCTAAAAAATATTAATTATAAATAATTTTAAAGAATAAATTTCAATAAATTCTTTACTTATCCTTCTTTTTGAATTTATTTATTTATTTTTTAATCAACAAATATTTTTAATTAATTATATTAAAAAAATGTTATTTAGTATTATTAAGTATGTAATTTAAAATGCTAATTGATTAAGTATATTTTGGTCCTAAATATTTTGGTATTTTCTTCCCACAATTTTGCCTTTTGCACCTCTCTTTTCTGTATTTCAATGGCCCCAATTTACTAGATAATGTGCTCCATGATGAAGCCATATTATTTTTGGCAAGTGAATCAAAGAAACATGTGTGTGTGTGTGTATATAGAGGCAATAGAACAAACGGTTATGAAACGGCTAGTCTAGATTCTTCTCTTTTTTATTACATTTTAAGACTTCAAACAAAAATGTAATAACAACTACACCCTTAGCCAATTGAAAAATCTTACAATACCACCCCTAAGGGTATTTTTGTCAATCATAAAAGGTCAAACATGGTCAAAACTGAGTTCAGTTACCATAAGGGCATTTTTGGTATTTCACTCATATTTTTTAATAGCGGCAGGCAAAACCCTAGCGACAACTAACGACTGGGATGAAATGTTAAACAACAACAAAGTTTAGAGGGGTAAATGTGATTTTCAAAGCAACGAGGATTTTTTGATAATTGTACCAAGCCTAAGGAGATATGGATATAATTCACCATATAATTAAACTAAGAAGATGTTTGGCTAAACTTATTTAAAACATCTTATAAGCTCCTACGTTTTATAAGATATTTTTGGAACTTATAAAATGTTAGATTTTATTTTAAAAATAAACTCTTGAAGTGTTTTGGAAAAATAAACTCTTAGAGCTTATAAGATGATTTTATGTTTGGTGAAAATGAGTGCTTATAAGCTCTTTTTAGTGCAAAAATGACCAAAAAGGACATATTGTTTTTGATGTCATGTACAGTGTTCGAAAAATCGGACGTTCATTGAATCGAAGAACTTGCCAGTTTACGGTTCACTGGTTCAACCATTGGTCGGACAATAATTGAATTGCAATTGAATCGTAACATCATAATTATGAAATATATATATTTATATTATATATATTACTTAAAAATTAATAAAATGCTAAAATATAAAATATAAAA
This sequence comes from Jacaranda mimosifolia, assembly GCA_018894105.1. Lineage (NCBI taxonomy): Eukaryota > Viridiplantae > Streptophyta > Magnoliopsida > Lamiales > Bignoniaceae > Jacaranda > Jacaranda mimosifolia. Next base: position 3,639,214 of record CM032118.1, on the reverse strand, counting down.
AGTTTAAATGATATTGTCTAACATTACAATTCAAATTTCAGAATTCATATTATAAATGATCACAACAATTTAAATATATCAAGCTAAAGTTTAAAGTTGAGAGTGTGTAAGTTAATTCTAAACTCTAAACTAAGGTTTTTTTTTTTCCTTTTAGATAGCTTGTGAAGTGTACCTTTACCTTCAATTATAAATAACATATTTAAATATTGTTCAAAATACTCTATTAAACTCAATTTTTAAATATATGCCTATTTTTCTTACCTATTTTTTCTTATTTATTTTATAAAATATCAAAAAATGACATTGTTATAGGAATTATGATGTATTAAAAAAATTTAAAAATAATAAATTTCTTATAAGTTTCATATAATTTATAATGCCCTTACTCCATAATTTTTAATAAATATGATATTAGCATAAATAATATTCTTGTTTAACCATCATATTCATCATTGAGTTATCTAATCCTTTTCTTTTCTTGTGCCATGGAAAAAGTAAATAAAACATAAGAATTACTATTTAAATATTGTGATAGTTGTAAATTATTCCACCATCCACTATTTTAAATATATCTAAAAAATTTAACTCAACATATCTCAAAATTAACATTGAAAATTTAAAGTATTATAAAAACTTTAGACATACTACTCATAAATTTACAAAAACAAAAAAGCCTTCAAATCCCATCAATAAAATTTTTAACCCCTTCGAGTAATTTCCATAGCAATTACGCAGTGCCATCCAATAAACACTCTTAGAATTATCTTCATCTTCCATATTAGTAACTCTATTTTCAACAACACGTTCAATGTATGGCACATAACTGTCATCCTCAGCTATTTGAAATGCCTCATCTGCAACATCTTTTTTCCTGATATAATTGTGAATAGCTATAGTTGCTAGCACGACTTCTCTTTGCGTGTCAATATAAAAATAAGGCATATCAGCCAAAATATTCCAATGTGCTTTCCAAACTCCGAAAGTTCATTCAATATATAATATTTCTGAATGAAGAATGAAAACTCCAATAATCTATAAACAAGAAAGACACAGAAAAGGTTGCTACATTGTCATATATAAATAATAAAAACATAAAACTAGCTAGATCTAACAGTAGCTCAAATTTTAATTGACATAGGAGAAGGAAGAAGGATCCATAGAGTTACTGAACATGATAAGCAAACCAACGACAGAGACTGCTTCTGAATACAGAAAATTTATTCATTGAAAGATAAAATTTTCAACAAAAACTTGTCTTTATATACAAGTCATTGCCACCACAAATTAAGAGATACAGAAAAAGGAAGAAAAAAGACAAAAAAACTTACAAACATGTTTCCAGCCCTTCATTTCTTGACGACTATTTAAAGAATCACTAGTTTCACTACTATCTCTAGAAACAATCTGATTATTTTCCCCATTTCTCCTACCTCTACTAAATGTAAAGCTCACCCAAATCTAACATATCACCTGAAAGTGTGAATCCGACAATCGATAGACGATAATTTTCTCCAATATGGTAAAGTGTTTTAACCAACTGACTATTATGTATTGACTTTTTCGCATTGTTTTGCCACGAATTTCATCCTTAAACGTCAATCAACAAAGAATCTGCATTCAATTAACAGAAAAAGTAAAGGCAATGATTCGACAAAGAAAAGATCTAATTTCGTTTGATTTTTCCAAAGAACAAAGGACCACGAATGGACCTCCCATGAGTCATCGTCTGCTGGAAGATGCTATGTCATACAGCTAACCATATCACGTGCCAAGTCCACTCGGTCACTTATCATTAGAAGATAATTCTAACAGAAAATTCATATTTAATACGCCAAAATTCTTCCCACCTCAAATTATTGGCCCAAATTAAGGGTGTAAACGGATATTTAACAGATCGAATATACTGTTTTTATATTCGTATTCATTTAACTTTTTGAATATTCGAATATGGATACAGATACGAATTTGGCGGACATTTGAAAATAATATCCGAATTCACATTCGTCGAATATTGGTCGAATTCGGATATATCCATATTCGATTATAATTATTCAAATTTATTTATATTTTATTAAATTTATCTGTATTTGAATTTTTTTTAATATTCATATTTGATGATAATTATTTAAATATCTATTTACAAATATCCAAATAAATAAAATTTTGAACTCATAACAAATACATATTTTAATTAATAAAAGAAAATATATAATTTCATTAAAAAGAAAGCAATCAAACAAATAACATAATTTTTAATTAATAATTAGCTTTATAATTGATTATTAATACTTATTAATAATAAAACTAGCATTGAAGTATATTAATTATAAAGTCGATTAACAATAATTATATTGATTAACTTTATTCTTTAATTTTTTTCTCTATATTACAATGATTTTTTAAATTTATTCTTTTTTATTTCGAATTCTTCAATTATAATTTTTATATATACACATATATGCATTATGAAATTTTTATTAAAAAGTATAAATAATATATTATTTAATAAATATATATTCAGAACGAATATTAAACGGATCGAATATACACTTATCATATCCGTATTTATTCATAATTGAATATTTACTAATTGAATGCAGATAATATTTACTTTAAACAGATGCAAATAAATTTTATATAAATAGATACAAATACAAACAATAGATAAATTTTTTAATATTCATTTGTTGCCCTAGCCCAAGTGATAGCTTAAACAACACAGGTGAAACGACAAGCAATAAGACAAGTACCGACAAAACGAAGATAAAAAAATTAGGACATTCGGATTTACTTGGCAGTCAGAGCAGATGCATTAAACTTTATTCCCAAACCTCTGAACAATGTTATTTCTCAAAATTGGGCAGGAAACCATTGAAAAGTTCAAGAATTAGAGAAGTCCTAAGTTAGAGGGCATAGTTAAATTTCTTAGAATTTTCCTCTTACATAAGACAATTAAGGCTGTCCAATCTACTCCAAGCCTCCAACATTGACTATAAATTAGAGAAAAACAGAGGAGTCTCAAATATATATATATATATATATATATCCATCTAACTTTTTATATTTGGGCTTGTTGGGACTAGGCTTATAAGCCCTAGGGTATTATATAATAAGGCATTATACTGCACTAACCTATTTTTTCAAATAATCACGTATTATCATTTACCATACCAAATATCTTAGCCTAATTAACCTTGTAAATATTAAGTGCAAAAAGACTTCTTTTGAGTTAATCCCGAATGAATTCTTGAAACACTAAAGATAAGCCAAGACTAGTTTTCATATATAACAATTCTCTATTGCTTCTTATTTATCTCTTGATGATCAGATAAGCTTAGAATTATGTTATAGTTTAATAATTTTTCAATGAAAGTTGATATTAATAATATTAACATATAATTATGATTTCATAAATATTTAATTTTAATTAACGAATGCTTTCTTTAAAGTAATACATAAATATAAAAAGGCGAAAGAAATGAAGATAATGGAGAAGGAATACGTCTGGTTCACCACAAACTCGACCACGAGCCTAGTGCATTCCATGAACGCCTCCGTCATCTCATGGATGCAGGGTGTCGTGGGAGTGAGGAGGTATTTTCCTGAGACGGGACATAACTTTAAGATTTTTCTCACAAGATTTGTTGATCGTTTTGGCCAAAAGCTCCTGATCCGGAAAAGAATCATGTTCTGGGGATCTTTGCACTGCAGGCCTATGACCACATGGGTTGTGGGATCAACGATCACCAAAAATTACCTCCCGTAAATCAGTTTCAGATCATCAATATCATCGGAAAGAGTTACCAGGAACTTGGGTTATGGTCTGATGGACTAGGTTTCTCTACAGATATTGATAGTACAAAAATTTGCAGTCCCTCCATGCAAATTTCGAGACACGTATCTTGGCCTGGAAGGAGTTCTTCTATTCCAAGAGGATGGGATCTTCCAACCATTTCCAGTCCTTTGAGAATCGGTGTCCCAATAACTCCTTCATGAAACAATTTGTCAAAGTTGATTATGATCCCTCCAAAAAGGACTACAATTTCTCTGGATTTTCAATAGAAGTCTTCAATAAAATTGTTCAAAATTTGAACTATTCCTTACCTTATCAGTTCATTCCTTTCGATGGATACTACACTGATTTGGTGAAGCAAGTTGAATTAGAGGTGAGAAATTCTTCAACTTTCCATGTTCAAAAATTATTAGACCTGTGATCATAAGAGCTAATCAAGAAATTAATCTGTTGATCAGCAGAAATTTGATGCAGCTGTTGGAAACATTGCGATATTATCAAGCCGATACAATTTTGTGGATTTCACACAAGCTCACACTGAGTCGGGAGCGGTTATGGTTGTCTCGGTTCAATCTCATCCAAAAAAAGCTTTCCTATTTATGAAGCCCTTCACAAAGGCCATGTGTGGTTGGTAACAGCATTCATAATTCTCTATAACGGCTTTGTTGTGTGGAGCATAGAGCGGAACTGCTGCTCTGAACTAAAAGGATCATTTCTGAATCAGATAGTAACCCTTCTCTTATTGGCTTTCGCCTCATTGTTCTCGTTACAAGGATATATTTTCTCATCTCACTCTCTATTTTTTAATAAAATATCATTTATTAAAATAATATAAAATATGGTGTTGGAGCTTCTTGTTTAAATCTTCAATGGCCATTTCCATGGCTACTCTTTCTTCTTTTCCAATACGGGTATTCCAGTCCAAAATGGCTCCTATTATGCCATTTTCAACCCCATTTCCTGGTGAAATTTTCGCAGGAAAAAGCAAGAAATAAAGAAGCAGAAGGAGGTATGCATCCATCAGGTTACCAGAAAAGCTTATTTTTGTTTGACAATGGTGATTAACAAAAAACTGATGATTGTAAATAAGACTTCAAAAATAAAAATAAAAAATAAAAAAATGAAATTCTTGGAATTAGTGTCACACGGCTTAAACACGATTTCTGGAGTAAACCCCGAGTGCGACAATCAATCAAATGGCCTGTAGTTGTGGCTGTTTGGGGATCAAGCATTCTTCTTGACATTTTCAATGGGATAATGTTTTTCGTCGTAACTATCGTAATGGCTCCCAAGTTTTCCTTAAAAAAGAAACAAAAGAGTGCAAAATATCCAGAAATTAAGAATGCCTTTCATGGCTTGATAATTAAGGAAATTAAATCATTTTGTACAATTATATGGGCCCTTTGACCATTCAAAGATTAATATGAATATAAAATAATAGTAGTTAAAATTAGATTTAATTGTCAACTATTTTTATCCGAATTCCGACATATATAGAATTTGATTATAGATTTTGAGAAGTTTAATTAGAGTTAAAATTTATTTTTATTTCCATTTAAAAGTTTTTATATATGTGTTGCCACAAAGAAACTCTTATAAATGTGTTACCACATAAATCAACAAATTTTTTTTAAAAATAAATATAAAATTCATTACTACAAAAATGATAATGTTAACCTCAGCATGCATAGGCTAATCCAAATCATCTTCTCTACCACGGTACTCACTTGAGATAAAGTTTTCACAGTTCTAGCATTCTTTCTTGGCGTAAACATAGATTAAAAAGGGGGGAAAAGAAAGGAAAAGGGGAAAAAGAAAATCATCTCTACGTAATACGAAAATAAAAAAATAATGAAAACCTGAAGTTTATTAGTATAAACAGAAAATGTATTCGATTTATATTAGCCCAAAAATAACAAATTTCATTTTTAAAATTGATCATGCATCACTAATAATTACGAGAGGAAGCAAAATTTATTTTTGAAATTAAACGAATAATTACATTTGCAACCATCACTTATATATAGATATCATTAATTAAAACCTTTAAGACGTACCTTATAAGAAGAAGAAGAAGCTCATTTCCTCTCTTGAGAATAGCTGGAGACAAATCACAAATGCCAATCCCATCATTTATAGCAACTATTAATGGGGAAATTTAAATGGTAGGTACACTGTAATTATAAAGGAATTTCTTGAGCTATAACTAATTATTTAGAGGGTATTTGGGTGAGCTTATAAGCTCCACAAAATATAAAGTTGACCAATTTTTGGTACGTGCCTCCTGCATTTGTAAGCTCGAAGGGTATGACTAAAAAATAGTACACTCTATTGGGGACGACAAACAAGGTCTTGTCCCTATCCTCGGGTGCTATGAATATTTGATAATAACCTTAGAAGGCATCCATCATGCTCAACAACTCACAATCAGCAGTAGAATCTACTAATAAATCTATACGAGGCGGGGGTAAGGATTATTAGGGCAAGTTTTATTCAAATCAGTGAAATCATTACACATGCGCCATTTTTCTTCATTCTTAGGGACGAGTATAGCATTACAAATCCAAGAGAGGTACTGAATTTCTACAATATATCCTGCCTCTAGTAGCTTGTTGACATCCTCTTCTATGATCTAAGACCTCTTTGCATTGAAAGTTCTTGTCTTTTGCCTCACTAGCTTATGGGCGGGGTCCACATTAAGTCGATGGACGATGACACTTGGGTTGATTCCTTAGGGATCGGTAGCTTTCCAAGCGAACACGTCAATATTTTGTTGAAGGAAATTGACCATGAGGCATTCCAAGCGGTCGCCCATGGCGCTTCCGACCCAAGTAGTTGTGTCAGGATTTTCAACTTCCAACTCTATTATTTTGAACTCCCCGATGGGCTCGACCCGGGTGTCCTCCAACTTCCTTTTCTTAGATGCATGTCTCTTCTCAGGTTTCTCTACAGAGGCGTCCCCCGAGGGCTTCAATTGAGGTTGCTTCTTCTACTCGGTGGCCTCGATGGAAATGTAACAGCACCATGTGTCCTTGAGATTGCATAAAATTTCTCCTACTCCTACTGAGGTTGGCAATTGATTTTTATGTGGTACGTGGAGATAATTGCTCTAAAGTTGTTCATGGCTAATCGACCAATAATGACATTGTAGGCGAATAGGGCGTCGACTACCAGGTAGTTAACCATCAATGTTCTACTTCGGGGACCCTGTCCAAATGTTGTGGATAGGCTAATAGATCCCTTCAAAATGATCTCGGACCTCCCAAATTCTACCAACGGTGTTCGGACTAGGTCAAACTTTAGTTTTCCCAACTTTATCCTATTCAAGGTGGACAAAAATATGATGTTCGCAGAACTACCGTTGTCGACCAAAAGCTTTCTCACATCAAAATTAGTAATTTGAAGTGTTACCACATGCAGCAGTCCATCTTTCTATCGACTCCTCTGTTCTCCAGATGGTCTAGATCAGAGTCAGTGAAGGAGATTAGTTTCGCGCTGGTAGAGAGCTGGAAAATGGTTTCGACTTTGGATGATTTGGTTGACTCCAGTTGCCTCTGGATTTGCTTTTTGGCAGACTTTGAGTCCCTCCCAGCTGGTCCTCCCGCAATCATGTCGATTATTCCTTGAATGGGTGGGTGGGGCTCCTGGGCTAGTCTTTTTCCCTTATCATCTCTCTTTGAGCTAGCTGACCTTTCTCTATAGGGAGTTCGATCAGTTTTTTCCTTTTCACTCCGGCATGCTCATCGACAAATTTTTTCAGATAGCCCTGCCTGATCAGTCTTTCTATCTTATGATGCAAGTTGAAGCAATCCTCTATGTCATGCCCTTTCTATTTATGGAAGTGACAGCATTTCTTTGATTTTTTTGTCTTGATCAACTTTCTGGGCCTTTTAAGGAAATTGTCATGCTAAATAGCAAACAACACCTCCTTTCTAGGGAGATTAAGTGGAGTATAGTCATGCAATCATTTGATGCATGACCGACGTCCCTCTCTTACCTGGTGATTGTCTTTCTCTTTGCTCTTCTTCTTCTCGACCTCGAGGCTGTGATATTTAAGTTTTTTCATCTCTTCCTAGGTCATGTATCTCTCCGTGAGGTCGAGGAGCTCCTCTATTGACCATGGTTGTTCGCGCACCAAAGCATTGGCATATTTCTTGTGCCTGAGGCCTAAGAACAACACGTCGATTAGGAACTCAATCTTTGGGTTGTCGATCTTCAACACCTCTGTATTGAATCTAGTGAAAAAGTCTCAAAGGAACTCCCATTCATTTTGCTTCACCGTATGTAAGTGGGTGTGCGGGAGCTTCGCCTTCCACCTACTCGCGAACTAGTGCAAAAACTTGTCACATAACTGATCATATGAATGTATCGATGCCAGTTCCAACTTGACAAACTAATCTAACGCTATCCCCTGGAAGGTGGTTACTAGCATTTTGGCATGAATGTACTCATTGTGCTCATGCAGCTACATTATGTGCTTGAAATGCAGCAAATGCTCATTCGGATCCGACGAGCCATTATATCGGGACAGGCTGGTCGGAATCTTAGCATCAATGTTCATACGCTCGTCGATAATATCTTGGACAAAGGGTGAATCTCTTTCTCTTTGAAACCCTTGCAGCCCCTCCGAATAGCGATTCTTTTCTGTATTTCTCCTCAAGATCTCCTCCAATTATCGGTTCAACTATTAGACTTGGTGGGATACCTCATCCCACTCCTCTCGTCAGCTTAGGATACGTTCCTGTTAGGGTGGGGTCTCGAGTGCTTGACCCTATCCCGCTGTAGGGCTCGAGTGGGTCGAACGCTGTGGTCGATGGAATTCGCCACTTCTTCACGGGGCACAGGTCGGGCTGTTTCCCTCAAAAAATAGCATAGGCCTCCTGGACTCTAGTCGGTTTGGGTTTTCCCTCGACAGTCTTTCCTTCGATGCCGCAGGCTGGGGTGTCACACTGGCAGCTGGTTTTGGATGTATGGTATGTCTATTTAGAGTTGCTAAAAGTTGAACCAAAATCTGGGCAGATATCTGCTCGGTAATGAGTTGCATTAGCTGGGGCATGGTCAAGGTAACCACTTATTTTTCCGAGGCGCTCGATCCTAGAGCGTTGGTTTCTTGCAAAGGTTGAGTGGAGGGAGAGCTAGACCTCCTATTTCCTTCTCTTCCTGAGGGGGCTCACCTGGTGTTCACCATTTTTGATAGTAGACTCAAGTTTCCCACAAACAGCGCCAATTGATGAGGATGAGATTAGCTGGTATTTGGATTAGGTAGTATTTTTAGATTGGGTCGATCTCTTTAGTCAATATATGGATATAACTAGGCTGAGTCCTACAATCACGAGTAAACGTCAGGCTAGCCGAGGAGCCCTTAGCTTAGGTGCTCCGACGCTCAAGTCAGTATAGAGCCGACTAGGTATAATGAATAGAGTAAAAGCTTTATGTGTATAGAATGACATACCTTTAAGGGGCTGGAGTGAGGGTATTTATAGCCTTCTCTCAGCGGGGATTTGTCTGAGATGTCCTTGACATGTTGTAATAGTTCTTGTCTTTGCATGGGGGTTATTAGGACATTTCCCACCCTTATACTATTCTAGGTGGCTACCTCTGTAGGTTTTAGGGACAAGATAGGACATTGTACTCACACCTCTTCTCTAATGTGGCAGCATGGAGTGGTACTAAGAGTGGGATTAGGGCGGCATGCGCCATTAATACAGAGGCATGCTTCATGTCAAGGCATTTAATGCGGCAGAGATGGTTACACGTCGGATCGACCTCCTTGGTTGACCTAACAACGGATTGGCATGCGGATTACAGGGCCGACTAGCGATGCAGTTGAAGTATCAATCAACGGCCAAGGGCGATGTCGATCTGTATGGTCGATTGAGGTCACCTGACGTCGGTGGCATAATTGGGTCCAGTGTATGAGGTGGGTCTGCCTCTACGCCCTTAGGCTTGTGGTCTTTGGGCCGAGCATATTGGGTTGTCCCATATCAATGCTATTATGAGATACATGAGGCTTCCAATCAAACAGCTTCATCAACTTTGTCAGTTGCATCCTCCTTACTTAACATTTCCTTTTGATTCATCGAAGTACTTATTTCATTGCATTCTTCCATTTAAAATTTCTTGAGTATTTCCTTTGGATACTTTTTTCTAGCACATAAAGACTTCATCCTCACCTTTTCTGATCTCTATTATAAGAAAGTACACCAATAATAGACAAAATGGGTGTTTGGCTAAACTTATTTGAAAGATCTTATAAGATCCTACATCTTATAAGAGGCTAATTTGAAAACATACGGTAAAACAAGAAAAAATTTACAAAACTACCGTAACTTTAAAAGTTTTACAAAAATAGGGTAAGGCGTGGCTTGTAACCACGCCTTACCCTATATTTTTTTTTTTTTTCAATTTTAGAATTAAGAGGCGTGGCCCCAGGTCACGCCTCTTAATTTATGTATTTTTCCTTTTTCCTTTTTTATTTTTTTTTATTTTTTTATTTTTAGTATTGTTTTATATATATAAATATATATATAAATATATTTTAATTTTTTAATTTTAATGTTTGATTTTTTTTTCTTTTGGGAATAATATTAGGATTGACATAGCATCATTTGTTTTATTTTTATTTTATGTAATTTAATATAGAATATTTTATTTTATATTTAAAATTTTAATTAATTGATTTTTTGAAATATTAAAAATGAGCCATAAAATATAGTATAAATTTTAAATTTTTTTATAAATGTACTATTTTATAAAATGCAAGTGATTGAAACATGCTTTTATAAATTTACTATACTCTATATTTTCTTCAATTGATGCAATATATTAATTCGTGAAGGAATGCTTGTAATGTTTGAACTTTGGCCAAAATAAGTATGTAAAACCACAATATATGATTATATATTAATACATTAATCAAGCATTATCATACTTTTTAATTATAAGTGATGCTTGTAATTTCAAGGTATGTTATTATTTTGGCATATGAAACTGTCACATAATATTTTTATCTAATCGGTTCTATTTATCTATTCGCTTATAAAATCCACCATTCACATAACTTTATCATATATATATATATATATATATATTTCTATATATTGTCTTTTAGAATTAAACTCAAATGGGAGATGATTCATTTTTTTAGCATGGATATACATGGTTATTAAGAGAAAAAAATGGTCATTGTTAATGCCAATATATCTTGAATGAAAATAATTAATATCATGTATCGTTTTATTTATTCTTAATTTTAAAGTCCAAATTTGCATTTCAACTATTCCGTAAGACAAAGCCAGAATATTGGGGTTTAGGGTTTAGGTATATTTAATTTTTATGCGTTTAATATGTAACACTTACTATTTAATAATAACATACCTTGAAATTACAAGCATCACTTATGATTAAAAAGTATGATAATGCTTGATTAATGTATTAATATATAATCATATACTGTGGTTTTACATACTTATTTTGGCCAAAGTTCAAACATTACAAGCATTCCTTCACGAATTAATATATTGCATCAATTGAAGAAAATATAGAATATAGTAAATTTATAAAAGCATGTTTCAATCACTTGCATTTTATAAAATAGTACATTTATAAAAAAAATTAAAATTTATACTATATTTTATGGCTCATTTTTAATATTTCAAAAAATCAATTAATTAAAATTTTAAATATAAGATAAAATATTCTATATTAAATTACATAAAATAAAGATAAAACAAATGATGCTATGTCAACCCTAATATTATTCCCAAAAGAAAAAAAAATCAAACATTAAAATTAAAAAATTAAAATATATTTATATATATATATTTATATATATAAAACAATACTAAAAATAAAAAAATAAAAAAAAAGGAAAAATCCCAAAGAGGCAAAATACATGAATTAAGAGGCGTGGCCTGGGGCCACGCCTCTTAGTTCTGAAATTAAAAAAAAATATATATATAGGGTAAGGCGTGGCTACCCTATTTTTGTAAAGTTTTTAAAGTTACGGTAGTTTTGTAAATTTTTTCTTGTTTTACCGTATTTTTTCAAATTAGCCTCTTATAAGATGTTCAATTTTAATTTTAAAATAAGTTGTTGAAATATTTAGATAAAATAAGATTTTAGAACTCGTAAGATATTAGTAATGACAATATTGTAATTAAAATATTTGAAAGTAAATGAGCTTGTTAAGATTATAGAAATAAGTTATGGTCTTCTTACTTTTTTGAAAAGAGCTTATAAGATGTGAACATCTTATTTTAGAATCTTATAAGCTCCTTTTTAAAACAAATTAACAAACACTTTTTAATCATTTTATAAGCTCTCAAACATCTTATAAGATATTTTAAGGAGCTTATAAGCTCACCGAAACACCCTCTAAGATCTATCATTTCGAATTCTTTCATCATTTCTAGCTTGAAATCATCAATGAGCATTAGACTACTACTTGTCACCAATAGATCATCTACCTAAAGGAAATGATGAGAATGTCAACTCCTTGATTTTTGACATAGACCACTCAAATAGCCATCTGTCTTGCCATATCAAACCCTTCATACCTTCTTTAAGTAATAGCTTTTTTAAGAAGATAAACTTTGTTTTCTTACCTAATTTTACCACAAAGCCTTCAGGTTGCTCAACATAAATTTCTTTGTGCAAAAGAACATTCAAAAGACTATCTAGTACCTCTAATTGGAGTATCATCTTCAAATTTATCATATTGTAGATCAGGACTCTAAGATTTGTACATGCAAATTATCCTTCATAATACTTGGAGTTTGATTAATCTTCTTTACATGCCTGTAACTCATTTTCCATGAATTGCACATCTCTATTTATAATTACTTTATCATATTGTGGTTGGTAGACTTATATGCCTTGGATATTGTACTATAACCATAAAAATGCCAAAAACAGCCTTTTTATGTAGCTCACCATCCTTTATTATTGGAACATGAGTATAGAACAAACAACCAAATACCTCAAAAAAATTGAATGAAAGTTTATAACTATACCATGCCTCAAATGGAGACTTATCTTTAACTGTCTTAGTTAGACGCATGTTTTGGAGAAACACAGCTGTGTTAGCTACATCAGGCCATAATTCTTTTGGCAAAATTTTCACATGAAACATATATCTTTTTATTTTCAAGATATATCTATTTTTTCTTTCACTAACTCTATTTTTTTGTGGAGCATGAGGAGTTGTAAGTGGATATTCTGTGCTTGCCTCTTTAGAAAACATGTTGAATTGGTCATGTGTGTACTCTTTTCTGTTGTCTGATCTTAGAAACTAGATTTTGCTGCCATACTAATTTTCATCAATTACCTTGAACTCCAAAATATACTAAAAGCCTCTGTTTTGAATTTTGAAAATAGATCCACCACATTATTGTTAGATCATCAATAAAAATAACTTCGTAAAGACTATCTTTAAATAAAAGTGTGTCCTTTGAGGGCCACATAATTCAGTGTGAACATGGTGCAACTTTTTTGAAGCTCTCCATGGTTTTTTAGGTAAATGACTACCTATTTTGTTTGCAAGGTGTTACATGCTTGAAAACTTGAGAGATGATCTGCCAAAACTAGTAGGTTTCTTGTTGTATTTTTCCTTTACATTTACAACAACTTACTATATCCTCCATCGAGCAGTGCTAGTCTTCAAAACTTACTTTAATACTTTTGTGAATTAGTTGACCTACACTCAACATATTTTGGTAATCTTAGGGATATAGAGAACATAGAAATGGTTTTTCTTTTCTCAAGTAGCATTTGGGATCATTACTTATCTTCTGGGAAAAATTAAAATTTTCATCTTTTAACTTCGCCCACTTTGGGATATTTTATCATGTAACGTGATGAATTTCATATTTATTCCTATATGTTTCTTAAAAATTGTCAAATTTATCTTATTTAGTCCTATACGTTTCTTAAAATTGTCAAATTTAATCTAATTTCAATTGAAACTTACACTTTTGCCACAATTGATAACATGGCGTGCCACAATAATAATGTGGCATCCAAAATGATGACTTGGCAAGCCTAATTTGACATCATAGCTATAATCTCCTACATGCCACATTATTATTTTTGATTGAATTATTAGTTGGGTTAGAGGATTAAATTAAATAATGCGATAAGTTACAGAATAAAATTTTAAAGTAGACAAAATTGTAAGGTGAAAATGCATTTTACCCTTGCTTCAAATTTATTTGATTTTAGTGTATGTCCAATAAAGTGGTAGGATAAATGTGGAAGGAATTGAATAATTATATATTTGAATTTTAAATAGTAATGTATAAAAAAATAATCGTTTAAAAACATAAACTATAAGCTATAAACGTTCCACAAAAAGGAAAGGAAAAAACATAAATAGAAAACAAAATTTTTTACTAATTTTCACTAAGTAAATAGAAATTTTTCCTACATAAGCGGAGACATCACTTTAGCAACTTCTTTTTTGCTCTTCTGATGGGATATGAGCCCATTTTCCCAACCACAGCAATTACAAAATTACTCTCAGAATTTTTTTGAGTGAAAATCTATCTATATATATATACATATCATCACATGATGGTGTAGGAGGGATCAGAATAGCTTGGGCTCCTCATTTCATAAATTGGGCAATAGGGTACGGCAGCGCGTAGTTGTAAACCACAGCCGGCTGCGGGATGGGCGCCTCCATCTTGGCGATGGTCTGTTCTTTCCACATTCTTGCTACGTCAGCTTCACTAAGTCGACACCTTCTCCCACCATCTCAACCTGGTCCATTCCCTGCCTAGCTAGATCCATTGATTCAACACCTAAAATCCACACATAGATACTGCTGTAATTAGCACATATTTAATTGACATTATGGGGCTAATTACATATTAAGAAGATATTTTATTTCTTTAGATTAGTGCCAATTATTGGTTGGAATCTATATGTGTTTAAAGTGTAAAAAAAAGGTATAATGAGCATAAATTTTATAAGTGGAAGTTGTCCCACATTGGAATTGAAACTAAGATGTGGAGACTTGTGGGAGTTTAAAAGATTTTGTACTAGTCCCTTGTCCCAAATTAGAAGTGAAACAAAAATATGGGAAACCATCAGAGTATAAAAAAAGTTTGCTCTTTAATACTAGTCCAGTATCCCACATTGGTATTTCTAATTAAGTGCTCCCCTCCGATCGCTTATAAATTAGTTTGTTGAGTGTAGGCTAAATACATAACACATTCTCTTCTATCCTTCCCATATCTTTCTTTACATTTCAGTGGTTCTTTATAGTATTTCAGCAATTAAGTGGTGGTTGAGGTGAAGTTGTTCTGGAGTGCATCAGAAAGGCTTCTAGGCTATCTTATCCTGGAGGGATTTTCGCAGTACCCTTTACACTGGTAGGGGTGATAATTTTTTCAAAGCAAGCCATTTTCTGGTGATTCAGTCAAATATATATATATATATATATATTTTAAGTTCTATTATGATACAGAACTTTGAGATAAGTTCTTGATTTATAGTACTGATTATTTGATAGTTTTGTTGTTTATATTTCAAATTGGTTGTTTGCTGTTGGTTTATGCTACTTTTAAACTAAATTACAACTATGTAATTGGAATATCTGTACCATTGCGTGCTATTTTTTGAAAAAATAATCATTGTGTTATTTTTACAAACATTAACATGTGATTATAAATTGATTTCTATTCTATTACAAATTAATTGTTTAAAATATGCAATCTTGTTTGTTTTTTCAACATTCTCGAAGAAATTATTTTTTAATGTTTGTTTAACTGCTTATTTGAACATGACATCTTCATCTACGAGTGGTTCTGGTGCTGGTTCTTTGCTATCCTCTAAAGTTGACCTCTCTGGCTGGTCAAAAAGGTTTAGGGGCCAATTTTTTAAACATTGGCAACAACAAATGAAAATTTGGTTCATATTGAAAGGTCTTCTTTCAGTGCTTTCAGTGACTAGACCTGAACCAACAGCTATTGACCCAAAAACAACTGAAGTAGCTGAGTGGACTGAGAAAGATCAGTTAGGTCGAGTGATAATTTTGTCGCTACTGTCAAATGTTCTCTTTAATGTATACTGCTTTGACTCATACACCGCTAAGTTGTTGTGGGATGAGTTGGATCGGAGTATCAAATGGTTGAGGGAAAGTCTGTAATTGAACAGATACATGAACTGATCAATCTCGAGCATGCTCTTGCTGACACTGAAATGAAACTTCCTGAGAAGTTTTTGGTCATGTCCATAGTAGATAAATTTCCCAAGTCTTGGGAAAATTTTGAAATGACACTCAAGCATCAAAAAGGAAAGTTATTAATAGAATGAACCTAGTGAACTTGAACTCTAAAATCGTAAATAAAGGCAAAACTAAGGCCAATAAGAACCAAAAGCAAACAAACCATGCTGGAATTATGGATAGGTAGGCTACTGGGCTAAGGAGTGTCCCTCCATGAAAGCTAAGGCTAAACCTAATTCTGCTGGGCTAACCTTGGTCAACATGGTTGTGGAGGGACCTAGTGAAGCTAGTGCTCCAGAAATAACTGTTGATGGGAATATTTCTTTGAAACTTGAACTCCTTTCGATTTATGAATCTTTTGATTAGTTAATTGATACTGGGGCAAATGTGCACATTTGTGCTGATAAATTGCTATTTGTTTCTTAGCAGCTAATCGATGGAAAATCCATGACGATGGAGAACTCAAGTGCTGCGAAAGTACTTGGGATAAGATGCGTGGACCTAAAGTTTCCTTCGGGGTGTATAATATCTATGCTAAGAGCGCATCACGTTCCAACAATTCGTAGGAATATAATAAGTGATTTTTAATAGTTAGGGAGGGTTATAACTTGCATTTAAGTTTGATAAAGTAGTAATTTTGCATTATGGTTCTTTTGTTGGAAAAAGTCATTTGTCTGATGGATTATTCAAATTATGAGTTGAAAATGTTGGTTCGAACATGAGTAATGCTGAGTATTTTGAAATTTCTTTGTGAATAATGTTAAATGTCTCACTGTTTGGCATAGTCGTTTAGGCCATTTAAATTTTGGTGCTATTAAATGTATGATGAACCAGAATTTAATGCCTAAACATGATCTTGAACGAAACCACAAATGTCAAGTATGTGCTGAAGCTAAACAAGTAAGAAAGCCATACCATTCGGTTGAAAGGCATTCTGAAATACTCGATTTAGTTCACACTGATATCTGCGAGTTCAACAGAATCCTAACCAAGGATCATAAATGATACTTTATCACTTTTATAGATGATTGTAGTAGATACTATTATGTTTACTTATTGAAACATAAAAACAAAGCATTGGAAAAGTTTATTACTTTTAAGAATGAAGCGGAAACTTAAATGATTAAGGTCGGCAGAGGTGCGGAGTACGAGTCTAAACCCTTCAATGAATATTGTTGGAACTTTGGTATTATTCACAAAGAGACTCCTCCTTATTCTCCATCGTCTAATGGGATAGTTGAATGAAAGAATAGAATATTTAAAGATATGATTAACAGTCGGTTTTTGAATTCTAGATTGACTAAGTATATGTGGGGAGAGGCTTTGAATACAACTTGCCATATTCTAAACAGGGTCTCTCCAAAAAATAAAGAAAGCATTTCGTTTGAACTCTGGAAAGGCAGAAAACATAGCTTTAAATATTTTCGTGTATAGGGCTACTTTGCAAAAGTTCTAGTCCTAGAACACAAGAGGAAAAAAGCTGGGTGCTAAAACTGTTGATGCAATCTTTTTGGGCTATGTGGAAACAAGCTATGCATTGAGATTTCGTGATGCGACGTTCTTTGAAGACGTGTTTCCTATGAAAATAGAAATGCCTTAAAATGTTACTTTAGACTTAACCCTTACATCTACTTCTATTCCTGATTATAGGGAAAAGATGACAAATGTGGGGGTCACTCAGAACAGCTCTTATTCAGTATCTACTGGATCTAAAGAGCTGGATGATCCCAGATAGAGCAAAAGAGCTGTAGTCATCAAAGATTTTGGAAGTGATTGTATCACTTACAATATTGAGGATAACCTTGTAACATGCAAAGATGCTATGGACTCGTCAGAAGCCAAGCATTGGAAGGTAGCTGTCAAAAGTAAGATGGATTCTATTTCTCTAATGGGACATGGGAATTAATCGATCTACCTCCAGGATGCACCACGACGGGGTGCAAATGGATCTTTAAGAAGAAACTTAAGTCTAATAAGACTATAGATAAATTTAAGGCCAGATTAGTTGCCAAAGGCTTTAGACAAAAAAGAGGGAATAGACTTCTTTGATACCTATTACTCGATTGCTCGATTGACTACTAGCTGGATGCTTATAGCACTGGCTTCTGTATATAGTTCCTCGATTCATCAGATGGATGTGAAAATAGCATTTCTGTATAGTGATCTCGAGGAAGAGATTTATATGGATTGGCTGAGGGATTTGTAGCTCCTGGTAACAAGCAAAAGGTCTGTAAACTTGTTAAATCCCTTTATGGATTGAAACAAGTGCCTAAGCAATGGCATAACAAATTTGATAAAACCATTTTATCATTTGGCTTCATAGTAAATAATAATGATAAGTGCATCTATTACAATTGTATTGTTTTATGCCTATATGTGGATGATATCTTATTAATTGGGTCAAACATTGAGATTATCAATGAGACAAAGTCATACTTGAAAAGTAATTTTGAAATAAAGGATATGGGTGAAGCTAATATGATTATTGGACTTAAGTTGATTCGGTCAACTGAGGGTATAGTCATTTCTCAATCTCATTATGTTGCAAAGATTATTGAGAAATTTGGTCATAAGGATTGTAGAATCGCTAAGACACCATATGATCGTTCTGTAGTTCTTTTTAAGAATGAAAGTGGTATGCTTGTGTCTCAATTGAGTTATTCTCAAATTATTGGGAGCTTACAATATCTTGCAAATGGCTTGAGACTGAATATATCATTCGCAATCTCAAAGCTGGCGAGGTATGCAAGTTGTCCCAATAGAACCCATTTGGAGGCTTTGGATAGGGTACTTCAGTATTATAAAGGAATGTCATCATTTGTTTTGCATTATGGCAGATTCCCTACAATACTTGAGGGATATAGTGATGCTAATTGGATAGTCAAAAACTCTGATAGTAATGGGTGTACAGGGTATGTATTTACCTTAGGTAGAGGCGTTATCTCCTGGAAGTCTACTAAACAGACTTTGATAACTCGATGCACATTTGAGGTAGAGTTATGTGCTTTAGACATAACTGGAATGGAGGTTGAGTGGCTAAATGTGTTGATGGTCCAATCACCTATGGTCAGTAAACCCTTTTCTGCAATCACAATGTATTGTGATAGCCAAACCATAATTGCAAAGATCGAAAGTTCAAGTGTAATCAAAAGACCAAAAGACACATCCAAATAAGACTAAAGTCTTAAGGGGGCTTGTGCCTGATAGGATTGTGGCCATTGATTTTGTTGGATTTAAAGATAACATGGTCGATCCTTTGACTAAAGAACTTGAATTGTCCTTAGTCTAAAAATCCAGGCTGGGGATGGGACTGAAAACCTATTATTGATGCCCCTGCAGTGGCAACTAAACCTACCAAGTGAAGATCCCATAAGGAAGGTTCAATATCATATAAAAAAGCTGTTGAGTGTGTCAAAGTGCCCCTAAACTTAGCTGATACTTTAGTGTTTGAGTCTGTCCCCTAGCATACCTGTAAAGTGCTATTAACTGCTAGTAAAGTAAAGTAAGAGTCTAAACTCTGAATGGGGTCAAGTCATATTGACGAGACGCAAGTAGTGCATCCCTGGAGATGCCCAACTCAGTAAATGTGGTCATTTGGCTGCGACTAGAGTAGAAAAGGTTATTTCTAAAAAATATTCATGATATAGGATCGGGACATGTGGCTATCACGTGTCAAACCTAAAGATCACTACATAGCTGGTAGCTTATTGTTACCAATGGACGTCACCACATACAAGGGCCAAATTCAAAGCTTTGATCTATTTGTCCCTGTGGTGGTATAAGTTGGATAATTTAAGTAGTGGCTCAAACCAGAAGGTACCATCACTGAAAGCAAGTTATGATAATCCCGATAGCCGAACACTATGGATTTGTGGGGGATTATTATAATTGGCACATATTTAATTGACATTATGGGGCTAATTACATGTTAAAGAGATATTTTGTTTCTTTGGATTAGTGCTAATTATTGGTTGGAATCCATAGGTATTTAAAGTGTGAAAAAGGGGTATAATAAGCATAAATTCTATAAGTGGGAGTTGTCTCACATTAGAACTGAGACTAAGATATGTGGACTTGTGGGAGTTTAAAAGATTTTGTTCTAGTCCCTTGTCCTACATTGAAAGTGAAACAAAAATATGGGAAACTATGGGAGTATAAAAGAATTTGCCCTTTAATACTATTCCATATATCCCACATTCATGTTTTTAATTAAGTGCTCTTCTTCTAGCACTTATAAATTAGTCTGCTGAGTTTAGACTAAATACATTCCACATTCTCTTCTATCCCTCTAATATCTTTAAATTTTAGTGTTGCCTTACAATATTTTGGCAATTTATTGGTGGTCAAGGTGAAGCTGTTCTGGAGTGCATTAGAAAGGCTTCTGGATTATCTTATCTTGGAGGGAGTTTTGCAGTAAACTTTGCACTGGTAGAGGCAATAATTTTTTCAAGGCAAACTAGTTTCTGGATATTCAGTCATATATACATATATTCAAAGTTCTGTTATGATATAGAACTTAGAGATAAGTTCTCGATTTATAATACTGATTATTTGATATTTCTATTGTTTATATTCCAAATTGGTTATTTGTTGTTGGTTTATGTTGTTTTTAAACTGAATTACAGCTGTGTAATTGGAATATCTGAACCTTTGCATGCTATTTTCTGAAAAAATAATCATTTTATTATTTTTACAAACACTGCCCTATGATTATAAATTGATTTATGTTCTGTTATAAATTAATTATTTATAATCTACAATCTTGTTGTTTTTTCAACAAGACACAGTTTTTAAGCAACAATAATTATTATTACTTTTCAAGAAATTTTTCCAAGGCACGTGGTTATACGCTTGAGATGCCGATAGAGATTTTCGTGGCCTTTGAGCGGGACTTGTGATCATTCATGGGCAACTTAATCACAATCTTTGTTTGCAGATGCATAATCAAGAAGCATATTTATTAGTTGAAACAAGTCGATTTCATCGAACAACAAAGAAATTAAGGAAAGCAAATTCTTCATTTTTCTGCAAGCCGTTTATCAGTTTATGCCTGACTGTGTGTGTGTGTGTGTGTATACCTTCATTTTCTTGATTGATGAATGCAAATGGAGTGGAAAACAAACTATAAAATTGTGCCAAATGGAGGAGTAAAAGGAGAAAGGGAAGACAAATATTTTCAGAGAATAGGAAGAGTTAACACGTGCTAAGTCTGAAGAGTAGGAAGAAAGAGAATGGTATTTATAAAAGAAAATGAATCGACCAAATGGGGCGGGGTGGGGCTTAATTTATAAAAATATTGTTAGAAAAATTCTTTTTACAAAACTACCATGAAACAAGGGGTTTTACAAAATCATCGTAAGGCGTGGCTGTAAGTTATATTTTCATTTTGGTGCAAAATTGCCCACAAGAGGTGTGGCTATGCCCGCAAGAGGTATGGCTTGCAACCACGCCTCTTGTGATGTCTATATGTATTGTTTAATTCCAAGAGGCGTATATTTCTTGTGAGTATATTATATTTTTTAAAAAAATAATTTTTATTTATTTAGGAGTAATAAAAATTATATTATAAAAACTTAATTTAGAATGTGTTATTTTATATTTAAAATTTGAATAATTAATTTTTGTTTAAAATATTAAAAATAAACCCTAAAAATGTAGCATAAATTTACTATTTGATAAAATAATAGAGACTTAAAAAAACTATTACTTCATTCAATAATCACTATTCATTTTAGGTTTCTGAATGTCTACTCTTTTGAAATAAGTAATCATTCAAACTAACTCATTCAGAAGAGTAGTCAATCAGAATTGAATAGTGACTTAGAAAGGCTATTCTTTCATTCATGAATCACTATTTATGAGCAGTGCTTTTGGATGTCTACTTTTCTAAAATGAGTAGTCATTGAAACTAACTCATTTAAAAAAGTAGTTAATAAAAAATAAATAGTAATTCAGAAAGACTACTCTTTCATTCATGAATCACTATTCACAAGCAGTGCTTTTGAATGACTATTCTTTTAAAATGAGTAGTCATTCAAACTAACTCATTTAGAAAGAAAAAAAGCCTTATGCTAATGAGTCAGCAAGCATGATTGTTTGGCCAACACTCATGTTTTATATATGTGAGTGTTGGGGTGATACTTATAGACTCCAAGCAGGAGAAGAGTGTGAAAAACAAAGATTTGAGGGGCAAAATAAAAAAAAATAAAAAAAGAGAAGAAAACAATAGAAAAAAAAGATTAAGTGAAAAAATATAGATAGAAAGGAAAATTTTTGGAGGAACACGAACAACTATTAACATTATTCTGATAAGTATGGCGGACATGAACATGATACATATTGTGATATATCCTGAAGGAAAGATTACAAGAGACTCTAATTCTGTGAATTATGATCGTCC
The DNA here is from genome assembly GCA_018894105.1 of Jacaranda mimosifolia. NCBI lineage: Eukaryota > Viridiplantae > Streptophyta > Magnoliopsida > Lamiales > Bignoniaceae > Jacaranda > Jacaranda mimosifolia. Next base: position 3,616,792 of record CM032118.1, on the reverse strand, counting down.
TACACGTGGATTTATACCACTCTCCAGTTCGACAAAATTCTTTGAGTTATGTCAAAGTTATATGAAATGTTGGGTTTTAACAACCAATACTTCTTAAAAAATTTGGCAAAAGTTTACTTGGATAAGGAAGCTCGAATATCCACAGTCGTGCAAGTGGAAAACGATATTTATTTATCAAACTTGTTGGATCCGAGAGTTGGCATGAGTAGTGTGGAGTTGTTCGTCAAAGCTATACCAATATGCACTAATCATGTGCAAGACATTTTATTGGGAGGGGAGCATGGATCCTATATGTTACTCTTTATGCAATGGCCGATACTTCTACCTCCGACCAAAGTCCCTTGGGAGGAGACCAATATGCCACTCAATTTAGTGGTGAATATAGGCATATAATTCCATACGTAGGGACAAGGATTTTTGACTTGCCCATCGCAACATATGGCTTTACAAACTTTGGGATTCATGATATTTATGATGGTGTTTCTATATCTCATTAATGTCTCATCGTTGGTCCTCCTACTTCTCATCAAGAATTTTTGGGAGGACACTAAGATGAGCACGAGAGCCCACATGCAGACCAAAACTCCTCTAAACTATTGCAAACAGTTTTCGTGATCGATAGTCTAGTAATTCATAGCTCGATGATTATGACACAGATGAATTAGCTGATGGTGCTGATGAGAGGCTAACACCACTACACGGTGAGGGAACCTCTAATCAAGCACCATTGGTTAAGGGACCAACAATACCCTCTACGGCTGATCAAACACACTTATATCCAGTTATTCCATTCTTATCCACAATAGAAAAATATCTACCCGGAGACTTTGTGGATATTCTATCTGAAGCATAGGGGGATTATTATGACAATTGCCACGAAAAGCTTGAGATAGGCTTGGTTTTCAAAGATAAGAAGCATGTTAAGGCTGCTGTCAAGGATTTCTCTGTACCTGTTGCAAGACGAGAATATTGCGCCTTTGAAAGTATACCAAAACTATGGAAAGTGGTGTGCAAACTAGGGTATAGCTGGAGTGTTCGAGCTGTTCTGCAAGAGCAAATGGGGTTGCGGAGATTGCAAGGTATGTGGGCTCTCATACTTGTTTGATGAATGAAGTTTTGGTTGATCATCAAAACATAGGTCAAGATATGATCGTTACGGACTTGTTGGGCCATGTTCATGACCAGTCGTCATATAAGATAAAGAGTGTGCAACAAAATTTGAAGGACAAGTATTGATATGAAATCTCATATGCTAAGGCATGGAATGCATTAAAGTGTGCAAGGGAGCTACTTTTTAGGACACGGGAGAGTTTAATAAGAATATTGCCCAAGTATATGAGAGCTCTCCAAAGGTTAAATTCATGAACCATTATTGAGTGGAAGCATTAATGAACAGACATACCAAGGTAGAAAATGTTGAAGTATGTGTTCTGAGCTTTCAAATCGTGCATTGATGGGTTTAAACATTACTGCAAAGTTATCAGTGTGGATGTAACTCATCTATATATAAAATATAGGCACAAGATGTTGATTGCAATAGCTATGGATGCAAATCAACAAGTTCTGACTTTGGCTTTTGCCACAGTCGATGAAGAAACCTTTTCATCTTGGAATTAGTTTATGGAGATATTGTCCAAGTACATTGTTTGAGAGACGAAAGGCCAGCGCCTAATTTCTGATCAACGTTGTGGCCTTTTATCTGCTGTTGAATGCATACCTAATTTCACCCCCATTTCCTCGAGGAATACATCGATTCTGCCTAGGGCTTGTCTGCTCCAACTTCAATAAACATTTCAAACATGTTCAATTGAAGGATCTATGTTGGAAAGCCAATTCAGCAGTTCAGATTTAGAAATATGATAGGCATATGGAAAAAATAAAAGAAACTAATCAGAATGCCTATTCATATTTGCAAAATATTGACAAAGTTCAATGGACTTTCTATCATGATGGAGGATGGCGCTACGGTATTCTGACTACGAACATGGCTGAGTGTTTCAATGGAGTACTAAAGGGTCCTCGTAGGCTACCAATTACAGATATTGTGCAACAGACATTATCTCATAGTGTCAATCTGTTCCATGCTCAGATGACCAAAGCTCATGATATGATGTAGAAGAAGCAATCATGGGCCGATTATGCATATAATATATATTTCAACTAGCAGCACCACTATATTAAGCACATTGTTCAAAAATTTGACTACACTTAACAATCGGCTTCAATCATAATGCTGATGCAGACATGTTAGGAAAATTACGTATAAGTTGTCAAACTTAGGAGACGTGAGTGCTCATGTGGAAAATGGGTTGAACTTGGTATTCCATGCCCATATGTGATAAGTGCATGATGACATTTTGGGATTAACGCTATAGCATTTGTGTAGCACCCCTCCTCAGGATGACACCTCAGTCAAGGCACAACACAGATTCAATCTTAAATATCAGAGTCGCAACCTAACAAAAGGCCTATAAGTTTATTTCACACATATTCTAAAATGACATTCAATCTCATCAATCAGTTCTAAACCAAAATTTTCAAAATAAACACCTACTAAACTTCATAATATTAATATCTTACTGCATAACACATTAAAGCCTTATAATTACAATCATACATATCACAACATTTCTAAGGTTTCATTCTGAATACAATACATCATAACTTATATTCTGTAAAATCTTCAAAAGGAAACCGAATACATTTCTTTCTAGCTCAATCTCGAACCATCTCTTCCTTATTTGATATTATAAAATACAGAGAGGTAAGTCCAAAGACTTAGTGAGGAATACAGAAGGGATTTATCGAGGATGATTCGACTCAACAAATCATAATATAAACGAACAGATCAAACAAATACAGAAACAGATAGTACCGATAAGCAAACAAGAAACTCTCCTTCCTTATTGCTCCAAGATCAAATGTCAGAAAAACATAAACAATCAGACAGATTAAACCCAAAGCATATGCACTCAAAGGATAGTCTAAGACATGCATTGCCGATTCACCTTATACCAGACAAACATATCACCTAAGCGTAACAACTTGGTATATGGCAGATGCCCGTACGATCTGTATAGCGCACCGCTGATGCCTAGGGAAAAGTCCCTAGCACACCATCGATACCCAGGGGAAATCCCTAGCGTACCACCGACACCCAGGGGAAAGTCCCTAGCGTATTGTTGACACCAAGGGAAAAGTCCCTTGCATGCCTCACATAACCAAACATATCGCCCGGATCGGCCCTTGGCCTCATAATCATCGTACAAATAACAGAATTAACCATTTATGCAGATGCCCAGGGGAAAGTCCCTAGCACATTGCCGGTTTCAGACAGAATAGATCAAAGTAGACAGAAACAATGCCGATCAGGCAACAAATAACAGTAACAGAAATAGATATGCCAGCATGGACAAAATATAGATCAGATAACAGAAATGCCGACAAGGCAACAGATACAAAGTAGAGCAGAATAGATAACAGACAAAATTCTGGGGCCCAGAATAGACAGAAACAAATACAGGACAGATATAACCCTCTCAGGGGTATTCAGAACATAATCAACTAATAAACAGAAACCAAACACGATTCTGAGTACCGTACATAAATAGTAAACCTACACAGGGGTTAATTTCAATAATAGATAGCTCAATAGGGTGCCAAATTGGCAGAACCTCATAGGTATAACAAATACCAAGAGGGATAGGTCCTCACCTTGGTTTAATATACCAGTCAGTCAGATATACAGCTACTGCTCGTCACCGACCAAATCTCCGTCACCTAATTCACAAAATAATTCATAATTAAAGTTCGATCGATTCTACTAACCTTATTCGTTATCGAAGCTTAATATTTCTCAAAATTACTAAATAAATCTTATTTAAGTCCAAATTTATATAAATCAATCAAACTAACTTAATCTTATCAACTATTGACAATTGAAGATTTAAAATCTTAAATTCCTATTTTATAATAATCTATAATTAGCTCAAACCCACAAAATGTCACTAATTAAATCTTACAAAAATCTTATATAACTTAATTCAACCTCCAACTAAATAATATTTCATGCTTAATCTAACAATTATTTCCAAAATTATTAATATGCAATCAAAATCTAAAAATTCCTATACATATATATAATACATAATAATATAATAACACAATCTAAAATCCATAATTAAATCACTTATCATCCTAACTCATACATATACCTTGCATGAATATATATAATACATAAAAAATATAATTATCAAAACCAAGCAAAAATTCGTAACTCACTAACTAAGGCCCGGATTCGAAAATGGACTATACCGTCACGATCGTTGGAACGAGCAGACAAAACTGTCCAGTTGCCGCCGTCCGCCGCTGCTTGTATAAGGTCACTTTATACCGTTCTCTTCCTTACACCCTCCTGAACAATAATCTCCGATTAGTTTTTAGTTATTCCTCCCCGTTTTGCCAAAAATCACCAAAACAACCTCAAAAACCCCTTGCTCCGCTATGTTTTGCAGCGGTCCATTCGTCGCCGCCGTGGCCGAAAACTAGCATGAAATCACAGAACCTCCTTCTCTTCATCACTGGCTATGCAACTGAGTCCTCAGTCGCCGATTTTCATCATTGGAAGATGGTGACCGGTAATGGCCCGAGAAATGGGTCCTCCGTGGTGCTCCTCCATTCGCCGTTCAACTACTTTGCATGGCAGGCGTTCTGCGGCCGAAGGAAGATGATGAGTAAGGTGGTGGTTGCTGAAGGAATTGGCGGTTGGTGGAGGCTGGATTGGCTCGATTGGAAGAAGAAAATGAAAGATGTGAGAAGAAAGAAAAAATGAAAGGAAAAAAGGAAAGAAGAAGAAAAGAAAAGGTGGTGAAGAATTTAATTTTGACCTGACATGATGCATGGTGGAGGTATGGGTTCGGTTGACTTCATCCATGCTTTCATTTTCATATATATATATATATATATATTTCAATTAAGTCCCTAGATTTTTAGGATCTCTCAATTGAGTCCTCAAAATAAATGAAATACATTTTCAATCCCAAAAATGTTTAAAACATCAATTGAATCTTATATAATTTTTATCACGATTAAATAATTAAAAATTCTAATCGAATAACTAAAATTAACTGATAAAATAAATAATAATAATTTAACAAATATATAAAATTTCGGGGTCGTTACAATCTCCCCCCTCTTAAAAGAATCTGTCCCTAGATTCTTACCTTAAATTTGAAAAAGTTCAGGGTATTGTTGACGCATGAGATCCTCTCTCTCCCATGTTGCTTCCTCAACATGATGATTGCGCCATAATACCTTGACTTGAGGAATATCCCGATTTCTGAGCTTTTGACTCTGATAATCCAAAATACGTACGGGTCTTTCCTCATATGACAGATCTCTTTCTAATTGCATGCTCTCTGGTGATATAATATGAGAAGGATCAGGATAGTACTTTCGAAGTTGCGATATGTGAAAAACATTGTGTATTCCCTTTAAAGATTAGGGTAACAGGAGACGATACGCAACTGGTCCTATCCTTTCACATATGTCATATGGCCCAACATATCTCGGACTAAGTTTTCCCCCTTTTCCTATTCTCCTTACTCCTTTTCTTGGGAAAACTTTAAGGAACACTTGGTCTCTAACATCGAATTCCAAATCCTTTCTCCGAGTATCTGCATAGCTCTTTTGTCTATCTTGGGCTGCTTTCATTCTCTGCTTAATCACTTGCACCTTTTCGATAGTTTCTTGTATCAGTTCAGGCCTGATAGTATTTGAAGACTGATCAAGTTTGCCTCGGTGCTCATCCAAATCCCAATGTATTGGAGATCGACATTTTCTGCCATACAGGGCTTCATATGGTGCCATCTGTATAGTTGACCAAAAGCTATTATTATAGGCGAATTCAATCAATGGTAAATGTCGAATCCAATTTTCCCCAAAATCTAACACACAGGACCGTCTGTTTTAGGGTGAGCAATGGAACTAAACTTCAATTTCGTTCCTAAATGCTCTTGCAGACTTCTCCACAGTCTTGATGTAAATTTTGGATCTCGGTCGGATACTATGCTAGTCGAAACTCCGTGCAGTCGAACAATTTCTTTAACATATACCTCTGCTAGTTTTTTGACTTTATAGTGTGTTCCGACTGATAGAAAATGTGCAGACTTGGTTAGTCGATCTATCACAACCCAATTACTATCATATCCACCTCGAGTTGTAGGTAGACCAGTTACAAAGTCCATGGTGACCTGTTCCCATTTCCAATTAGGGATTGGAAGTGGTTGCAACAACCCTGACGGTCTCTGATGTTCTGCCTTTATCAGTTGACAGGTTAGACATCGCTACACATATTCTGCTATATGACGCTTCATCCCATTCCACCAGAAGTGTTTCTTAAGATCTTAATACATCTTCGCTCCTCCAAGATGTATCGTATACCTCGTCTTATGTGGCTCTGCTAATAGTTTTTCCTTAATTACTTCAGGCACACACATTCTCAACAACCCATCTTTTCTCTTGACGAATAGCACTGGAGCTCCCCAAGGGGACGTGCTAAGTCTAATGAATTTCTTTTCTAACAACTCTTGTAGCTGGCTCTTTAGCTCCTTAAGCTCAGCAGGAGCTATTCGGTAAGGAGTCTTAGAAAATGGCGTAGCCCTAGGTAGAGTGTGAATAACAAACTCTATCTCTCGATCGGGAGATAGCAAATTTAACTCTTCAAGAAATACTTATGGGTATTCCACTACTACTTCTATATCCTCGATCCTAACCGCATCATGGGGCTTGTTA